>CM049860.1:9221944-9531944 GCA_027422415.1 Schizothorax lantsangensis
CAATGTTGACATATCATCCAAAAACTACATTTCCCATAATCCATTGCACTGACGACACACAGCTGATTTCACTAATCACTCATCACACACGCTTTATAAACCTTGAACTTGCTCTCTGTGATCGCTGAGTATTTTTTAGCGTATATCCTAGCGATAGCTACTCTACGGAGCTCTCTCAGTAGTCATAGTCATAGTCATAGTCTTGTTAGTTTTCCCGTGTTTGATATCTGCCCATGTTTCCTGGATTAACCCTTCGCCTTACCGTTCGGACTCTATTTGCACCTCGTTTGGATTATCGCTGTGTACCTGGATTATCTCTCTTTGCCTTGCCCCTGTTGGATATTGTTCGCCGATCGTCGACCCATGCTTGCCTTAGGACTACTCGGTGTCTTGCCCTTACCATACCTGTTTGCCGTTGTTTGACCATGCCTGTTTATTGACTATGTTTCTTAATAAAGCTCAGCAAATGGATCCGTTTGCCTCTTGTCTCGTCGGCTCCGTAACAGAATACTCGGCCACGCAAGGATCCAGCGGCTTTTCATGTGGCTATTGGCCAGGTATGGACACTGCACGACTGTTATTAACCCTCGAGCAGGGCTTGCGATCGCTCAAGGATTATATACAAGAGTATTTAGATCTCGCCTATTTTTCTGATCTGCCGGACTGTGTGCTCATAGACTTCTTTTGTGAGGGCATTAATCAGCCGCTCAAATCACGTTTACTCCGTGAGGGTCCCCGTTCATCTCTCAGTCGGTTCATGGACTATGCTTTGTTGACTGTTGGTTCAGCGTTCACTGTGGGTGTCGCAGAGGAACGCGACACCGCACTCACTCGTGTAATGGTGGCCACACCAGAGCACGCTCACAAAATGGTGGCGACAGTGGAGCTTGATCGCAAAATGGCGGACACAACAACATCCCGTTCTGTCACAGCTGCCAATTCTGAATTAAGCCAAGTCACAGTTGATCTTCGTGAGTCAAACCAAGCCACAGTTGATCTTCGTGAGTCAAGCCAAGCTACAGTTGATCTTCGTGAGTCAAGCCAAGCCACAGTTGATCATCAAGAGTCAAGTCACGTCTCTGCTGATCATCCAGAGTCACACCACGTCACAGCTGACCAACCAGAGTCACACCACGTCACAGCTGACCAACCAGAGTCACACCACGTCTCAGCTCATCAGCCAGAGTCTCTTCACGACTCAGCTCTTCAGCCAGAGTCTCTTCACGTCTCCGCTCTTCAGCCAGAGTCTCTTCACGTCTCCGCTCTTCAGCCAGAGTCTCTTCACGTCTCCGCTCTTCAGCCAGTCTCTTCACGTCTCCGCTCTTCAGCCAGAGTCTCTTCACGTCTCCGCTCTTCAGCCAGAGTCACTTCACGTCTCCGCTCTTCAGCCAGAGTCTCTTCACGTCTCCGCTCTTCAGCCAGAGTCTCTTCACGTCTCCGCTCTTCAGCCAGAGTCTCTTCACGTCTCCGCTCTTCAGCCAGAGTCTCTTCACGTCTCCGCTCTTCAGCCAGAGTCTCTTCACGTCTCCGCTCTTCAGCCAGAGTCTCTTCACGTCTCCGCTCTTCAGCCAGAGCCTCTTCACGTCTCCGCCGAGCTGCCAGAGTCTGTCACACCCAGAGATTTAAGGTCAGTCCTTCGAGTTCCCTGTCTGGTGTCCAGCGTGAGGATGCACCACTGGTGTCTGCACGCACAACTGGTATCCCCAAATCCTTTAGCCCTCCTGTCCCTGAACTGATTCCCCTGTCTGTGGTGCTTCCCATAATGGGGATCACTTTATGGTGTATTTGGGCTGCATACACCACCACTGAAGCTCTAGAGACGGCGGTGGCCACTGAGATGTCTCCAGAGGTGGCGGCTGATGCTGCAGAACCTTCTGGTGTAGTGGCGCACGCCGCCGTGTTCCCCGAGGCGATGCCCGCTACAGCTTCTCCAGAGGTGGCGGCTGATGCTACAGAACCTCCTGAAGCAGCGGTGCTCTCTTTAATTCCTTGCATGGTGGTGGCGCCCAGTAATGCACTCACAGCCTGTTATGTCACGGTCAAAGAAACTGTTACCACTGTAGAACCTCCAGAGGTGGCGGTGTCTGCTGCAGAACCTCCAGAGGTGTCAGTGGTAACCACTTGTGAATCCTCGTCCTGCCCTGTCACGGCTATGGAGGCCGTCTATGAATCCTCGTCCTGCCCTGTCATGGCTATGGAGGCCGTCTATGAACCTTTGCTCTGCCCCGTCATGGCCAAGGAGGCCGTCTGTGAATTCTCGCTCTGTCCCGTCATGGCTAAGGAGGCCGTCTGTGAACTCTCGCCCTGTCCTGTCACGGCTAAGGAGGCCATCTGTGAATCTTCGTTCTGCCCTGTTACGGCTAAGGAGGCCGTCTGTGAACTCCTGCCTTGCTCTGAACCGGCCATGGAAGCTGTAAATGTACATTCTATAAGCCTTGTTAACCCCGTCATGAACCTTGGAACAAAAAGACCATTCAATGTCTGCCCCGTTAACCCTATCACTGACAAAATAACCACTCATGAACTATCTGTCTGTTCCATTTCAAGTAATGTGTCCGAACTTTCTGTCCTCCCTGTTTTAGTCATTGAGTCTAGTGTTGTACCATCCGTCTGTCCAGCTTCTATTAATAGGTCTGAGTATTAATTGTCTGTCTTGCCAGTTTCTGTCACGGAACTGCCTACTCCAGCCTCTGTCAATGCACCTGGTTATGAACACTCTGTCTGCACGAAGGTAGCTTTTGAGTCTGATGTTGAACTGTCTGTCTGTTTTAAATCAACTCCTGCATCTAATTGTGAACTGTCAACACAATCAGCCTATGTCACGAATCCTGGCCATGATCTTCCGTTCACTCACCACCAGAGGTCACTCCTCCATCACATTGACTTTCACACCACACAGACAGTTACATATCATTCAAAGACTACATTTCCCATAATCCATTGCACTGACGACACACAGCTGATTTCATTGATCACTCATCACACACACTTTATAAACCTTGAACTTGCTCTCTGTGATCGCCGAGTATTGTTTAGCGTATATCCTAGCGATAGCTACTCTACGGAGCTCTCTCAGTAGTTATAGTCTTGCCTTGTTAGTTTTCCCATGTTTGATATCTGCCCGTGTTTCCTGGATTAATCCTTCGCCTTACCGTTCGGACTCTGTTTGCACCTCGTTTGGATTATTGCTGTGTACCTGGATTATCTCTCTTTGCCTTGCCCCTGTTGGATATTGTTCGCCGATCGTCGACCCACGCTCGCCTTAGGACTACTCTGTGTCTTGCCTTTACCATACCTGTTTGCCGTTGTTTGACCCTGCCAGTTTATTGACTATGTTTCTTAATAAAGCTCAGCAAATGGATCCGCTTGCCTCTTGTCTCGTCAGCTCCGTAACACATGGCTTCCTGTTTCACAGAAATATAAATAGAAGGGAAAACAAAGCCCAAATTCCCTTAATCATCCATCACAATGAGAAAAACCAAAGAATATATTTCTGATGTGCAGCAAAAGATAATTGAGCTTCACAAATTAGAAAGTGGCTTTAAGAAAAGAGCCAGAGCAGTGAAAATTCCCATTTCCACCATCAGGGCAATAATTAAGAATTTTCAATCAACATACAATGTTATGAATCTGCCTGGAAGAGGACGTGTGTCTATATCGTCCTAATGCACGGTGAGGAGGAGAGTTTGAGTGGCCAAAGACTCTTCAAGGACCACAGCTGGAGAATTGCAGAGAAAAGTTGAGTTTCGGGGTCAGAAAACCTTAAAAAAAATAACCAAACAGCACCTACATCACCACATGTTGTTTGGGAGGGCTCCAGCATATTCAGTTATCAGACACGACTGGAACTTCAAATGGGACTGGCTTCTATGGTCAGATGTAACTAAAGATTTTGCTTTTTAGCAGCATACACTCAAGATGGGTTCGGTGAGCACAGGGATAAAAAGAACCCCATGTGTACAATGAAATATACTGCTGTATTTTTGATGTTGTGGGCCTATATTTCTGCTGGAGGTCCTGGACATCTTGTTTAGATACATGGCATCACTGATTCGATCAAATACTAACAGATAAAAAAATCAACAAGTGACTGATTCTGTTAGAAATCTTATAATGGGCCATGTTTGGATCTTCCAACTGGACAATAATCCAAAAACAAACCTTAAAAACAACACAAAAATGGGTCAATGTGCACAAAACCAAGCTTCTGCTATGGCCATTCCAGTCCTCTGACCTGAACCCTGTAGAAAATGAGTGAGGTTAACTGAAGAGGAGAAGCACCATCATGGAGCTGGGAATCTAAAGGATCTGGAGTGATTCTGGATGAAGGAATGGTCTCTGATCTCTTGTCAGGTGTTCTCTAACCTCATCAGGCATTATAGGAGAAAATTTAGAGCTGTTAAACTGGCAAATGGAGGTTTCAAAAAGTGTTGAATAAAAGGGTGCCGTTAATTGTGGCCAATGTGTATTAGAGAAAAACATTTATTTCATAATGATTCCCCCCCCCCCATTTTAAATTCTTATTATACAATGAAAGGTTAGATTTTTGTGATTTTTTTTGTTTGTCACAATTTTTTTAAGGGTCTAATTCTCGCTATTAACAAAATATTAACTACGACTTTTGCCTCAATAAACTCCTAATTTGCTGCTTATTAATAGTTAGTAAGGTAGTTGTTAAGTTTAGGTATTGGGTATAAGGATTAGGAATGTAGAATATGGTCATGCAGAATATGTGTTTTATAAGTACTAATAAGCAGCCAATATGTTAATAATAGGCATGCTAATAAGCAACTAGTTAATAGTGAGAATTGGTCCCTATACTAAAGTGCTACGGAAATTATTGGTATTATTTTAATTCAGAATAAGAAGTAAAGTTATTATTATTTTTTTAAATGCTCATTTTTTATTTTTTTTGTGTGGGAAAAAGTACATCACCATCTTGCCTCTGACCAAAGTGACTTTAATGCACCTGACATCGACTTCCCAACTCAAAAATATGAATTTCCCAGCAGGATTTAAACACAACTTAAATTACTCCATCTATTTAGTTATCAGATTTTATGTTCTAAGTAAAGCCTTGGTTTGGGCTGCTTATTTAACAGACCTCTTTCAGACATAACTATGCATATAGTAATACATGTGTATATTATAATACAGACTTAGCATCCCGTACATAGCCAATGTCATGGCTTTAGGTCAGTCAGTTCTCATAAAGCCTGTTTGATAGGTCAAGCCCACTTCCTGTCTTTAGTCACTGACCTATGGATAATTCATCATAATTCTATGTACAGGGCTCGAGTTCAGTCAATATGTGGTGTGAACATTCATCCACCTCTGACTTTTTTCCCATTGACATATTCATTTTTTTCTGGTAAGAGGTTAGTACTGAGGGCAAAAGCACTCTGTTGATTCAACAGTCTGAAAACGCCAATAAGAAATAACTGTGCCTTCATGAACGCATTTGATTGCGATGTAATTGATTTGTTTAAGAGTTTCCTCCACTGCAGCATCTGTCTGGTTCACACTGACAGGAGTTTGTCCACGTGAGGGTTTGTTTGTCAATGTTCTGGGTTGAGTCATAAGAGGACGACCCTATCAGACATTTCAATGTGTTTGTACAGGAAGGGCATTTGGATTATGTACCATATAAAGCTGGGCCTGTAACAGATTGCCCTGGCGGGTAACTTGGCGAGAACGGACAGAATGTACCATTTACATGGTAAGAGAGCGTTTATTATATAACATACTGTAGTGTGCAGTGTCTCTCAGTTAAGGTCAGATGTAGAACAAAAGCAAGGATGGAGACCCCAACAGAGATGTAAGAGAAGCTTCCACACGTCAAGACAATGTTTCTTTAAAGGATTTACAGTGGATTTTAGGTATGTTTTGAAAACGTATAGCAAGAAATCTGCAGAGCATTGATACGATGACCACAAATAGAACATCTGCAATAAGTGGACATAAAAATTGTTAAATAAAAGTGACAGAAACTTTCATTTTGGCAAAGATCTGCATCAGAACATCAGGAGAGCTGATTAACAACAAGACCACACAAGGAATTTTAATCACATCAGGACAGGATATTTACAAAAAAAAAACTTATTTTTGCCTGGAGCCACAAACCACAGAAACTGTTGAAGGTTCATTTGATAATCTTTTATTTATTTTTTATTATTTTGTGAATTTTGTCTGTGATTTTGTGGATTTTTCTGGTTGGATGTTGGAAGCTACTTCATGTTTTGGATACCAGGAATTTGCGTTAAAGGATTTGCTTTCATGAGTGGATGATGTTATTGTTCTGATATTATTCAATGAGAAGGTACTGTTAAATAACACTATACTGGACAAACAGAAACAATTCTATGGGTTACAAAGCAGTAGAGATTTTCTTTGGTAAAGAGGAGCAGTCTGGATCTTCATATGAATGAGGAAATTTATTTATGTGTCTATAGGTCATTTCATATCTATAGGAAATAAAAATCACTAAGATATCCCCTTAATATCTCAATTGTTTCTCCTAGACAGTAATGAGATTAAAAGGAAAGCAAACAGGTCTCATGCTTCTCAGATGTTTTTCCTAAGAGTAAGACCCCAGTAATCTCATGTGTGTCCAATAAATTTTCAGAAGGTTAAAATAATTCATCAAAATGTGCTTAGATTGCCAAAACCTATAAAGAGATTTCAAGCATGTCTCATCAAATTGTTCCAAGATCATATTATCTGAACCATGCAATCTACATTAATATTACTCCGTACTGTACAAGTGTATAACAATTGATCCATATGTCTACTGTATTGTTACTTCCGGAGAAACAATTATGGTACTTAAATGAAACAACTGTGAACTCATTTTGTCTCCTGTCCTGACCTAATAAAATGTAATTCATTAAAACAACACTCTTAATTCTAATCCATTTTTTTTTCTTCTATCATAAAGACTTGAAGTCCAGTTTGTGGAACTCTACCTCCAGATCTGAGCAGATGAAAGCTTTAAACCGATTTTCTTCATTCAGTCTAAACCTGCGTCGACCCAGGCCATCCAGTCACTCCACAGAAGCCTGCAACATCGAGCTTGTTACTCCAAGAGTGAAGGAGCGCACCCAGAACGTGACAGAGAAGGTCACACAGGTAAGATACATTGTTGGGCTTCCATCTTAGATGTAGATTTGTAGCTGGATTACACTCAATAGTTTAGCTGAATATAATGTAACTATAATATAATGTAAAGTAGTATAAAAATATAAGTATAACCACAAATAAAGTCTGTGTTTAATTGATCCCTAAATTTTTTGTGTGAAAACTTCAAGCTACTGTAATGTCTTAAAAAAAATTCAGGTCCTCTCACATCCAAAAGTTGTAAAAAAAAAAAAAAGCAAACAATCATACTGAGCACTTGAAAGTGGATGTCAGAATAATCATGGCAAGTGTCACATGGAAAAAAATGTGGCCTAAATCTCGTGGAAAGATCGTTAGGACAGAGACATGAACCCTCAGTGCAATGCCAAAAATCCATAACCCCTGTGGCCTTGGTCCAAAACTGTGGAGTGTCATTGTGTAGTTGAAGATACACGGTATACACACCACATGTTGTTTTGATGGTTATTTCAGGGAAACCTTAATGTGCCAGTCTACCGAAATTCTAAGCACCTTACCTTAATCATCGCTTATTTTCACCTCTGTTTTCAAAAACATCATAAACCGGTCACATTCCCAAGTGTTCAGTTGACTATTTCACCCTTTTTTGAGGTTAGGCTGCTGTCATAGCTTGGAGAAGCTTCATCTGATCTGACCTGCACATGCTTGTAGTAAGTTTGCCTTTTTCCCACACTGCAAAAAATGGCTTATCTTAGTATTTTTTCTTGTTTCTTGTCAAAATATCTAAAAATTCTTAAATCAAGATACTTTTACTAGATAAGCAAAATGACATAAGATATTTAGTCTTGTTTCCAGGGGGAAAAAACTAAATTAAGTCAATTTTGCTTAAAACAAGTAAAATTATCTGCCAGTGGGGTAAGTAAAATATTCTTAAAACAAGAACAAAATACTAAGTAAGATAAGCCATTTTTTTGCAGTGCATTGACACGCATCTGTTGTTGAAAAATTGAAAACATCACATGAAGGTAATGTTAATTTGTGGAATTTTATTCCATGTCAGTTCCTTTTAATCCACCAGCGCAAGGGTTAATAACAATAACCTCTACGACCTTCTTTTACTGCCAACTTTAAGGATTTAAAAGCAGAAGTGTGAAGTTTAGAATTTTATAAAAGCATTTTTTCTGTTAAATCTGTATTATTTGAGCTGTAAAACTGTTTACAAATCTAACTTTTCAATCTTTTTAAAGCTACACTGTGCGACTTATACTCCTCTGCATGTATGTATGCAATTTCCTGCAAAATCTGTCCATACATCTCTAAAATATAAACCATTATTATAGGTTTACCAAAGTGTATTTGGTGTATTTGTATTGTATTGTATTTTGGTATTTGGTACATGGTGTAACTTTAAGTATTAGGTTTCAATAGTGTTAAGGTGTGGTCACATTTGTGAAATTTCACAAGCAAAAAACAGTTAATTTTCCATTATCAGTAATGTAGTGATTTATGAAGCACTGCTCACACTAGCCACTTTCTGTTGGTCAGCACAGCAATTTTGCATGACCGACTTGAACAAATTCTGCAAAGGGAACTTTTTTTTCTGCCCTTGTGTGAAACTCCCAATCGCACGGATTCCTATTGAAATGAATGGAATTCACCCCTAAATGTTGCAGAACAGCAGTAAATGGGATGCACCTTTGTTGTGCATTATTTGGCGACAAAGTTTGGAATTTGGATATAACTTTAAACAGAAAGAGTTAGAAAAGGATAAAGTTGCTTTTTCCAACCTAAAATCCATGTTAACTTGCATATTTTTTTTATGTATACCTGATATATTCCTTTAAAAACACATATCAGCTTAGACTCCATGAAATCCCAGCTGATTCTATGTTGTTTTGCTTAGAGCAAAAGCACCTGACTTCTTTCCATTTGTTATAAATTCTTGCTAATCATCTTGTAATCATCTCTTTCCATGCCCAGGTCCTGTCTCTAGGTGCCGATGTTTTGCCCGAGTACAAGCTCCAGGCTCCAGACGTCCACAAGTGGATCATGCTGCACTACAGTCCTTTCAAAGCCATGTGGGACTGGATCATTCTTCTGCTAGTGCTCTACACAGCAGTCTTCACTCCGTACTCAGCTGCTTTCCTCCTCAATGAGCTGGAGCAGGAGAAGAGACACACCTGTGGTTACACTTGTAACCCTTTAAATGTAGTAGACATGATAGTAGATTTTCTGTTCATCATAGACATCGTTATTACCTTCAGGATGACATACGTGAATCATAACGACGAGGTGGTGACCCATCCCAAGCTCATCGCCATCCACTATATCAAAGGCTGGTTTCTCATCGACATGGTGGCCGCAATCCCATTTGATCTGCTCATCTTCAGGTCTGGATCAGATGAGGTATAATGAACTACAGACGCTTCTTTAGACTACGTGGCTAGTAATATTTAGACCTAAAAGCTAGTAATCCCTGCTAACAAGGACTGTACTCAGAATGTTCTGCTGAGATTCTCTCTAAGTTGGCGACATTATTCCAGTAACATTAATAGATGGTCTTTAATAATGTTCTATAAAAATGTTAGCACAAAAAAATATTTATATAGCCTAGTTAAAATGAACTTTTATTGAATGTTTGTTCCATTTGTGAAACCCATAAGGCTGTTCAGGATTGTGTTTGGTTGATCTTTTTAAGAAGCATTTTGTAGTATTCATCTAGAAAACAGGTACTTTTATGTAAATATCATTTTACAAAACAAGTGCCATTTTTGTGCCTCGTATACATTTGTGTAAAATATGACTTTAACATTGAATAGATGCCAACATTTAATTATTAATCAGACATTTCCCAGAATGTCACTTGCAATTTTAGTACATTTTGGTGAAATATATAGAAATAATAGTCATAGTTTGTCTTAATTTTTTTCTCTGTGTATATTCTCTCTCTATATTTTAGTTGACATAATGCAACTAAATATGCAATATAATTTATGGTTATATTGTTACTCCTTTTAAACCAAGGAACTACTAATAACTAAAAAGGAAAATGACATCATAATATGGAAACCTGTTCAAGATCAAAAAAGGTTTAAAACATTTTTTTATTTTAAAATTAAATTTCAATTTTCTTTTTATTTGATCAATTTAGTAATTGTGACTTTTTATCTCACAATTCTGAATTTAATTTCTTACAACTCAGAATTTATTTACATCTTGCAATTTTGAGATTATATCTCAGAATTCGGACTTTTTTTTTTGTCAGAATTCTGTTAACATCTCGTCATTCTGTTTTTTGTGTCTGCCAATGAATAAAAAATAGAAAAGGTAATTGTGTCTTATCTAACAATTCTGACTTTTTTTCTAGCAATTGCAAGTTTATATCTCGCAGTGCTGAGTTTTTCTCAGAATTGCGAATTTATATCATGAGAATTTCAAGAAAAAAAGTCTGAATTGTGAGAAACTCAGAATTGCAAGAAAAAAGTTGCAACTACCCCTGTCACAAATCAAGCCGGAGACAACAGGTAAGTGAATGAAAGGCAGGTTTATTAACAGGTATGCAGTGGCAGATCGTTTGGAGCAATGGCAGGTGAGAATCCAACACAAAGGAATGTTCATTGATTCTTAGCTGTATCCTGGTGTTTTTTTTTTTTTTGCAATTTTGCGGGGAGTTCGGGATCCAGGTGCGAAGGAGAGCAACGTAGGAAGATCTTCGGGGAACTAGAGGTAAGAATAAACAGGGAAGTAGCATTCAGAGAGTCTGGTATAGTTCAGTGTAGTGAACGGTAGACCGGACGGTGAGTGACTGGAAGGAGCGTGCTTATGAATGGTGACTTGTTTGCAGACGACAGGTGCGGGGAATCAGAACTCAGGTGAGCGTGATCTGGTGTAAGTTGTGGCTGGTGATTGTGCTGATTCGCTGACATTACCCCCTCCTCCAGGGGTGGCTGGGTGCAGGACGATTAGGATGGATACGATGGAACTCTTCCAGCATCATGGGGTCCAGAATGTAGTCCCGGGCCACCCAGGATCTTTCCTCTGGACCATAACCTTCCCAATCTACTAGGTATTCCAGCCGACCGCCCCGCCACCGCATATCCAGGATCTCCTTGACCTGATAGATGGATGGCTGTTCTAGGATTTTGCGCTCAGTCTGGCCATTAGTCTGGGGATGGTAACCGGAGGACCAGCTCACTGTGACTCCTAGCAGTCGAAAGAACGCTTTCCAAACGTGAGAAAAGAATAGTGGCCCCCGGTCCTAGACGATATCGTCGGGGACTCCGTAATTCCTGAAGACATGTGTGAATACAGTTTCCAGCGCAGTGGGTAATCCCTTGAGGGGAATCAGTCTACAGGCTTTCGAAAAGCGATCTACTGCCACTAGGATGCAGGTGTGCAGAGTTGGGTAAGTCGGTCACAAAGTCAATTCCTAAGTGGGACCACGGCCGCTGAGGTATAGGTAATGGCACGAGCTTGCCTACGGGGAGGTGATGAGGAGATTTAGACATGGCACAGACTAAGCACCCTCGGATGTACCTAATGACATCACGGGACATACTGGGCCACCAGTACCGAGCTTGGAGGAGCGAGAGGGTCCGTTGGCTGCCTGGATGTCCAGAGCCCGGTACATTATGAACTGAGCCCAGAAGGGGTTGTCGTTGAGATGTAGGAACATACGTCTTCCCTTCTGGGCCTCCCAGCAGAGCCAGTTCAGTGAGAGTGGCGGCTTGGATATCCTTGTCGATATTCCACACAAGGGGACTTACAATCAGGGCTGGAGGGAGTATGGGTTCAGGTTCTGAGGGTGAATCTGGTGAATGTATATGTTTATTTAGATAGGGACAGTACAATAAACATGATTCCAATCAAAGACTGGAAAAAATGCACTGCACATAGAGATTATAGCAGGTGCTAATTTGCATCTCATGTCCCTAGAAAGGGTTTTCAAAAAAAAAAAAAAAAAAGGAACAAACTCTTCATATAAAAACCTCACATTGCAAACAGAATACAAAACAAACACATGCACCTAGTTTTATAGACTCTTCCAATCTTAATAATTAGCTAGTACAGAACCAAATAAAAATTTAAATACGTGTTTCTGTGGCTCAGTGGTAGAGCATTGCGTTAGCAGCGCAAAAGGTTGTGGGTTCAATTCCCAGGGAACACACATACTGATAAAAAAATGTATAGCCTGAATGCACTGTAAGTCGCTTTGGATAAAAGCGTCTGCTAAATGCATAAAATGTAAATGTAAATATGCATACAAGTCTGGATTAATTTGAGCCATCGCTTAACCTTCAATGTAAATGACTTTATATCATGTATCACTTTAAATTAATTTGGCAACATATTCAAAAGTTGGGATCCCTTTACAGAGAAAGCTCTTTGCCCTTGTGATGTTCTGCTTAACCCAATCCTACAGTTTCCAACCTCTGTACTCTGTACTCTGTACACGTGACAGTGCGTCCACCTTACAGTTGCGATTGCCCGGCCGGTATGGTGAAGTGGAATCTGGTGAAGAACAGTGCCCAGTGGGCTTGGCGGGGATTGAGTTGTTTAGCATCTCGGAGATATTGGAGGTTCTTGTGGTCAGTAACAACTGTAAAGGTGTGGTTTACTCCCTCCAGCCAATGCTGCCACTCCTCCAGGGCCAGCTTGATGGCGAGTAGCTCTCTGTTACCAATATCATAGTTTTGCTCCTCTGGGGTCAGTTTTTTGGAGTAGTACCCGCAAGGCTGGAGGCTTGGAGGCTCACCATGCAGTTGTGACAGCATGGCCCCAACCCTGGTGGAGGACGCGTCTACTTCCACCACAAGCGGAACCTGAGGATCAGGATGACGAAGGATAAGGGCCGTGCTGAAGGTGGTCTTGAGCAGTTCGAAGGCTTTGTGGGCGTTGGAGTTCCAGGACAGGGACTTGGGCTTACCTCTGAGCAAAGAGGTTAATGGAGCTGAGTGCAGACTGAAATCCTTAATGAAGCGACGATAGAAGTTTGCGAATCCTAGAAAGCTCTGGAGCTCTTTCACCGACTGGGGAGGAGTCCACTCCTTAATGGCCTTCACCTTCCCCTGGTCCATCTGAATTCCCTCTTGGCTGATGACTTACCCGAGGAACTGCACCGTGGGGCGATGGAATTCGCACTTCTCCAGCTTCAGATATAGGTGGTGTTGGCGAAGCTTCCGGAGGACCTGCTTCACGTGACGGCAATGGTCGGCCAGGTTCCGGGAGTAGATGAGTATATCATTGATGTAGACGATCACAAAGTCATTGAGGAACTCCCGGAACACCTCATTCATGAATCCCTGGAAGACGGACAGAGCATTGGAAAGGCCATACGGCATAACAAGATATTCCTATTGGTCAGATGGAGTAATGAAGGCCGTCTTCCATTCATCATCTTCCCGGATTCGAACGAGGTTGTAGGCACTCCACAGGTCCAGCTTGGAGAAGATGCGTGCCCCACAGAGTTCCTCGAGAGCGGCTGGGACCAGGGGAAGTGGATAAGGATGCTTCACAGTCTGGGAGTTTAGCACATGGTAGTCAATGCATGGCCTCAGGCCCCCGTCCTTTTTGCCCATGAAGAAGAAACTGGAAGCAGCTGGTGAGGTAGAAGGACAAATGAAACCCTGGGAAAGAGCCTCCTGGATGTATTCCTCCATAGCCTTGTGCTCCGGGATGGACAGGGGGTAAACTCTACCCTTAGGGAGTTTAGCTCCAGGCAGCAAGTCAATAGCGCAGTCCCATGGCCGATGAGGTGGTAGGTGAGTGGCAGCCTGCTTACTGAACACATCCTGGAATGCCACATAATCAGATGGGACGGTGGGTGTTTCCAACAGCTCGGGACTTTCGATGAGTGTGGAAGCTATCTGGGCTGTGCGAGGTATTTGGGAAGGCTTGGGAAAGGCTGAGATGCAGTGCAGATGGCAAAACTCGCTTCAGCGAGTTACCTCACACAAGTCCCATCTGATTTCTGGAGAATGGAGAATGAGCCAGAGGCGTCCTAGGATTATATCCACTGTGGGTTCCTCCAGTACCAGAAAGGTGATTTCCTCCTCATGCAGGTTGCCGATCTTGAGCCTCAGCGGTGGAGCTCTGAATTTAACCCACCCACACCCTAGCGGTTTTCCCTGGATGGTTTCGACTCTTAGCTCCCGGGCTTGGCATGTACAAGGCAAGTGCAGACGTCTTAGTAGGTCCTGCGAGATGAAATTGAACCGAGGAGACCCAAGTCGACGAGGGCAGGGACTGTAACGGAATGATCTGAAGTGAGGAGTTGCACTGATAATATGGAAAGTGTGGCGATTTCAGGTTCAAATTGAAGGGTACTCACCGCTGGATGTGGGGGTCGGACGGGGCAGGTCCCGATATAATGGTCCGTGGCAGCGCAATAGAGGCAGAGTCCAGCCGCGAGGCAGCGAGCACGTTCTGAGGAACTGAGCCGTGTGGAGTCCACCTGCATGGGCTCTGGTACTGGGGAACTGGCTGCGGGTGCTGCAAACTGGTGGGCGGCTTCGTGAGTGTGGCAGGCTGACAAGCGCTGGGCGATACGATTGGCTCTTAACATGAAGCTCTCCAATCCAACATTGTCATCGTAAATTGCCATCTGAGCACGGATTCGGGGATCCAGTCCCTGTTGATAAGTGCTGAGAAGAGCTGCCTCGTTCCATCCGCTGGACGCCGCCAGCGTTCGAAATTGCAGAGTGTAATCGTGGATGGGTGAGCCGCCCTGGCGCAGACGCAGTAGTTGGTCTGACACCGAGAGCACACCTGTAGCGGAGCCAAACACTTCCTTGAAATGGTTAGTAAACGCTTCATAGGAATTAATTATGAGGCTATTGGCATTCCATATTGCTTTTGCCCACATCAATGCTCTGCTGGAAAGGAGAGAGATCAAGAAAGCTACCTTGGTGCCCTTGGTCGAGAATTTCTGTGGCTGCATCTCAATAAATAGTGCTACTTGAAGGAGAAAGCTGCCATGGGACGTACAGAGGCAGATTGCGGAGTTGGTGATGCGTGAGAGTGGCCCGGAGAGTATTTACCATCTCCTCGAAGACATCCTCGGGAGTGCGAGGTCGAGGATCCATGGAGGTGACTGTTACGGTCCGGTCTTCTGTCACAAATCAAGCTGGAGACAACAGGTAAGGGAATGAAAGGCAGGTTTATTAACAGATATGCAGTGGCAGATCGTTTGGAGCAATGGCAGGTGAGAATCCAACACAAGGGAATGTTCAATGATTCTTAGCAGTATCCTGATGTTTGGTTTCTTTGCAATTTTGCGGGGAGTTCGGGATCCAGGTGCGGAGGAGAGCAACGTAGGAAGATCTACGGGGAACTAGAGGTAAGAATAAACAGGTAAGTAGCATTCAGAGAGTCTGGTATAGTTCAGTGTAGTGAATGGTAGACCAGACAGTGAGTGACTGGAAGGAGCATGCTTATGAATGGTGACTTGATTGCAGACGACAGGTGCGAGTAATCAGAACTCAGGTGAACGTGATCTGGTGTAAGTTGTGACTGGTGATTGTGGGGATTCGTTGACAAACCCCTTTTTTATTACGTGATGAAAAAAGCTTCCATATCAAAATGACATGATCAGGCTTTCAAGAAGTGAGTTCTTCAGGGACAAATTAAAATGTCTTCTTCTTCATCATTTTGTATTAAGTATTAAGTATGTTCAACTTTATCCGCATGCATACAGTATAGTCATGGCAATTTACAGTATATATATATATAGCATATCTCAACTGCTTGATTGCTTGTATTGTTGCAAAATGTAAACTATGTTATCACCCAGCTCTAATCTGCATGTATCCAACTTGTATTCAAATGTATTAATTTTGCTTAATGCAATTTATTAAGACTTAAAACGCATTATTTGTCTTAGGGGTGTCCCCGACTAAGGATTTTCATAGTCGAATCGGAAATTTCGAATCATGCCGATAGTCGACTGATAGTCGAATCATATGTTTGGGGGCGGGGCAAAATACATTACCAAGAGACAGTCATAATTACTGACGTTAACACACAGCGAAAATGTGTAATGGACACCTCGCAGATACAAAAATAATGTTTTATGTTTTGATTAAAAGATAGTTAACATTAAACGCCAGCGAAACCCTAATAATTCAAAACATTTTTACAACAGTGCTCTCATTATAATGTTATGTAGGCTATATGACAGTAGTTATTAATGTTCTGCATTTCTGTTTTGAGCTGCGCACTGAAGATGACCAGTAGAATGAAGCATTTGATAACAGTTTTTTTAATCAGTGGGATTTAACTCATTTATCTAATATACGTAGAATACACTTCGTTATTTATAAAACATAACGTTAATATTACGACTTACAGGCTATCTGCACAGAATGCCCCGAATGCAGAAGTGAACGTGTCTGCACGGCTCTGATACCCCTTTTCCACCAAGGCAGTTCCAGTGCTGGTTCAGAGCCAGAGCCTAGTTTCAAACCGGTTCTTTGTTTTTCGACAACCAAAGCACCAGCTCCGAACCAGGAAAAGTGGTTCGTAAGTAGCACCAAAACATTGCTGGGCTAGGAGGAAGAACCGCTTGTGTCAGGAGCTGGGGGCGGGGTTACCGTGACCAACAAGACGACAGAAACTTTGGACCGCCATATTTGAAATAGCAGCTAAACACGAACATGTTGGATTCGCCTTATTTGGATGCCGATGTAGGTTCGCAAAGCCATGAACATCAATTGCAACGCAACATCCGCCATTGTTGATAGTTTGTTTAGGCTTGTTCGGGATGGATCGGCGCTGCGTGGACCATTGGGCATCTGCGAGGCATCGGGGTGCTGCGGGAGCGACTAGAAAGCAGACGGCTCTTTATGCATTTGGATCGCTCTCGCGGTGCTTTGGTGTGTTTGTGTGCCGATCGTTCTGCATGGTGCTGATGCACCTCGAACAAGTCTGTTGTGTTTGGTGCTGCCGCTGCCGCGCTAGTGAAACGAAACATGAAACGTATGCAGTGACATAAGACCTGGCTCTGTATTGGCTCTCTAGCCTGTGGAAAAGTAACCGGTTCTTAAAGGGCTCGCCAGTCGAACCAACTAAGAACTGGCAAGAGCACTGGCTCTGAACTAGCACCTGGTTCCTGCTGGTGGAAAGGATGAACTCCTTTTGTGGACACGTTCTTCACGCAACAACGTGTAGAAACACGGCAACCAAACTCTAAAAATTCACAGCGTTTTATTATAATAGTGTTCTCATTATAATGTTATGTATATGACAGTCCCAATCATAGTTATTAATATTATGCATTGTTGTACTGCTCGCACTGCTTTGATAATCACTGTACAATGAAGCGCTTCCGCGCGATGCATCTTATGCAAGATAAATAATACACAATATATAATCCGGCTGCCATGTTTTGAAATCACTTATACCCCACCTGATCGAAAAAATCTAGTTTTTAACTCTGCCTGTGTCAGTTTGAGTCTTGTTAAAGTTTTAAATCCCTGCCGCCAAGATGCTTCTCTGTCGGTCATGTAGCCTATTATGGAAAGTGAAACTTAACTTAAATCTATAGGGGTGGTTGGATTTATTCACGCACGTTAAAATATTTATTTAAAGCTTCTTTCTTTTCAGATTCTTATTTACAGCATTATCATAATAGGCTGTATATTAACTTATTGGGAGAAAACCAGTAGTTCTATGTGAAATCAGACATTTGAGCACCCCCATATAGCCAAAATGGCATGATCCTAACACCCCGCGAATATTCGGCTGTGAGATTGGGAGTCGAATCAGGCTCCTCATATGGAAGCATCGAATCGTCAACTATTCGGGGTCACCCCTAAATTTTGTCTAATACAGTGTTTAATATTCATTTAAAAATTGACCATATCAAACTGAAACTTATCTGATACTATTCTTTCTTTGTCCTCCCATCATCCAATCTGCAGACGACGGCCACTCTCATTGGCCTGCTGAAGACAGCCCGTCTGCTGCGCTTGGTCCGGGTAGCCAGAAAATTAGATCGATACTCAGAGTATGGAGCTGCAATCCTCTTCTTGCTTATGTGCACCTTTGCACTGATTGCTCATTGGTTGGCGTGTTTCTGGTATGCCATTGGTCATATGGAGAGGCCTTACATGAAGACAGGCTGGCTGGATAACCTGGCCGATCAACTGGGGAAGCATTACAATGACAGTGATGCCAGCTCAGGACCCTCCGTTCAGGATAAATACGTCACTGCACTCTATTTCACCTTTAGTAGTCTGACTAGCGTGGGCTTTGGGAACATCTCTCCAAACACCAACTCGGAGAAGATTTTCTCAATCTGTGTCATGCTCATTGGCTGTAAGTCATTGCATAAAGGTTGTTTTCTTAGTTTAAAGCTGAAATATCTAATTTCTGTGCCATGGTCCCGAACATTCCCACTACTCATTCTGGCTAGTAACATTTAGACCTAAAAAGCTAATGTTGATGGCCTACCCAGAGATGAGGAAAATCTGAACTATTCTCTTATAATCTTAGCCTAGTGGTCTCTACTTTGGGAAGCTTTTTGATTTTAGCCATAGTAATTTGTTTATAGCAAAGTGAAACATATATTGCATCTAAAATCATATGTACTACATTTGATGTACTACATTTGACATATGTTCTATGCATGAACACAGTCAAGTCAAGTCAAGTCACCTTTATTTATATAGCGCTTTTAACAATACAGATTGTGTCAAAGCACTTAACAGTATCAAGTTGGAGGATAGAGTGTCAGTAATGTATAATAATAAGATTAAACACTCAATTTTCAGTTAAGGGCGTTTCATTATTGAATTCGGAGATGTCATTGTCTAGCTAAGTTTAGTTTAAATAGTATCTGTGAAATCAAATTTACTATAATCGCTAGAAATTAAGTGTCCCCAACTGAGCACAGTCCAGACATGCTACATCCAACATGTCAACAATGTCACATGATCTACAATGTCAGTCAAGTGACATCTCTTTTCCCCACTATTTACGAATACGCAACCCAATCTCTTTAGAATCGTAACTATTTTACGAGGTGGCAATTTCATGTTTTTTATGAAACATGTTTTTTAGAAAAATGTAAACATGAAGATCCACTAACCCTAACCCCACTTCTTAACCTTATACACTTTAGTATTAAAATTATTTTAATATCATTGAGATACTATTATAGTTTTTCTATTTTGAATCAGTTTTTATTTTTATATTTTCCATTTAAAATTTAAAGCTTGAGTAATTTTTTACATTTTGTTGTGTTTTTGTAATTTTTAGTAGTATTTATTTATTTATTTTCAGTTTTATTTGTAGTATTTATTGCACATCAAGATTTTAGTACAACAAGTTCAACTAAATGTAAATAAGAAATTGTACCTTGGCTACTAGCTGAAATTTAAAAAATAAAAATAACGGTTGTATTTCATATACATTTATTTCAAGTAACATTTATTTTAAAGTTGTTTTAGTTTTAATTAATTATAATAATCCTCCTCTTACCTCAATGTCAGAAAATGGTGCTGTTGACTAAATATTCTCTATTGACTTTGTTTTAGCTCTCATGTATGCCAGCATATTTGGGAATGTCTCTGCAATAATTCAGAGGCTTTATTCAGGAACAACGCGCTATCACACCCAGATGCTGCGGGTTAACGAGTTCATCCGCTTCCATCAGATACCTGAAGAACTGAGGCAGAGACTGGGGGAATATTTCCAGCATGCCTGGTCCTACACCAATGGCATTAATATGAATGCAGTAGGTCACATTCCTGAGCTAAAATGAGTAACTCAAAAATCATTCCTGTCTATATTATGGATTAATCTGTATAACAGAAACCCAATCGTGCCTCTTTTTTCTAATTATAGGTCCTGAAAGGTTTTCCTGAGTGTTTGCAAGCTGATATTTGCTTGCATCTGAATCGTAGTCTGCTGCAGAACTGTAAGGTGTTCCGTGGGGCGAGTAAAGCGTGTCTGAGAGCTCTCGCCATGTGCTTCAAAACCACCCACTCGCCACCTGGAGACACCCTCTATCACCACGGTGACATGATCAAAGCTCTCCACTTCATCTCCCGCGGTTCCATTCAAGTGTCGCAACATAACATTGTGCTGGCCATCCTGGGTGAGATTAAAATTAAACCTCAGCAAACCACTGTCTGATCCACTGACTGTTTGAGTTTTTTTTAGATTGATTGTCTTTTTTAAGGCCTAATAAAAACTACTTCCTGTTTCACATACAGGGAAGGATGATGTTTTTGGCGAGCCTATAAATCTGAATACAGATCCTGGTCGCAGTAACGCTGATGTTACTGCACTTACCTACTGTGACCTTCACCGTATCCAAAGAGACGACCTTCTAGAGGTGCTGGACATGTACCCTGCATTTGGCGAGAGCTTTTGGAGGAACCTAGAAATCACCTTTAACCTACGAGATGTGTGTAAACCTCACATCCCACACACATTTATACATATACCTCACTGATTCTTGAATACTGAGATAAAATAGATCTTTATGTATCAAGGAATTGGCTTATTAATAATTAATTTGAATTAATTAATGTTAAATATGTTCAGAGGTGCAATATTGTAAACACTGGCAAATCTAACATTTGACAACCCAATACTTCTGTAGTAATGTTAGTTTTAAAGGTAATTTATAGCATCATATTAATGTACATTTTAATTCATGTGAAGAATTGAGTGTTGATCTGATAGGTTGGTTTAGAGCAGGGGTCATCAAACTTGATCCTGGAGGGCTGGTGTCCTGCAGAGTTTAGCTCCAACTTGCCTCAAAACACCTGCCTGGAAGTTTCAAGTATACCAAGTAAGACCATGATTAGCTGCTTCAGGTGTGTTGAATTAGGGTTGGAGCTAAACTCTGCAGGGACACCGGCCCTCCAGTATCCTCCAGGACCGAACTTGGTGACCCCTGGTTTAGAGGTAGTGAGTAATAATGTGATAATTTTGATAAAATAAAGAGAATGCATTTAGATGAAGAGCATTCAAGTGTTCATCTCAGATCACTTGGGTGCTTATACAGTATTTATGATAATATTTGCATAAAGGGATGCTCAAAAGCTTTTAGAGTTATCTAAATGTGCACTATGTAGATGGTGCTCTTGTCTTGGACTTATACTGAAATATATTGGTGTGGATGCAGCATTACAAACATGTAATCCAAACCATAGAGTCCTGCATAGATGATGTATTTTTGGTTAAATGCCTGAAAAACTCATGGAACATTTGTCGCATATCTCAAGAATCACGCATTCTAGTCACCATAACAAATGTCAGCTTGTGTAGTTAACAAGTTAAAGCTCTCTGTACAGTAATCATTGTTTTAACTGATATGTAATCAGGCTGAACAGATGATGACCAGTGAAAATTTGGACTGTGGATACCATATGAATGGCATACAACACCAAAACTCACTAGACAGACGTAACAGGCCAGGTGAGTAGAACACTCACAAACAAACACAACTGAGATCTATTGAGACTTCATAGGTTGTGTCCAGTAGTTCACATTTTTGCAATTTTTTTTAAAGTAAAAGGAATTTAACTGTAGCAAAAAAAACCTGAAACATGACATATTTCAGCATAATTTAATTCACAGTTTGCCGTAGTTCACATCTAGCCTTGCTTTTGAGCCAGATGCTTGACTACAGGACAGTGAATACATTTGCAGAGAACGTGTTAAAGATCATGTTAAAGCCAAATCAGGCAATTTAGTTCTTAATTAAAAAAAAAGGATGAATTCAGGAAATAGATCATGAGAGCACACAACTTTTTGCTTAAAATCGCGCTTGTCTTGCTATTCAAGATGGAATGGACCAGAATGACTCATACCCATCTCGGATGTGTTCGGCCATGTGTCGCCATCATTCTCCAAGCACTCACATGCACTGGGAGGAGCTGTGTAGCTGTGGAAGCTCTACATTGCAGTCCAGTGAAAACCTCAGCAAGTCTCCCATCAGCCACTATGAGCTGTACAGCTTGGAGGCAGATCATCTGGACTACCCCTCTCCTGTTGTGAGACTAATACCACCGCAAGGTGCCTCTGGTGTCAGCAGAGAGCCTGGCATGCATATGGGGCATTTGGGTGGGTATACAGTATTTCAATCATGACAACTCTCTGAAGATTTTAGCATGGTGATGAATATGACAATGTTAATGTATTTGGTCTTGGCGGAATAGATCTGTTACACTGCTGCTGAATTTCTGCTGCTGTTGGTTATTGCTGTAGTTGTAGATATACTGCTGCTGCACGAATAGCGTATTAAATAACCCGTAGCAGATCTATACAGGTGGAGCTGGAGAAGGTGGAGGGCTTCAGAGAAACTCTGAAAGTGCGCTGCAGGAATCTCAAGTGAATACTAGCCAGCCATATAAATGTAAGGCAGTAAGCTCATTGGCTGCATATGCAGCATGAACCAATCATCTTGTGCCAAGTCGTTTAAAGGGGTCATATGATGCGATTTCAAGTTTTCCTTTCTCGTTGGACCGTTACAAGCTGTTTGTGCATAGATAAGATCCCTAAAGTTGCAAAGACTAAAGTCTCAAAACCAAAGAGATATTCTTTATAAAATTTAAGACTCTGCCACGCCCACCTAAAACGGCTCATTTAAACATGCCCCCAACATGTCTAGTCACTGTATGGGGAGATTTGCAAAACACCACCCAAACGTACATGCAAATAAAGGGTGTGTGATTTTTATTCTCGCTGTAGTATTGTTGCTGCCGCCAGTGTGTTTCGTTGTGAAAGCGAAAGTACTTTGTTTGGGCTTCCAAAAGAGGACACAACTAGAAATCAGTGGTTAAGTTATATTTTATATTTTAAGTTATATTCGAGCACATTTTCCTGAGGACTATTTCCTGATCCTGGGAGAGAGTAGCCTACAATGTGAACACTATGAATGGCTGTGAACACTATAAAGTGGGGCAATTCCAACGTCGCAAGGACAGTCTATTGCTTCTGACTCACAGCCTGTAAGTACATTTCGATATTTAAAGAATTTTCTACTGACTATTCAAACACGAGTTTTGAGCTGTGTAGAGTAGTGCTTGTTTGGCGTTTCTACAATCACAAATGCAGACATGGTGTTATGTTTACACGGCTGGGGCGGTGCAGCGCGTAAAAAGATAGTATGAGTCATTATAATCAGTCATTATGTCCTCACTGAATGCAACAAATGCCTCGTTTGTAGCGGGTTTCATTGTTTTAGTCTCGTCGCGCCAGGACCATAGACTGTAAAAAGGCCGGTGTTGTGCCCATTTTCGACTCCCTGCCAAATTATTACCCCCCTCATTGATTGCCTAATCATAACCCCACCCCTAATCCTAACCCCTTCTCCACACCTAACCCTAAACCTACCAATACTAGGGGGGTAATAATCTAGCGGGGTCAGAATGTTGTGCCCATTTTCGACCCCCTGCCAAATTATTACCCCTCTCGTTGAAATCGCTATTTGATTGCCTAATCCTAACCCCATCCCTAATCCTAACCCCTCCCCCACACCTAAACCAAAACCTACCAATACTGGGGGGGTAATAATCTGGCAGGGGTCAGAATTGGGCACAACACCGGGACACGGCATCACAACATGGGAAGGGGCGTAACATTTCCGTCACACGCTTGAGGTATTCAGCCAATCACAACGCACCGGATAGCTGGCCAATCAGAGCACGCCTCGCTTCTCAGAACGATGAGCTTTGTAAAAATCGGTGCGTTTCAGAATGGCGGGGCATAGAGGAGCAACAATAATGTACAGTATGTGGAAAATAATGTGTTTTTTGAACCTCGAACCACGTAAACACATTGCATTACACCAAATACACAGAATAATGTTCTTTTTAGCAACATCATATGACCCCTTAAACTATTTGAATATCATCAGTTACGTTAACAACCCGTCAGCTTGCGCCATCTAGAGTTTCATGACTGAACTATATATTTATTTGAATATTAGCCTTAAGGGATGCTCAAAAGCTTCAAGATATATTTAAAGGTGCACTGTGTAGTTTTTTATTTACATTTTGCTCTGATCTTGGACACTATACTAATATCTATCGGTGTGAATGCAGCATTACAAAAATGTAAAATCTCAATCCTGAAGCCAAACCATGGTGTGCTGCAAGGATGACATATTGCTGTAGGCTAAAACCCAGAAACAAGTTAGCATTTTAGTTCTTCCAGTTCCGTCATCCTGAACTCAAAGGTCCTTTGTTAACACAAGCTCAAGAAATCTTTGCATTTTATTCTACATCATAAAATACATCAGTAATACCCCCTTGTGAATTATTTTAGCTTTTTACCTCTGACGATTGCACTTAGGCCTCAAAATTCATTAAAGTTGACCTTCATGGTGAACAAAACATGTAAGAATCATAAACTTTTGTTGGCCACAGAGCTCATTTTCTACAATAATTCAAAAGCCAGTGAGAAAATCCCAATAGGCTTTTGTTGAGGGAACCAGGGTGATGAAAATTTCCAGGTTGACCTAAAAAATACATCACACTGCAGTACTGTAATGGAGAACTGGGTCATTTTAGGTCATTGTAACTACTGTTTAGTAATAACATTTTGACAGTTGAAAAAGTGCACCTTTAAAATCTCACAAACCCAACCTTTAAATGGCATACTGTAAATCTGAATGCATTTCTTGAGTTGTTGGATTGTTATTATTCAATATCTCCTTCTAACACAAGCTCATCCTCCATCTGGATTGTACCATTACTGGCCTGACCACCAGACAGCTCATTTCGCTGAACAGACTCAGTGCCCACTATCTATCCAGACCTCATTCCCACCACCGCTCTTTGAGCATCAACCCAGTGAACTTGAGTCCAGACTGGAGCTCCTGCAGAGCCAACTCAATAGGTAGGTGATGCAAACACTTAAACTGACTAAAACGGTCATTTATTGCCCACCATGAAGAATTAGAATGAAGAACGTTTTGTTTACCGGGCGCCGCAGCATGGGCTGCCCACTGCTCCAGGTGTATGTTCACTACTGTGTGTGTACACTTGGATGGGTTAAATGCAGAGCACAAATTCTGAGTATGGGTCACCATACTTGGCCACACACCACTTCCCTTTCCCTTCCCTTTCCCTTCCCTTTACGATGCTCTCTTCATTCCATTGACACATACAGTGACCAGGGGCTGTCACTTGATGATATTTGAATGGATGAAGGTGTCTAGCAAATAGCTACTTAAATGTTGCAGTTTTCTGTTCTGTTTCTCCCAGACTGGAGACCAGAATGACAGCAGACATCAATGTGATCCTTCAGCTTCTTCAGCGACAGATTGCTCCAGTGCCCCCAGCATATAGCATTGTATTACCTGAGAACCACACTCCTGACCCTGCTATGCTGTACGGAAACAGCACACCAGTACTTCACAGCATGTACCCGATCCCAAACATTCAGCTGGACAGTAGAAATACCACTATTCAGGTAAAAATGCTGTCCACACAAAAAGACCTGTTTAATTATACTGAATGTGCTTTTGTAGTGTACTTCATATTGTCACGGTGCACACAGCAGGGAGGATACAGGAACACGCAGACGAGGACGTAAACTCAAATAATAGTCTTTAATGAGGACAAGGCAAGGCTGACAGACAGGAAACACCGGGAGTAACGAGTAGACCAGACGAAATCAAACTGAACAGACAGGACTATAAATACACAGGTAAATCATAGATAACGAGACAAACACAGCTGGACAAGAATTAACTAATAATCACATCAGACGAGGACAGGAAATAAACCAAATATGGACACAAGAGGCGGGAACACATGACACACACAACAGAATCCTGACATAATTCCCCCCTCCCGAAAGGCGTGTCCCACACCGTAACAGTTCCACCGGGGAGGGGGGGTGGGCGCTCTCCAGAGTGGAACAGATGACGGAGGCCATGGCGGAGCTGGGAGCTCTGGAGGCCATGGCGGTGCAGGGAGCTCAGGAGGCCATGGCAGGTGGTCTTTCATGGCCGTGGCCTCCTCCCTCGGCCAGGCCACTCCAGCCGGAACCCTTCTACCCCCCCAAAAAAAAACATTCCCTGGGGAAGTTAGGGGGTATCAGGAGCCCTCCGGGGCTAGACAGACAGGACAGTACATGACAGGACAGGACAGCCCTCCGGGGCCAGACAGACAGGACAAGACATCCCACAGGAACAGGAAGCCCTCCTGGGCGAGCTAGGAAGCTGAGGCTTCCTCTGGGCATGACGAGGAGTCATGGGCCCTCACAGGGTCCCTCGGCAACCGCTTCCACTTCTGCGACAGGGGGGCAGGCGGCTGGAATGGCCTCCGCGGCCACAACAAGAGGAGCCGCCTGCCCCAGACGAGCCTCCGCGGACAAGACAAGACAAGACAAGTTTTTTTTAAAATGTTCCTGTGGGCACAACAAGACAAACACGGCACTCCTGGCCGTGACGTGTGGACTGGATCCATGGGGCTAGGGTTAGCGGCGATCCGGCGGACTTGAGTCAGCGGCGATGCGGCGGGCTTGAGTCAGCGGCGATCCGGCGGGCTTGAGTCAGCGGCAGGCCGGCGGCGTGATCTCCCGCGAACGGCGGGCCTGGGTGAGCCGCGGACGGCGGCGTCATCTCCCGCGAACGGCGGGCTCGGTGAGCCGCGGATGGCGGCGTCATCTCCCGCAAACGGCGGGGTCGGTGAGCCGCAGACGGCGGCGTCATCTCCCGCGAACCGCGGGCTCGGGGGAGCCGCAACCCGGGAACTAGAGAACCAGCCGGCGGGCTTGGGATAGCCACAGCCGGCGGCGGATATCTCCCGCGATCGGCGGGCATGAGGGAACAAAAAACAAAACACACAGGAACAAAAAATAAAACTTTGTAAAAAACGGAAAAACAAAACGGGGTGAAGGGGCGCCACTTATGGTTAGGTCTGGTCTTTTGTCACGGTGCACACAGCAGGGAGGATACAGGAACACGCAGACGAGGACGTAAACTCAAATAATAGTCTTTAATGAGGACAAGGCAGGACAAGGCAAGGCTGACAGACAGGAAACAATGGGAGTAACGAGTAGACCAGACAAAATCAAACTGAACAGACAGGACAAACACAGCTGGACAGGAATTAACTAATAATCACATCAGACGAGGACAGGAAATAAACCAAATATGGACACAAGAGGCGGGAACACATGACACACAACAGAACCCTGACACATATCTTAAATTTTTTTTTAATACTGTATTTGCAGAGAATAAACTTTTTTATGGTTTGTATGATTGTTTCTTTACTCACATAAGTACACTTTTAAATAGTGTACTTTGTAATAATGTCAAATTATTACAATTGAAATCGTTATAATTATTACAATTAAAAGTTTATGTTAAAGTACATTTTTAATCATTATTTTAATAATATTTTGTCATGCTTTAAAGAAGTACACTTATTTTGATATGTTGACTAACATACTAAAGTACATAAAGTACTTAAAATTTCACTGTAGTGTGTTTATTTGATATTATATTTAAAGTGAATATATAGTTAATTGCAACTTTATTACAAATATGTTACAAATATTTTAAAGTACATATTAAGACACAAGTTTCAATAGATAAAACATTAAAGTGTTGGGCTGATTGCCGTGGACAGTAGCGCAGTAGTACTGTTGGCACATTTTTCTGTTAAAAACAATAAAATTACAAAGAAAAAATATATATTTTAGTTTACCGTAAATGCTTGTCAGTACATTTTAACCATAATTTAAAGTTAATATAATAATTATAAAGCTACATATTATGAAGTTACCTACTGAAGTAGTTCAAATACGCACTCTTAAGTTCAACTAATCATATTTCATCTAAATGTAAATACATATAATAAACTTTGACTGAATTTTAAATAGCAAGTGTATATAAAATAGAAGTGTGTAAATATATGGTGGGAGAAAGAGAGGGGTAGGATTAGGAAAGGTCCTCGAAGCGGGATTCCAACTCGGGTCGCCTGTAGCGCAACGGCGCTGTATGTCAGCTATTGGCACCGACAGTGTATATATTTTTAAGTATATTATTACATACTTTTCAAAGTATGCTCAAGTATACGTCTTTTTAACAAGGATTGATTACTAACAGAACTTTTTATTTGTCATTACAAAACCATCCTGCTACTAAATACTAACTTTTAGCTTTAGCTGTATTCACTAAACTGATGACAATCAACAGTGTTATTGGTTATAAAATAACTATCTTTAACATTGTGTTTCCAGAGTTCAGCCCAGCCAGATTCTACATTCAAGTCAAATTCCCAGGGTTCTCTGTCCAGTGGTGTTCACATGGGAGCTGCGTCAGACGACTGTGTACCTGATAAACTGGAAACCAATGCTATTTCAGCCCCATCCCTTCAGTTCATTTTGATAGATGCACCACGCCTCTGTTCGTCCCTCCACTTTCCCTCATTGCCTGGCAACCTGGACACTTCATCACACCTGGAAGAAATTCCCAAACACATGTCTGACCCTGTCTTACCGGTCAGCTAAAATCACAACACACCATCAACACACCATCAATCGGCTTATCGTAACAGAACAATGAGAACACATCAAAACACAATCACAATCAACCCTGTAGTCACCAGCTGTGGATGCTAGGAAGACCATGTAAATCGATCATCTTGGTTAACCATGTCTTGCTGCCCATCAGTTAGGACAGCCCTAAACCAGCATAAAAACTCAAGCTTTTCAGCAAACAAAGGAATGTAACAAAAATTTAAATATTAACACTACAGGACAAAATCCTACATAAGCCACAACATACGCATCTCAAACATCAAGATGAATGTCCGTGACCATCAATGATCTACAATGTTCTACATGCAGTGAGACTTAGGAAACAGTCACAGTACAGTAGCTGATAATGTTTTGTAATGATACAGTAAACCTAACCAAAGAATGCCTCTGTATGTCTGGAGTATTCTGTGTATTTACTGTAATTAAAACAATGTTCAATCCCTTTTTTGTAGTCAAGAATTGTCTTTACAGAAAGTGTTTTAAAAAGTCCAAAGAGAATCATTCGCAGGAGTAAAAAATATTTTATCAGATAAAAATCTGTTTAAAAAAATCTAGTTGACAATCTTTTCTTTTTGAGAGTTTCAAGATTCAAGTAGTTTTAGTTAATCTGGGTGGTTGCTAAGGTGTTGCTATGCAGTTGCTACATGTTAGGGTGTTCTGGGTGGTTGATAAGGTGATAGGATGTTTTGGATGGTTGCTAAGGTATTGCTATGCAGATCCTACTTGTTAGGATGTTCAGGGTGGTTGCTAGAGTGTTTCTATGCTGTTGCTTGGGTGTTCTGGATGGTTGTTATGCAGTTGCTACTTGTTAGGGTGTTCTGGGTGGTTGCTAAGGTGTTGCTACATGTTAGGGTGTTCTGGGTGGTTGCTAAGCTGTTGCTACATGTTAGGGTGTTCTGGGTGGTTGCTAAGTTATTGTTATGCAGTTGCTACTTGTTGGGGTGTTCTGGATGGTTGCTAGGGTGTTGCTATGCAGTTGCTTGGGTGTTCTGGGTGGTTGCTAAGGTGTTACTATGCATTGCTACATGTTAGGGTGTTCGGGGTGGTTGCTGAGTTATTGTTATGCAGTTGCTACTTGGGGTGTTCTGGGTGGTTGCTAAGTTATTGTTATGCAGTTGCTACTTGTTAGGGTGGTTACCAAGGTGTTGCTATGCATTGTTGCATATTAAGGTGTTCTGGGTGGTTGCTAAGATGTTAGGATGTTATGGGTGGTTCCTAGGGTATTGCTCTGGTATTCTGGTTGGTTGATATGGTGATGCTATGAAGTTGTTTTGCAGTTAGTAGACTTAGACCATACTTAGTAGTTGCTTTGATGTTCTGGGTGTTTGCTAGGGTGTTCTGGGTGATTACTAAGCGGTTGCTAATATGTTGTAGATGGTTGCTAAGGTGCTGTTATATGGTTTCTAGGTTGTTTTGGATAGTTGCACCTTGATCTGATCACACCAATAAAAATAAAATTAACATGACATATTCTTATTATGTCACTGGCAGTAACGTAAGCAGCATTGAGCTCCAGTTCAGCTATGAAACAATGAGCAATATTTATATAATTTAAAATCTATATTACATATTTATCATAGTCCAACTCTTAAATGTTATATATATATATATATATATATACATATGTATATAGTAAATAAATTCATATGCAAGATTTAAATCTACATTTATCTGCAAAACTATTTTTAAGCTTTAGATTTTTACATTAAAAACATTTTTACAGGCATATGATATCAGTGTGTCTGCAGAACACTGACCTCTGTGTGGCACTGTTTGCTGATGATATACGACTGGAACAGCACAGTATTTGCCTAACATTCCTTGACTTACTCTTCTCATTAAACATGAACATTATCTTGGTCTCTACTTCCTCATTTTGTGACTCGATGGCCATGTGTTCATCACAGGTCACAGATTTCAGATCGAGATAAGTCAGATCAATAAATTATATTTTTGGACTTTTTTAGTTTTGAGTTCTGATACAGCATCTGTATATTCTTCTATATCTCAAAAGATGATTTTTTTTTCTTTTAAGTTCATTTTTAACACAAGATCATTTATATGTAGAACGGGCAAATTATTTACAATAATCTTCTGATAACTTAAGCTTATGCTTACTAAGCATATATAACACTAACAGAAGAATTAATATAGTTTATGAATATGAAATAGGACCGGTTATACAGACATTGATTCATGAACTTCCTAAAGCATCCAGTCATGTTACCTAAACTCCATGAAGCAGATGAGTTGGTGCTAGATGCCATGAAATCACATGGATTGGAGTTTGTCTCTGATTTCATTTAATTTTATTATCTCACAAAATACTTTTTGTAGAATAACATAAAGAGCAGATGAGATCGTTCACCCCAGTTGTAGGCATCAAAATTTACTTCCTTACCAGTAATATAGAAACCACTAATAAGCCACTTGGCACAAGTCTGGTTACCCAGAATCACTGTTTAAAATATCTCTCAAAAGATGTTTGCAAACTGGCACCATTAGAGTTCTCAAAATAGAGTGTACAGATCACAGTGCATCGAGTCAATTATTGTATACAGTATATTTACAATAAAACATGTTGGCTCACAAGAAAAATAGCAATATAACATCAACCTTGAGTCTACCATTCAACCACAAGCTGAGATTTGGACAATTATGCATATAAAAAGTACAACATTCAATATTAAACATTCAAAGTATGTATATTTTGTTAAAATCGTGGCAATAACAGATTTTAAAGTTCCTTCGATGTGCTTGCATAGACTTTGGATCCTGAAATAATTTTGGCTGGCATCAATGTTGATATATGGCATTACAAAAAGAGCTGGAACTAAAACTCAGAAGCTACTGTCGGTGCTTAATTTCATTGTCAAACGTTGTGACTTACTGTAAATGAGAGTTAAGCATCTTCTTAAGCATCTTGGGAAAAATAAACATGCTAGTATAGCATCACATAGCAAAAGAAGGCAACTGAAAGACTGTCAAAGGGGAGGTGTGTTATTTCTGCATCAGTAGTGGCATTAAACGCAATTGCTAAAACAAGTTGGTTGGAAAACTAGTTAAAGCTCCCCAGTGCTCAGGAAGTTCAAATGGATTGCTACTATATGATTTTGTATCTATTTCTACAAATTGTTCAAACTGAACCAATAGCCTGGACCAAAAAACTATGTAGACTGTGTTGGCTATGCAGAGACAAGGAAGAAATTCAACAAACAGTTTTTTCCATCTCTTACTGTGAAAAACAATCACGTCATTGTTTGAGCTGATGTCGAAACACACTGGAGTGCCATTAGCACACATAATATCACTCTCTCACTCCAGCGCCTCCATTCACCCCCAGTTCATCATCTGTGACAACTGCTTCACATACTCATGTTCAGGAAAAACAACAATCAACTGCGAGAGCCTGATAGATTTTCAAACATCTGGAATTTAAGATGTGGTTTAGTGAAAATAACTGCATAGTGTATGAAATGGCAATTCATATTGACATGGCAAGGACAAAACATTCACGTCTTTCCTCAAAGAAGTGACATATTAACTGGACGCTGGAGTCGGGTAGTTAACAAACGGCACACGTTGTCATTTGGAACAATGGAGGCATTGAAGGGGTGTTCGTCCAGCCGAAGGCCACAGCTGCTAATATATGGAAATCAGACCACATTCTTAAACATGAAGTATTTACTCCACAACACTGTGTTTAGTGTTAGCCGTCTTTCTGCGTACATGTGAGGCACATTTAAATGAGCAGGATGTGTCGTGCCTAAAAGAAGTTCTTATAAAATAATCACAATAGATATTATGAACTTCCAATGATCACATCTGGGGTTAAACATTGATTTCAACATCTTATTACAAATAAACCAGTCATTCTGATAGCAAGGGCCCTTTGCATCAATTAATACCACATCGTATTCATCACTGCAAAGAAGAAATTCCATTAGATAATATTCATAATAAAAAACATACAGGGAGATAAACATATTTACCTCAAGATATATCCAGGTCAAATTTCAACCCAAAAGGACCAAAACAAAGCATATTTTTGCCTAAAGAAAATTAGTTCTACCAGTACCAGTAAGACGTTTTGCATCATGACATTTATTTTAATTAAGAACTCCTCCATTCATGCATGATGAAAATGATACTGTATATATATATATATATATATATATATATATATATATATATATATATATATATATATATATATACACAAACACTTCCGTTCAAAAGTTTGGAATAATCAAGATTTAATTAGGCTTAATTTATTTGATCAAAAATACAGTAAAACTGTAATATTGTGAAATATTATTACAATTTAAAAGAACTGTGTTCTGTTTTAATTAGTGCTGTCAAACAATTAATCGTGATTAATCACATCCAAAATAAAAGTTTTTGTTTACATAATATATGTATGTGTGCTGTGTACAGTTATTATGTATATATAAATACACACACACGCATGTATATATTTCAGAATATGTTATGTTTATATATTAAATATATTTAGAATATAAATTATATGAACATAAATATAGACATAAATATTTTCAAAATATATACTGTGTGTGTGTATTTATATATACATAATAAATATACACAGAACACACACATATTATGCAAACAAAAACTTTTATTTTGTATGCGATTAATCATTTGACAGCACTAATGTAATTTATTCCTCGGATGGTAACGTCTAATTTTTAGCAGCCATTTCTCCAGTCGTCAGTGTCACATTATCCTTCAGAAATCATTCTAATATGCTGATTTGCTGCTCAAGAGACATTTTTTATAATTAACAATGTGGTTTTTGTTGCTTAATATTTTTGTGGAAGCCAGCATTTTTTTTCACAATTATTTGATGAATAGAAAGTTTAAAAGAGCAGAATTTATTTAAACCAGTCTAAATAGTCTTTACGGTTACTTTTTTATAGTATAATTTAATAAAATGCAACATTGCTGAATAAAAGTATCAAACTTTTGAACAACAGTTCATATGTACACTAATGAGATTCTGGGGAGGAAATGCAATTAATTATAATAAAAATAATCTTAAGAAAACATCTTAACATATAGGCATTAGAATTTTCTATATGCACAATATTTAAAATCAGGGTGCAATATGACCTGGACACCTGTTGCTCTACATATACATCTGTACAACTGTTACCCAGCCCATAATGAAGATAGTCAATGCTCAAACACAAGGAATTTAAAAAATACCCAAACAAATCAGAAAACCTGGATATGTCACAGATAAGAAATGTTGATGAATCTTCTGAGCCAGTTGAGTCGCTGAACATACAATGCCCATTTCGTATGGCAATAATGTCAGTCTTTCATTCGCTGGCGCTGTAGCTGCTCACCCAGGGCCTTTACACACAGAACAGAGCGGCTTTGATTGTGTCCAGCTCCCGTCCGGCTCTCACGCAGCGCTCTGGAAAGCAGTGTGTACGGTCCTGGCTTGGAATTGAATTGAATCTCCAGAAAAGGTAATGTTTTAATGAGATGACCAAAAGCAAAAAATCCCAAAAAAGTCCTTAGTGTAGTGTACACTATCCAGTGTTAACATCATTCAAGCAGTCTTAAAAAAAAAACAACGTACCATGTTTTTGTCAGATGGCTGACTTTTTGGCAAAGACTGGAAATGTATCCATCTTCAAGTTCCAACTCCAGTACAGAATGCTACATAGTTGAGCATGAGAAACCATTCCGACTGAGAATGTCCTTCACAAAATACGTGTTTTACTCACTCACTCACTCACTCACTCGATCACGCTTGCACTCAAACTGTACCGAATACTTCCTCAAGTATACTCCATCTGACCGCTCCATGTCTCTGCTAAGCCCAGGTACTCTGGGTTTTCTGCTGTGGGGGTCATGTAGCCATTGGGCTGCCTGTGAGTCGTACCTCCGTTTATGGACGCTCTGGCGACTGCCTGAGCTTTAGCTGCGATATCATGATAGTAGGGGTTGTCGAAGGCGGGTGAAATGGGGGAGATGTTGCGCATTGGCACCAGGTACTCTGGGTTCTCCACACTGTTCCCTGTATAAAGACCGTTAATGAATCTCCTCTCGCTCGCTTTGCGTGGGAGGGTGCTGGGACGCTCACATGGGACGTCCTGGTTCACATACTCTGCAATCAAAGAGAATATTTAAAAACACTGCATTGAAATCATGGCATTAAAAGTGTTGCAGTGAGTGTGAAATGGCAGCTTTTACTTCTCTAATGTAATGTGCTTATTCGGGGAAAAGGATATTCATCAACAACAATGTGGAGTGAGACTTAGTTGAGTTAAGTGTTTCCTAAAATTGTTGAAATGCACAATATATTGGTACAGTATCAGTGAATGGCCGATAATAGACATTTAGGCAAGGCAAGGCAAGGCAAGTTTATTTATATAGCACATTTCATACACAGTGGTAATTCAAAGTGCTTTACATAAAAGAAAGTGAAATAATCATTCACAGCAATAAAAACAAGGAATTTAAAAATAATAAAACAAGGAATTTTAAAATGATATAGAAATTGATTTAAAATGAAATTTAAAACAGTTAAATAGAAAAGGATTATACATAAAATACAGTGCAGTCAGTTCAGACGTAGCACAGTGCTCATTCAACAAATGCACAGCTAAACAGATGAGTTTTGAGTCTGGATTTAAATGTGGCTAATGTTTTAGCACATCTGATCTCTTCTGGAAGCTGGTTCCAGCTGCGGGCGGCATAATAGCTAAAAGCGGACTCCCCTTGTTTTGTGTGAACCCTTGGTATTTCTAACTGACTCGATCCTAATGATCTGAGTGGTCTGTTAGGTTTATATTCAGTGAGCATATCTGCAATGTATTTAGGTTTAGTGTATTATTTTTAATTTAGACGATCAGTGTTGGCAAGGTTACTTCGGAAATGTAATGTAATGTAACTATTCCAATTACTTTATTAAAGTAATGTAACTGATTACATTTGATTACTTTTAATCATATACATAAACCCAAACAAGAAATAAAACAGTTATCGAATAAGTATGCGAGTTATTCTGTGTCCTGAACTCCTGAAACATTGGTGTCTCATATTTTATATTTTGTGTGTCTCATATTTTATAGAAGTCAATGCAATTTGGGAAAGAAATTAATTAAATCTGTGTGTGTGTGTGTATGTACCTGGTATTTATCATGCTATGGGGACCAAATGTCCGCACAAGTATACTAATACCAGTAAATTTTGACCTTGAGGGGAACATTTTTTAGGTTCCCATGAGGAAACAAGCTTATAAATCATACAGAATAAAGTTTTTTGAAAATCTAAAAATGCAGAAAGTTTCCTGTGAGAGGTAGGTTTAGGTGTAGGGCGATAGAAAATACAGTTTGTACAGTATAAAAACCATTACACTTATGGAATCTCTTTATAAAACATGGAAAACACAACATTGTGTGTGTGCGCGTGTGTGTGTGTGTGAAATTATTCAGATGTAACCCCCTTTGTAATCGTTAACATTTTCATAAGTAACTAATGTAATTACACATTTTTTCTCAGTAACTGTAACAGATTACAGTTACAATTATTTTGTAATTTAATTACGTAATTCTGTTACATGCAACTAGTTAATCCCCAACACTGTAGATGATATAATATAATATAATATAAGATAATATAAGTATTATTTTTAAGTATTACGTATTATTAGTAAGTATTATTAATAATAAATAAATATAATATTATTAATTTATAATTAATAAAAATAAATATAATAATAATAATAATAATAATATTATATAGCATTTTAACATCTGCCATTTATTAGTTATTGGCCATTTTGAGGTGAATTTTAATATGCAAAAACAACCTGTATATATATTTATGTCGTTATAATATTTAATCAAAACTTGATTTCCCTTGAAATTACTCTTTCATTTGGATGATGTATTCAGTATAGGGGTGTAAATCGGATGGTTCGTCACGATACGATACGATACCGATTCTCATACCCAGCGATACGATATTTGCCGATACCTCAAAAAATTCTACGATTCGATTCAAAACAGGAGTATATCGATCAATATATCGATATTATGATATTATATACCTATTTTAAACAACCATCTACATTTTTATTAACTCACAAATGCAACCAAAATATATAGCATGAACATAAATCTAAAAATGCTACTATGGGCTCAGTGCTAAAAATCTTTTCTACAGATAACCAAATTACAAGCAATAGCAGAAAATAAATACAATAGAACCAAGACACAAGTTCAATAAACAGTGCTTTTCAGGTTTTTCAGCTCAGTCTAAAATAAATGTTCAGGTACGCTACAGAAATGTAATAATCAAATGTAAAATAACTGCATAGTCGTCACTGTATACATTAAATAGCCTATAAATTAATACTTTTTTGATGTTACAAAGGTTATTTAGTCAGGAGCAGTGAGCACTTGTATTTTTCTTTGACAGCATTAGATTTATTATTAGTTTGCTTTCACTTTAAGATTTAATATACTGATACACATGCCTTTTCTTTCTCAACTGTTTACATTAAGACATATGCTATGCCTAACTGACTGGGTTTACTAGGATATTAGCCAAAACGCGCATTTTGATGTAGTTTTGTCTGTATTTATTCATCCATGCACAAAAAAGCGGAAGAGAGCTCAACTTAGTATTTGCGCGGTGTAGACGCTGTGTGCGTGCGCTTCAGATGTGTGCGCAGAAAACTTCTCACACAGCGCTCAACAGTTCCGCCAACAATCCTGAGCGTCTTTTATGCTCGCCTTGTGCCTTCGGGCAGTCCTTATTTCGAGTTTGAACGAGAATGCACGCGACGGCGGTAATGCATAGACGGACATTATGTGAAAATGTGGACAGTGCCAATATTTTACACGTGGCATCGATGCATCGTATCATCAGACATCGTATCGATATATCGATCCATATCGATAAATCGTTATACCCCTAATTCAATACCTATTATTTTGCAAAATACTATTTTAATAAAAAATATGTCACTATGGAAGTAAAATTAGTTGCCTACTGCAAATTATATATTTCACTCACCAGGTTGTGTGTGTGCTCCACGTGGCAGTGTGTGTGAAAGGCAACTGATAGGACCATCAGTCTCCAGCTCTCCATCTATGCCATTGGGGATGGTGGGGTCTTTAGAATAGCGACAAGGACTGGAAGGAGGGCCATTGTCCTCCACATAACTGTCCAAGAACACTGAGTCTGATTGGCCTCCAGCTGAACGGTGCGATATGCTCCGTACCAGAGATGGGTATTGTGTACCAGGCCACATGCCATTGGCTGTTGCCCTCACAGGAAGAGTTGGGTACTGACTTTGCCCCAGCATGTTGACGGAAGAGTACAATTCCCTCCCGCTTGGCATTCCATCCACCTCTAAGCCTTGATCTGTACTCTGGAGAAGAAAAACAAAAAACAGTTACATGATTGTTAGCAGTTCAGGGACTGCCCCTGTTAAAAAAACAGCATATGCTGGTTAGGTCTGTTTTGAAGCATGGCTGCTGGTTTGAGCTGGTTTAAGTAAGGGATAGTCAACGGCTAGCCGTGCATTAAAGGATTTTAAATGCACGACGTGGAGGCAAAGAACCGCCCGACGCGAAGCGGAGGTGCATTTAAAATCCTTTAATGCACGGCTAGCTGTTGATTATCCCGTTTATTCCATGGTCATATGCCAAGCTATAGACAAGTTAAAACTAGTATTGCTCTTTGCAGCGCAATATTTGACCGAATGGGTAAAAATGACAGTTATTTTCGTCAGTTAAGGCTCGTTATCTCAGCATTCTGCCCGCTTCAAATCAGACACAGAGATGAAAGTGCGGTAAGATCACGATCATCACATTTATTTGAATGAATTAATTATCGATCGAGAGAGAGAGACAGAGAGATGACAGTTGTTACCTGCATCTGCGCGCGTATCTCTCTACAAACAATTACTTAAAAAACAGCCATTTTACAATAGTTCGTGAGGAATATAATGTAGCGATCTAGTATCTAGGCTATTTTATTAATAAAAATCATGGGGAAGCTTTGACAAGAAGTTCATGTATGTGTGCAGCGCAATCTGCAATCTTCGAACTCACACTCTCTCCTTGTGTGTGTGTGTGTGTGTGTGTGTGTGTGTGTGTGTGTATGTGGGCGAGTGATGCTTGTTGGTTAGTGTGCATCTATTAAAGCAGCGCATTAATATGGAACGGTGATTAAACTGACTTGGAACTACCTGTGCAGTTAAACGAATTTAATCAACACCTGCCAGCCAATCAGAATCGAGTATTCAGACAGACCATGGAATAAGCTGGGTTAGGGTTAGGTTAGCTGGTCATGTGCTGGTCCTAAGCAACTAGGCTCCTGCTCAGGACCAGCTCATGACCAGTACATGACCAGCTAAGCACCAGCTTAAACCAGCTCAAACCAGCAGCCATGCTTCAAAACATACCTAACCAGCATATGCTGTTTTTTTCAACAGGGGCTTGACATGAAACAGAAGTTCTACAGAAAATATACAAGTTCTACAGAAATACACAAATGCTAATGTTTCTAGCTACACAAGCCCACTGCATTCTGAAACGCTTCTCAATTCAAGCTCAAAATATATGCTGCTGAATATATATAGCTTGCCAAAAAAGACACTAATAAACGACAATTATAGAAACTCTTCTAATGTCAGTTTTCTTTTTCAGGTCAACTGATTACTGATTACCCTGTCTATTTCAAGCCCTCTGTGTCTTTAGATGGGGTTTGGTCTCGTCGCTACCTGTGGTTGTGTGTATACCCTGTTCGCTGTAGTCATTAAATGTGTTTTGAGATTTATTCTCTTCTGGTTGTGCCCTTTCTCCCCACACACGCCGTGACAGAAGACGGAACCCAAAAGAACGATGAAGGATAGGAAACACTACGGAACCCTCACAGCCATTAACATGCCACCATCCAACCTGGATCCGCGAGGGACCGTCGCGTTCATCTTTCAGAGTGGCTGGCGTTTGGAGGACTATGTAGAGGAGTTTCTGGACGCCTGCCATCTTGCCCGCTGCGATGAGGTCTGCTTGATGGAGGGATTTCGTTACGGGCTGGGCGACGACATTCGCTTCGTCATGCCCCACGGAGACCCGTGCTGGATTATAAAGAGTTACATCAACTTTGCACTGTGGAGGATCCGCATTCACAGTCGACGAAGCGAATGTCGAGGATCACATCAGCGTCCAGCCCCAACGTGCAGACTTCTCGCAGAGGAGCAGAACAGGTGTGCGAGCCGGACACATCGATCATGCCTGTGGGAATCTTAGTGGAGTATGAGGGCATGGATGATGGCCTTCTAGTCCTGTCTTTCTGTCTTCACTGACTATCCAGCCCTTGCCTTCTGTCTTCTCTGTTTCCCTCCAGCCCCAAATCTCCTGCCTCTCCGCTGGTTCCGTCCAGCCATAAACCTTCTGTGTCTCCGCTGGTCCCATCCAGCCCTAAACCTTCTGTGTCTCCGATGGTTCCATCCAGCCCTAAACCTTCTGTGTCTCCGCTGGTTCCAACCAGCCCTAAACTTTCTGTGTCTCTGCAGGTCCCATCGAGTCCTAAACCTTCTGTGTCTCTGCTGGTTCTGTCCAGCCCTAAATCTTCGGTGTTTTCTATGTGTCCCTCCTGCCCTGAATCACCTAAGTCCCCCAGTCGCAAGCTCCGATCAGGCGTGAGGATCCCCTGTCTCTGTCTCCAGCCACTGGATCCTTGACTCCACCTCGGCCCTGCGAACCGTTGTCTCCGCCTTGGCTCCTAGCTCCCTCGTCTCCACCATGGCCCATCATCCCACCGTCCCTATGGCTCCACCTTGGTCAGTCGTTGACCATCCGCCGCCTCAGGACTACACTCCTCTGGCTTCACCTCATCCCTCCATCCCTCCGGCTCTGTCAGGCTCCTCCTTCCCTCTGGCTTCACGTTCGTCCTCAGTCACTCCGGCTCCACCGTGTTATTCCGGAACTACGTCTTCGCCTTGGCCCTCCAGATCCTCTGTGTTGCCCAGGCTCTGTGTCTGCTCAGCTTCGTCTAGGACTCCATTTCCGGCATCATCGAAGGAGCTCGAATCCCTGGTTCCACCTCCCAGGCCTCCACCATGGCTCCTCCCTCCAGCGATTCCGCTGTGGGCCCTCATCCTGGCTGGGCTCTGGTTGTCTTCTACTCGTCTCATCCTCCTCAAGCTCTTTATCCTCCCTCAGCAAAGCCCGGCTGTTCCCTGGCTCCTTCCTCCTTCGGTTCCTCCATGGTCCCATTTGCTCCATTCTCCGTCCCTTCGCCACCCCTGTCTTCTGTCCGCCCTACACTTCTGCCATCCCTTCCTCGGACTCTGTAGAACCCCTTTTCCACTGCAGGAATTTACCCAGGAACTAGGGACTTTGGGCCGGTACTCAGTGTGTTTCCGCCGCAGGAACCAGGTTCTAAATAAAGTTCCAGGTACAAATTTGCCCCTCAGAAAGTCCCTGCTCACGAGGTAGTACATTTTCAAAGGCCTGGAACTTTCGGGGGCGGGACCTGGGCGCTGAGCATGCTGATTGGTTGAGTTCACGCAGCACTGTATTTCAACCACCATATTCGCATATTTTTTTAAAAATATTACTGTTATTGTGTCATGAAATGTAGTTTTAAAAGTATTTTAGGCGAGAATGTAGTTGTTTAAAACTCAAATCTGCGGTTTATTTATAAAGACAGTGCCTATTTGAAAATGTGCTTTTCGATTTCGGAGACGTGAGCTCCACGCAATCACCGGGCGCTCAATGCTCATGTATCCCACTGAGAGGAGCATAACCTCGGCTAGTCCTTCTGACATTTGCCGCTGGCTCTGATGTCTCTGTAGTGGTATAATTCGCTGGTATAGTGATATAATTCGCTTTGGGTAAATCTAAAAGGTAATCTTTGGTCTTTATTCTATTAATATGTTAAAATGAAAATGAAAAGAGGCAGTGGTGTTTGATATCATGTTTCATCCTATTGTAAATACAGTGAGGAAAATTGCAGTAGCCGAGGCGAGCTGACTGATGTTATCATCAGTATATCATGTTATACTGATGTTACTCCCGAGTCGAAATCGTGAAGTCAGAACTACTGAGGACGCAAGTCCGAAATTTGCATACTTTGTATTGAGAAACGCGCGCAGACCTACGTCACCCGATTATTTGCCTATTCTTCTCGGTACTTTAGACCGCGATGGAAACGCAGACATCAACAGGTCTGGGGTAAAAAAAAGTTCCTGGGACAAATTGTTCCAGGTAATTTCGGTGGAAAAGCGGCTTATGTTCGCCATCCCTTCACCCACTCCTGCCTCCTTTTTGGACTCTCTATTAGCACGAGGCAGTGCCTTTCTGGGGGGGGGGGGGGGTGATCTGTCACAGTTTAGTTCTTATTTAATGTTGTTTTTTTTTGTCCTGTGACCTAGTTTTCCTTGTGTTCCTGTCATTAATTAGTTCATTTGCACACCTGTCTTGCCTTTGAGTTGATTACCCTATCTATTTCAAGCCCTCTGTGTCTTTAGTTGTGTGTATACCCTGTTCACTGTAGTCATTAAATGTGTTATGAGATTTATTCTCTTCTGGTCGTGCCCTTTCTCACCACACATGCCGTGACATATGGTAAGTTTTACTTAAGTGTTTATTTCTAGTTACCTGACTAAAATTTCTTGTTTAAGCACTCAGATATTTAAAGGAAACTTTAAACATTACACCACAGTAATATATAAATGTATTAATAAATATACTTTAAACACTCTTTTCTAATGTTAAGATTCCTGGGAAAGATATGCAGAGTTGCAGGTGCTACAACATAAGCTTTGGCAACTTCGCACAGCCCTAATAAGAAGGATGCAGTACTACTCTATAGGTACTCAAGATTAACATGAGATTGGGTGAAACTGTGTGTGTTCTGCCCCCTTTAACGTGTAATGTTGCTGTTTGAGCATAAACAATATCTGCAAAGTTACGACACTGAAAGTTCAATGCAAAGAAGATATTGCCTTTTAAAATTATGACAGTTTAATGCCTACAAAAACAGCTCGTAGGGATTACAACGAGGTACTTCCCGGGTTTGTGACATCACAAACCCTGATAAACCCCACCCCCAGGAACATGCAACAAAGGGGGCAAGGCCACGCTGTGCTGCTTTAGAGAAGAGGAAGAGCTGTTGCCATGCTGTCAAAACTAGGGGTGCATGAAAAAATCTATTCATATATGAATCGCAATTCTGTCTTCTAACGATTCTATTGGATTCACAAGTTTCAAAATCAATGTTCTAAAGCAGTTGTTCTTAATCCTGTTCCTCGTGTCCCCCTGCTCTGCACACGCTCTGCATCTCTCTCTCACCTGATCATCAGCTCATTAGCTCTAATAAACTGTGTTCCAATTATACACTTTGTGTGTTTCTGTGGCTCAGTGGTAGAGCATTGTGTTAGCAGCGCAAAAGGGCGTGGGTTCAATTCCCAAGGAACACACATACTGATAAAAAAAAAAAAATAATGTATAGCCTGAATGCACTGTAAGTCGCTTTGGATAAAAGCGTCTGCTAAATATGTAAATGTTTAGACAGACATACATTTTTCACATAGCTATGACGAGCGTTAAACATGGAAGCACATGCGGTTGCCATGCTGTATTAAAGCTTTAATCAGGATAAAACCATATATTAAAAGCTAACATAAGCAGTAGCATTTACAAATAACAGCATATCTAAAAGAATTAGACAACAACAAACAAAAAACATACCATTAAGAGCCGTACTTGCACAGGTTCTGCGCGATCCTCTTCCCTAGTTTTTCTCTGCATCTCATTCGGGCTCAAATTGATAAGCAATACTGACGACACCATTGTTTACTATACAACCGCAGCACATGCAGCTGAGGTGAGGGGTGTGATGTTTAGACGCGCACTGGCGGTTTAGCGAATCACAACACACTGGGCCAGCTAATCAATCTGAGCCCATCGCATATTTCTGAGGGAGAGGCTTCATAAAACCAGGAAATAATCGGAGCATTCGAAGAGACAGAGCGGTGTAGAATAAAGGAAAAATATCTGGAAAATAATGTTTTTTTTTTTTAAACGAAGCATTAACACATGTTAGACTGCACCCCATAAACACAATCAAGCCTAGAAAAACACCAGTCAACCACCCCTTTAAATCATAGCTCTTATGGTCATTTTACAGTTTTGGATGTTACCATAGATGTTGCTACCTCAAAAATTTGTATTTCTATTTTAATATTATAATTTCCTGAAACAGTTTCTGCTGATTTTCCATTCCCAGCCCCTGGTCACTACAGAGAGCAGCATGAACATTCTTTAAACCTTCTTATTTTGTTCCACAGAAGAAAAATGAGTTTGAAACAATAAGAGGGCATACATAATTATGATCTATTATGATATTATTATTATTCTATTAATCATCTCTGACCCGGTGAGAGTGGTGTCTGCTGGGTCCGTTGGCTCTCATTTCTCCTTCTGTGTTGAAGATGCCACCGGGCTGAGGCACCAGGTATTCTTCTGCATCCAGTAACTCTTTCACATCTCCCCCTTCTTCTGCCAGCAGTGTGCGGAAGAACTCACTATCAACAGGACTTGACAGACTCATTTGATCATCATTCTGAAAAAAGCAGTAAAAAAACTGAAAACCACCACAATCTCTGTCTATGCCAAAACATCACTGCAAAAGGACAGGATTATGAAATACAAATGATCGACAACAAACCTCATTATTACTTAGTTTGCACTACCCTAGTGGAAAAAATATACTAAAATGTATTTGAAATACATTTATTTTTTCTAAATGTACTAAAAATAAATACATTTACATATCTATGTGCTTAATAAAAAAAAAACTACAATTGTACTTTTGGTATACTGGTATACTTAAAGTCTGCTAAATTGGAACTACTAATTTTGTGCTTAATGCACTTTTAGTTGTACGGAAGTAGTGCTGAGGTCGAACTAAAGATATACTGAAGTACATTTGATTGTGCTAAAGTGGAACTATTGCAATTATACCTCAGGTACACTTTGAACATCTTGCATTTAAAGACTGATATTATCGTACAATCAGAGATCATACAGTCCTTATTAATAGTGATATTAAAACACATTTTAGGCATACGTTTAAGAAATGTGCATTGTGCGATAAAGAAATACTCCAAATAATGTTTGATTATAATTTTATATAATTGAGTCTTAAGTGATATGTCAATAAATGTTAATGGATCTGAAGTATACTTAGTATGAAATAAATGTAATTTTAAGTAAATTATGGCATAGGTTATTTTTACTAGGATATGCATGAGAATATCAGCACTTCAAACTACGTTTTTTTAAACCATTTTTGTACAGCATACTTTATGTATACATTTTTTTTCCTTATTTATAATTTTTTTTTGAAGGAGATCATTGGGCAATATCCCTTTTTTCTAAAATATAATCAATAGAATATTTATAATTATATACACATTATATATATATTTGCTTTTCAATGTAGTTGTTAGTTGCAGCCCTACATTATAACGATTGTTCAAAATATTAAAAATGCACGCACCATAATGACTACATAACGTGGGGGATCACGTGCCATGATGGTGAAATCCTCCACCAGCTCCTTAAATCGTGGTCGACTGTCAGGATCGATCATCCAACCTGGCATAGAGTCATACGGTCAAAAAAATTTCCCAACATATTCGATATATATTAAACCCTAAGAAAATCTTCTGTGACATCTTAACACAGAAAATTATTTTGACTTGTCTCTCAGTGTGTAAAAAACATAAGTCATTATGCAGAAGTTATGATGTTGAAAGACTCAACAGCAATTTCCAGAAAGTATTTACACTTTTTGGGGAAAGTGTAATCTAAAACATGTCAAGATTTTTTTGTGTGGTAATCGACAATTTGACAGAAGTAAAAGGGAAAACTCTGAATCTTTGAATCAAATATACACACAAATGTCTATGCTAATCCTTATTATCGTTAGAAATTAACACTAACAATTGACCATGATCATGTATACATCCTCGGTACAGATGAACGGCTGGGGAAGTCTATCTCCCCTCTCCAGTAGGTCTGGAATTTCCCGCGCTGGTATGAGGTCATATGGCTTCATGCCAAAGGTCATCAACTCCCACACCGTCACCCCTGAGATGGAAAGAGCCAAGCCTCAAAGGTTATTTTAAACCAGAGGTTATCAATTACAGCAGAGAAACTGTAAACCCATGCGGATACAGACCGTAGCTCCATACGTCACTTTGGTGAGTAAACTTCCGGTGTAATATGGACTCAAGCGCCATCCATTTGATTGGTACCTATTCAACACATACACAATCATATTCTCAATAAACACAGGTAGTGGATTTCCAGACACTGTTTCCAAATTCACTTTCAGCAGTTCAACCAAAGCAACATATAGACACACCTTTCCCCCATCAGCGTGGTACTCCGTCTCATCTATGTCCAGCAGTCTTGCAAGCCCAAAGTCTGTGATCTTCACATGGTTCGGGTTTTTGACCAGAACATTCCTAGCTGCAAGGTCTCTGTGAACCAGCCTGACATCTTCAAGGTAACTCATTCCCTGGGTACCCAAAGAAACAAAAATGAGAACATGAGCACAAAATGGACATGTAGCATTGCGTTAGCAGCGCAAAAGGTTGTGGGTTCAATTCCCAGGGAACACACATACTGATAAAAAATGTATAGCATAAATGCACTGTAAGTCGCTTTGGATAAAAGCATCTGCTAAATGCATAAATGTAAATGTTTCAAATGAATTACCTAGACTATGGCATCACAGTCTTTCATATTGAATCCTAAAATATTTTTACACTTCTCAAACTAAAAAAAAGATCTGTATGTTGTATTTTGTGTCATTTCTTTGGCAAAGCATCTGTCAATCCATCTAAAACTGAAATTGTGATGTGGCTTAGTTTGTGTATTAAATTGAAAAAGTCTGCGAATTAAATAAGTATAGTCTGCCGCCATCAGCGGAGGTGACATTCTTACCTTAGCAATCTGTATACACCAGTTGAGAAGGTACTGAGAGCCGATGCGGTCTTTGTTCTCTTTGACATAGTCCAATAAGCACCCGTACGGCATGAGCTGAGTAACCAGCTGAACTGTTGATGTCAGACAGATACCCAACAAACGGCAAACATATGGGCTCGCTACACCCGCCATCACATATGCCTCCTGTGGAGAGATGCACATCCAAGTCCCTTTAAGTATTCTATAGTCTTTGATGCACATATACAGAAAAAGTCACACATATCCTCATATGAAATAAACACTTAATAACATTAGGAAGAAGAGTCCCCTTAATCTTTCTAACACAGATGAAAAAAAAAAGTTAAAAGGAAATTAATATTACAGTAAAATATGGGAATGTAAGGAACATTTACATCCAAGATTTCTTTGTTGGCTTTGGGCGAGGTGTTCTCACGCAAAACTTTGATGGCCACTGGGATCTTGACATTCTCTCCATCAGGAGCCCAGATACCCTGGTGAAATGAGAGAAACTCTGCATGAATGCGGTTAAACTACATTAAGAATGATAATGTAGAGCAAAGTTTCCCAGACAGGGGTGCACAAAGGGAGCTGCTGGGGGTTTGTTAAGTTGATAAGAAGCTAATAATTAATTATAGCAAATGTAAAATGAAAACAAATCAATTCAGATATAGCTGTGTGATTATCAAATCAAAGGCAACAATTTAATTAAATAATGTACAGTCTGATGCACTGCATATTTCAGAGTGAAGCACGGTAATGTTCATTACACACGAGACACACGAGAAGCTTACAATCTAGTGTTTTTTAGTGTCTCAGAGTGGCTTGATTCTCAGCAAATAATAATAAAATTATTATAATGACTATTAATAAATATTCATGTTTTATTTTAAAGTACTTTAAAGTAGTACTTTTAAACAGAAATATACTTATTACTCATTTTTGTCATTAGAGTTATATTAATAATAATAATTTAATAATAATATTACATTACAATAATACAAAATTATAATATTATTTTATTTTAATATATAATATTTTAAAATATTATACTGTATATTATATAAAAATAATATCATATTATCCAATCAAATGTAATATTAATAATATAATTTGATTATGTTCCTAAAACACCAGTGTGAAAGTAATATTGACTGTGACACTATCACAACTAAAAGATGTTTGAGTCCACGTTAAAGTCCACTAACAAAGTCAAATGAAAACCCTTACTAAAAAATTAAACATTTTAACTAGCTACTTGCATGTCATGTGACCATTATCCAACATCAAAGGACTGTGAACATGTAAATGTGTTGTTAAAGCTGCAGTCCGTAACTTTTTTTGGTTAAAAGTTTTCCAAAATCAATTTTTGAGCAAGTACATAACCAGCCAGTGTTGAAAACGATCTCCTTACCTAAGCTTGATTCACAATGGTAAGCTTATAATAAAATCCAGTCCTGGATAAAAAAATGTGTTTAGCAGTATGCTGGTCACATATTTCCGGGGCTATGAGTGCCAGCTGAACAACTAATATTGAGATGTTGAGGAATGGTAAAAGATAGCTGACCTTATAGACCGTGCCGAAGGCTCCAGAACCCAGCACTCTGAGTTTCTTCAGCTCTGTCTCCTTGAGAATACGCATCTGAGCCTGGTTTGGCATCGCTCCACTCGGGGTCAGGGGCTCCACCAGCTTCAGGAATAAAATAAGATGCCTTAAGACTACGGTACTCAACATGTGAAGCAGTCAAATCAAACAGACTGCATAAACAGAAGAAATAACCAACCAATATTCACTACATTTAACCTGTTAACCAGCGCCCCATATTGGGAATCACAGCTGAAAATGACTAACTAACTTAAAATGGTAACAGTTCCTGACTTCAGTGTGCCACACACACAATTTTGGTGTCTTTGGAAAGAAGACCCTTTGGGCTTTACTATCCATCATCCAGAGTTGATAATGCTCAAAAATATAAAAAGTTATAGACACTGAAGTGCCTTGATAAAAATTGTACCACACTGATTTTTTTTTTATTTCATATAAAAATACATGAAATCAGTCCTGGAGAAATCCAGAAAAGTAATGGGTTGAAAGTCACATGTCTCATGAGTTTATATTTCAAATCTGAAGAAGATACCATGAAAAATGAGATTCCTGCAGCCATTTTTCTAGTCCCCCCCCCCCCCCCTGTTTGAGGAAAAATATTTACCAAAATATTGAAGGGTTCTACTACAAACTATTTAGTCATTATACATGCCACTGCAGTTTTTCAATTATAAAACAGTAGACTGAATCTTAGACATCGTATCAGTGATTTATTTGAGCACTAGAAAAATACAATAAGAATAATTTTTGAGTGATGAAAAAAAAAAACAATAATAATAAAAAAAATAACTTAAGTACATACTCTGATTTCCTGACATATAGATGCTCCTGTATATCAGTAATCACATATTGACGATCATTCATACAGATGGTAATCATACAGATGGCCCATATTGTCAATAATCACATTATAATGGCCTTTTATATAGACTGCATTCACACTGATATCTGTGAACAGTCAGTAATTACATGCTGATTATAAGCCATACAGATGGTAATCATACAGATACAGGCAATTCCCCACAAAACACGCAAACATATATGAAAAATGCACGACAGGTGCGTCACAGCGTGCGTCACACGCCGTCACGAGGGAGCGCCAGAATTCAAATAAACAATTTTCTGTGTATCTTTGACTATTTTTTTTGGATGATCTCATTCTGTTTGGGACATTGCCTGCTACAAAATCATGCTGTTTTTTTTACCACCAAGACGCTGTTTTTGAGCGTAATTTGTTCCATAACGGACACAAACAATAACTCTCCCTGAAGAGATGAGATGTAAACAAAGGAATAACGATCCAAATTACAACTTTATTGTTTCTTTGGACTAAAAGTGCTCTTTGGGATGTTGTTCCGTGGACCCTTATCTTTCAAACGAAACCGGGATTTACAGCAGTGGATACGTTTGAGAGTCGTTATCAGGATGAATCTGGTATGTACTGCGGGTTTTTTATACATGTTTTGATGTGTACTGCTTACACAAATTTAGCAAATACATTCCTTATAAGCTTTCTATCGAAAAACAGCGATCTATCGTCGATGCTTGAGGCTTAGACCTTCAAAATGATATATAGTTTGTCAAGATTAATTTTGTCCCGTTTCATTTTATCTATTTGAAAACAATGACATGTGCAAACAAAGAGCTTTCAGTGCGCTGGCGTCCTGGTGCATGTTTACTCTTATTGGTAGCTCTTAGACTCCACAACCTAGTCAGCTGCCTGCAGGCTTTTATCGAATCATAGGCATTTTGCAAAAGGTAAAAGGTAAGCAGCATATTTGGCCATTTCCATCCTTTTGCTGAAAAGGAAATCCCATAATGCACTGTGACAAGCTCAGTGAAAATATCCACCAAATATGATCAAAACAGAAAAAATGTAAATGATTTATTACTAACTTAAAATATCAGGGGGACTTCAAGTAAATATTTTGTACAGTGTAAATGACAATTTTAAAACTGATTTAGTATGAAAAAATATCTAAATTCTTATTAAATTGCACTATTTTACGCAGTATTTGCAAGTGCTACATTTATGCTTATTAGAGGACTGAGTTAATAGCTTGCAACATGCTGACGTCAAACTCAAAATCAGCTGTGTTTCTAAACATAGAATAGGCCCTTTGTTGTGTAAATGATGGCAGACAAATCTTAGTTGAGAATGAGTAATTTTTGCCGCTTAGTTTCAATAAATGCTCTTTTGTACTGAGTTTGAGTTATGAAAGTTACAGTATGTATTCTTAGTTATAAAATAAGGATTGAAAAGCAATCTACATCCAAATGAAACACACTGCAGGGTTCTGACCTCATGCTCCTGTAGAATTCTCCTCATGGTTTCTTTCCTTTTGTGGTGTTTCTGTCGTCGCAGGTAAAACACCAGCAGCGCCAGCAAAATGAGAAAAAGAAACACTCCACCAACTGTGATTGCAACTGTTGTCCCAGTCCTGCAGGGTTTTGCAACAAACAATTAGATTTAAGCAAGACTGTGCAGTCTATAGCTAAAGCTATGCTGTAGATATGATTACTAACTAGACTTTTACATTTTCTAAATTTGAATGGTTTGCCTGTGCAAAACACATCACAACAAGTCTAAAATGTTTTAGGGGGTTGGATTTCTATATTGTTGCTAGGCCCTAGGGTTGTGGGTGATAGTCAAGGCTAAAAATCCACCCCGAATGTCACAAAACCCTAAAATCATGTGTAAACACAACCTATGAAATTCAGGTCTCTAAATATTTCTCAGGTCCCTCCTTCAAAGTAAATACATTTTTTCTGCCTTGTTTTATTGTCCACCAGAAGAAAGTTAGAGTTACGCAGATTAATACTTGAGATTAGAGGTTTGTTCAAACCGTGAGCAGAATTAAAAGTGATGTAGACACTACTAATGCATGTAATTATTATAAATACACACTTTTGATAAAGTCTTACCCAGTTTTCTTTTGGATGGGGCACCCTCTGTCATCCAGTGGACACCTGACAGTAAACACAAAACAGAAAATTAATATCAAATCTTAAAGTGTTGCACATGAGCTGATATAAAAAGGTGGGATCACAGTCCATGGGCTCAGCGAGGGACTCACGAGTGGGTGCAGTTGGTCTCACAGGGCAGACAGTGTCCCGTAGCATTGAAGTACTTCCACACAGTGTGCTGGTCCTCTTTCACTCCACTGGGACAGCGCTCGACACACACGTCTCCATCTTGAACGTGCAAACACTCCTTACAGTGTTCTGGACCCTGCAAAAGAAACACAATTTAAACCTTAATTAATATAAGATTGTTAAGATGTAAAAAACCTTCATGTCAAAATAAAACTTGGGCATACTAAAGAAAAATTCTAATTCTAATTCCTCACATTTTCACAGTTTATTCACCTATAGTTTAGAAAATGTTAATAAAATATGACAAGAACTCGAGTTAAACTGTATCAGAACAAATTCATCTCAATAATGTCAGATAACTTTGATAGAGAGGCATGTAATGAATTAGGTGGAATAGCTGTCAACTGTCAACTGTTAAATTTAAGTACACAATTAGATAATAATAGTAATTTAAATCAACCAATTACCAAGCAATGTTCAATTTTGTTCAGTCTATAGTGTAAAAAGGTTGCATTAACAATTAAAGAAAAAATACTTAAGGAAAACATGGTCAGGTCAAAGAGTCTGAATAATTTTTGGGCCCAAATTCTTTATCAATTTTACTGGTAGTCCACTGTATGAAGAATGTTTGGTTATAATATGTAACAGTTTACTTTATTTTCCTCACTCACATAAATTAACTATAGTGTCCCACTGCTTAAAAAACCTGCTCTAAATCCAGCACTTTTAGAAAACTACAGACCGGTATCCCTTCTTCCATTCATTGCAAAGTCACTTGAGCGAGTTGTGTTCAACCGACTCTCTCTGTTTCTTGCACAGAACAACATTCTGGACAACAACCAATCTGGCTTCAGAAGTGGCCACTCAACTGAGACTGCCCTACTCTCGGTTACAGAGGCCCTAAGACTGGCAAGAGCAGCTTCCAAATCCTCTGTACTCATCTTGCTGGATCTGTCTGCTGCCTTTGACACAGTTAACCACCAGATCCTCATGTCCATCCTCAGAAAGATGGGCATCTCAGGAACCGCCCTCCTGTGGTTCGAGTCTTACCTCTCAGATAGGTCCTTCAGGGTGTCTTGGAGGGGTGAGGTTTCAAAGTCACAACTTCTTGCTACTGGAGTTCCTCAAGGCTCAGTGCTTGGACCACTTCTCTTCTCCATCTACATGTCGTCATTAGGATCGGTTATTCAGAAGCATGGCTTTTCCTACCACTGCTATGCTGATGACACTCAACTCTACTTCTCATTCCAACCAGATGATCTGACGGTAACTGCTCGCATTGCAGCCTGTCTGAGTGACATTTCTAGCTGGATGATGGACCATCACCTTCAGCTCAATCTTGCTAAGACAGAACTGCTCGTGTTCTCCGCCAACCCATCACTTCACCACAACTTCTCTATACAGCTGGGTTCGTCAACCATAACTCCTTCCAGGACAGCCAGGAACCTTGGAGTTGTGATCGATGATCAGTTAAGCTTCACAGACCATATTGCTACAACGGCCCGGTCCTGCAGATTTGCCTTATACAACATTAGGAAGATTAGGCCCTTCCTGTCAGAGCAAGCCGCACAACTCCTTGTCCAAGCTCTTGTTCTCTCCAGACTGGACTATTGTAATGCTCTCTTGGCGGGCCTTCCCACATGTACTATCAAGCCTCTGCAACTGATCCAGAATGCAGCAGCCAGAGTGGTCTTTAATGAGCCGAAAAAAGCTCACGTTACCCCTCTCTTCATCAGGTTACACTGGCTACCAATTGCCGCACGCATCAAATTCAAGGTACTGATGTTTGCCTACAAGACCACAACTGGCACTGCACCAATATACCTAAACTTGCTAGTTCAAACTTATGCGCCCTCCAGAAGCTTGCGTTCTGCAAGTGAACGACGTCTTGTGGTGCCATCCCAAAGAGGTACCAAATCACTCTCACGGACCTTTTCCTGGACTGTGCCCAGCTGGTGGAATGACCTCCCGATCTCAATTCGAACAGCTGAGTCTTTAGCCATTTTCCAAAAACATCTAAAAGACACATCTTTTTCGCCAGCACCTGACTAACTAATACTAACACTTACCTATTCTATTTAAAAAAAAAAAAAAAAAATTCCTAGCTACGTGTACTGTGCTAGACTATCTGAGACTTGTCATGGCACTTGTATACTGTTGCTCTCTCGATGGTCTGATTGCTTCTATTGTTCTCCTCATTTGTACGTCGCTTTGGATAAAAGCGTCTGCTAAATGATTAAATGTAAATGTAAATGTCCCACACCCACTAGTAAAAAAAATATCAAAAATTTAATTATATCTGGTGTCGGAATAGTTTTTTGTTTGACTGCATATACCATGCAATGTACAACAAATCACAATACATTTGATTTTTGTTTAATTTATAGTACATTTTTGTTATTTTTACAACATTAAGGTGAGTAATTAATTAATATATTTGTATTTGTAATTAATACATTTGTATTTTTGGTGACAAATGATATATTATAAAATAAAAAGTATATATATATATATATGTGTGTGTGTGTGTGTGTGTGTGTGTGTCTATCTATCTGGTATTACCTACATTATGGGGACCCCACAATGACAGTAATACCAGACATTTTTGATCTTGTGGGGACATTTTTTGGGTCTACATGAGGAAACAAGCTTATAAATCATACAAAATGTTTTCTGAACATCTAAAAATGCAGAACGTTTTGTGTGAGGGGTAGGTTTAGAGGTAGAGTTAGGGTAATATATTTGTTTTTGCATTAAAATCTTACTGGGCCAGTACAGGAGGCAGAGTCATTGACTGGTTTACACTCTGGATGGCAAGGGACACAGTTTAATCCATCCTCAAACTCCCGCACTGACCTGTGGGAAATGCATTTGAAGTACAGAAAAACAGTAAAAGTTTAAAAACCACAACAGCATATGAATCTGCATTCTATATATGACATTAGCAGTTATTGATACTGTATATACAAAGTCTGAAACTGAAAGCCCTGGTCATAATATTCAACATTCTAATAATCTATATGATTCCTATGTGTATTTTAGTAAGTAAACAAAGCACAAAAAAAAACAAGAAAATGAAAAAATCTGCTTATTCATACAGTACTCACCCCTGTAGGACATTACACTGCTGCACGCACTCCGTCCCACGTTTGTAATTCACACAAGACACACACTGACTGGGTCCCGGCCCCCAGCAGACTGCATCTGCACACAGGGGGTCACATACTCTCCCCTCTGAAACTACACAGAGAGAGAAGAATGTCCTGTGTTTGATTCCATAGTGACGCATGTAATGGAATATTACTCATTATGAGAAATTAAAAAGTTGGAACAAACACATTTTTTAACATAAGTTGAAAAATAAATTCAGACAATGCATACCCTAGTAAAAAGTAAAATATTTTAAATAAATTTGTTTCATACTAGGTATGCAGTAGTTCAGATCTATTAACATATTTACTTACATATTGCTCGAGACTTACTGATATAAAAATTATAATTAAACTTTATTTGGAGTACAACTTGTGCACAATGCACATTTTTAATATTAAGCCTAAATATTTTTTATAAGTTTTAATATCACTACTGATTAGGATTGTATGATCTTTGAATAATATTAGTCTTTAAATGCAAGATATTTAAAGTGTAGTTAGCAAAAGTACAATTGCAGACTTTTTTTATTAAGTACATAAATATTTAAATGTATTTGTATTGATGAATGAGCATGAAATAAACATATTTCAAATAAATTTTAGTATATTTAGACAGTTTTGATTAGTTTTGATTTTTAAACCAGTTGTAAACTAAATAATGTTTGAAGTCAAGTATCAGACAATCAAGTTAGCATTTTTTTTTTTTTGATTATCTTATTTGATATATCAGGCTCTGAAGCCTTATATAGAATGATACAGGAAAAATGATACAGAAAAAACAACTTAATTTTATTCAGAGGCCTAAACTAACCATTTGGTTTAGTTGCTGATATGCATATGACCAAAATAATATTAAATGAATAGCTTGCAATGTTAACCACTGAGATCTTTATAACTTTTTATATCTTTATAATCTTTAGAACTCTATATCTCACAATAATATATTTTGGTAAGATGCTATTTGCGAGATGGACATCCTCAAAAGCCTGATGTATCATATTTGATACTCACATTTTTATCTAAAAATGGTGTATGGATATCAAGTAAACCTTAGCTGCTTCAGCCCAGTAAGTGTTCATTTTAAAATATTCATAACAATATAAAAGCTATTCTAATGTTTAATAAAAAGAAATAAAAAAAAATAAGTAAAGATTTCACAGCAAAATGAAATGCTGGAAAAAACACAACCTGAAAGTGGTTTTCACAATTGTACCAAAAGGTGACAGAAGGCATGTAGAAGACTTAAGTATAACATGTTTTTCAGTGATAATAGTTCATTCAGAGGCCTTAGAAATGTGCATATCAAATATGATACAGTAGGCTTTATAGGGTTAAAATGCTGGTTTGCATACATAATATTTTAATCATGTTGTAACTGTTTTGAAAAAACTACAAGGTACTCAGTGCCATGATGTGCTTATAGTCACCCTTCTATGTGCCATGCTTAAAGATGCACAGTATTCATGACTGTATTTAAAATGACTGTATTGTACAGCATGCATCGCTCCAGTCAGACAAACATAAGAATGGGTTCTTACCACATGTCTGCTGGTCTTGGTTTTTGTTGCTGATGAGGTTGGGTCCCTGTGTGGGGTGGAGCAGTGCGTTCCAGGGCAGAGAGGAAGTGTAGCACAGTCTGGAGTTATTATGAATCAGTACTATGCCTCCACTGACACTGCGCAAGGAACGCAACCCAAGAGACTTGATCTGCAAAGACTGAACTCCCAAAGAGAAAACACCCCTGCAGAGAGAGAACAATGATTTAAATACATTGACTAGATCACCAAGTAGATTACTAGATTTATACATTTAAGCAGAAAAACTGACCAGCTTGCTTGTGCAAATGTCCTTGCTATAATGCTGAATTGTTCTGGGTGGGTTTCAGGTGGTAAAGCTACTAATCTATCACAGCCCCATTTGTGTGTGTCAAATTTTCTTTGGAGTTCTAAAGTGTGACATATGACCTACACTTTCATAAATTAACTACTTACATTCCTTTCTCAGTCTGTGTGGTTAGAATTGTATGGAAGCCCGTTTTCGCCACTGAATAAAAAATAAAAAAGGTAATTGAGACTTTATCTCACAATTCTGACTTTTTTTCTCAGAATTGCGTGATATAAAATCGCAACTGCGAGACAAAGTCGCAATTCTGAGAAATAAATTCAGAACTGCGAGATATAAACTCACAATTCTGACTTTTTTTCTTAGAATTGCGAGTTTATATCTTGCAATTCTGACTTTATACCACGCAATTGCGAGATAAATTGTGAGATATAAACTCGCAATTGAGAGAAAAAAGTCAGAATTGCGAGTTTTTATCTCGCAAATGTGACTTTATAAGTCGTAATTCTGACTTCATAACTCGCAATTTTGAGTATATATCTCGCAATTCTGACTTTATATTTCGCAATTCTGACTTTATAACTAGCAATTGCGAGTTTATATCTCACAATTCTGTAAAAAAAAAGGTCAGAATTGTGAGATAAATAGTCACAATAACCTTTTTTTTTTTTTTTTTTTTCAGTGGCGGAAATGGGCTTCCATACAATTGACTTGAAGCAATGAAAGGAAAGAAAACTGATATAACATGAGGCCGGTGTACAGGATAATCATTAACCTTTACAACTAACAGGAAACTGCAGGTTTGTCTGATAAATCTAACTAGACATTAGACAAACAAGAAAAGTGGGTAAATAGTCTAGCAAATCACGTTTTTAAAGACAGAATTAGGAAACAGGAAATAAGGAACAAAAAGCAAAAGAAGAGATACATTTCAAGTAAGAACCAAAAACAGACAAACATATACTTACTTGTAAAGCATTCTTCCTCTGATCACCTTCAAGTTCTCAAAAACATTCAGATCAAGCAAATAATCTGGCCATGCATCTATGTACAGATATCCTAAAATACAAATATAATGTTATTGCAAAATGGAAATTTCATTTAATGATTGACTGGTACAACTAGTAGCATTGTTATGTAGATTTTAGTTCAGACATTGGACCTATGGTATAGACTTGTATTTCCTTTATAATCTTTATGATGTGAGTCCATATGAACTGTGATCTTCACCTGTGATTTCTTCTATTGTCTTTAACATTTCCAGGTCACTCAACTGCAGTCCAGATGAATTGGTAGCTGCATTTCTGTATTAACAACACAAGAGATTTTAATACAATAAGTGTAACAATAGGTATAACAATACCACAGTCATGGACAGAAATATTTAGATTAGAAGAAATTAAAGTCAGCTAGTTATTCACCCTCATGTCATTGCAAACCCATATGGCTATTTCTTCTGTGAAACACAAAAGTAAAAAAAAAACAAGAATATTGCATCAAACATTTGCAAATATAAAGCACTGTTTCCATCCGATGTGTTTAAGAGAACAAAATCTTCACTTCTGGAAAATCTGGCACAAATCATGAGTAATAAAATAATAAAAAAGATCTTGCAACCAGGTAAGCCTGTGACTTTTAAACAATACTTGCACCAGAGAGCAGACGAAACGCAATAACAAATGCTGTTATGTTATCTTGCCTTCAGAGGCAAATGCCTGATTTTGTGACACCATCATGAGAGACCATCATAATTTTACCAAATCATTTTGATCACTTTGGTTCAGGCATTTCAGGATGACAACAATAGATGGTGTGCAATGGGACTGATCTGCTGGTTAGGCCAGTTACTCAATCACGTGATCTCTTGAGGCAAAGTCATGTGAGTTTTATGCAATTTATTCGGTAAATGCTTCCAGCGAAGTTAATGCACATTTTCTTATGGAATAAAAAATTACTAAAACTGAACAACAGTTTGAGAGCTAAAGCAGAGGAAAAAACTCTTACATTTCAGTCTGTTTCTGACACAAATCTATCGTATGAATATAGTTAATGTGTCATGCAAATCACTTTTATAATACTTTTTGTGTAGCTAAATGTTCTTAATATCTTCCTTTTGTGTTCCACAGAAGCAAGAAGACAGGCAACATGAGAACCAGTATTGGAATTTTTAGGTGAACAACTATCCTTGCTTACACTTTGAAGGAGTCTGAAAGAAAAGCCAAACTGCCGTAGATTTTCTCACAGCCAACAAACATGCCAATGTTGGTGGCATTCACCACTGACACCCCTTGAAGGTTTCCCATTCCTAGTCCATAGCACACTAACAGACATCACATATGTAAATTAATATAATAAGATAAAAATAGGAGAAATGATGCTAACATATAGAGCATATGCAAAGATATATATACACATCAACTGTTATCAAATGCCTTTTCAAACATTTTGGAACTCAATGACACTTTAAATTGCAGCTTGAACCATCATGTAGAAGTATATGCACACACCTTTTGGACACTCTCCTTCACACTTTTCACATTTCTGTGATTCTTTACCATCTGGCTCAACAATAATGACTTCCTTGTTCGCTTTGGGACAGACCATTGTACATGCCACTTCCATTGCCAAATAGTTATCTAAAGACATAGAAAGTACAACATATATCATACACACACAGAGAAAAAAATCAAGGCCTGTGGGCATACAGCACAATATTTTGTTAGTAAATTAAACGTTTGACATACGGGGACACTGTTTAACACATGTGGCTCCAAAGTTGAACTTTTTGTCCTTGTTGGGTTTGGACTGAAAGGTGTTGGGGTCGTAGATGCTGGGTGGGGGGCAGTTGTCTTTACATGTCCCGCTGTCATTGAAGTGACGACAGGCCTAAAGATGCAATAACAAAATGGGACAAAACAGATATTATTTCATTTCAGTTACATGTGAATTATATAATGCAATAATTATGATCTTTTTACCAGACAGTCGGTGTCTTTTGGCCCTGTGCACCCAGCAGCACACTGCACATGACAGCAATCGTTGGGTTTCAGACCCTTACAGCGCAAACAGCCAGATGAGCAACGCACAAAGGTCACTGTATAGAAAGATGTAATTGTCTCAAAAGAGGAATTTCATTACGTTTCACGACAAAACACAAATAATTACATAATTAATGTGGTCAAATTGCCTCTATTTAATTCCTGATAGGAGATGTGGCACTGAACTGATCAGAAATGTTCTCTCGTCTAAACAAGATTTAATACTGTCAAAAAAATTAACACAGTAGTCAAAACAGATATTAATTTTGCCATAAAGCACCAAAAATGCCCATTAACTAATAAGAAATGACTTATATAACATTGACAACAAAATTATATGATTATGTAATATACTGCATAAATTAGAGCATTCTGGGACATGATTCTAAGCACTTTTTTTAATCAAACCCAAAAAAACAGGCCAATATTCCAGTGACACTCACATGTTTGGCAGTCCTGATTTGTTTCTCCCCAGCATCCACCGTCTGAAGGACAAGCTGAAGAACATCCAGGACCTGAAAAAAGATAAGTATTATTGAGAAATAACAGTGACGCATTAAACAGTCTGCTGTATGATGGTAGTTCTCTAGAAGTTAACTCACAGTTCTTTGGGATGTCTTGCAGGTGCAGCAGTTTGTTTTCAACTTTAGTTACAGAGTCTTCCCAGTTAATTTTCTGAGGAAAGCACAGTTGAGGATTTCCCCATATATAAATCCCACCAAGCAAGATTTCTGTGAAACGATAACAATAATTTTACTCATAGGGTTCCACTTCCTTGACTAAGAGTAATTTCAATATTTCAATGAAATATTTTTGAGCTGATAATAAAAGTGCATTCACATTTAGATTTGCTTTGCGAAATTTCACATTTTAAATCTAGTAATTTCAATTGGAAGATGTGCAATAGGATGTTTTGAGTGAGGAGGAAAAAATTCCCATCGTAGATTTCAAATCAGGATCAACTTGGTCATGCAAATTCACTGTTTTGACCATAATAAAAACTGCTTGATTTGAAAGTTACCACTTTGTGAGCAGTTCTTCATGTATCGCTACACCATTAACAATAGACAATGGACCATTTTGCACCAAGATCTTACAGAAAATTTGAGAATTTGCAATAGAAATGTCATGACATTCTATGAGTTTTTAATATAAATTTCTATGACCTTCTATGCCAAGAAATCACAATTTTAAAATCCCCTGATTTTTCCATTTCTGAATTTTACATGAGAACCTTAAACAAATGACTGAATTAGGGTTTCCAAACTCTTTGACAAATGAATTTCCATGTCTTTTCCATGACTTTTAAGTCATTTGTCATTACCTGGATAAGCCTTTTTTTTTATTATTGTACTGATAGCAGAAGATTTTAAAATAACAATCAATGCAATGCATTTATTAATTTCATTAATTTGTTCAATTACACTTATTAGAGTACAAATGTTTCTCATAAGACAAAAAACTTCCAGTAATTAAATACATTCTAAGACCCTGGAGAAAGACAGGGTTCTAGACTGCGACCAACCATTTTTTGAGAGTGTGCGAGTAAAAATTTGACGTGGTCGCACTTGTGCTAGTGCATGGTCTGCGCTGCTCCAAAGCGCAGCACATTGTAGCAGGAGAAAGATTTCACTGATCAGGTGCGAGCGCTTCAGTAGAGCCTGGTTTCACACCGCACGCGTAAGCAGAGCAGAGGCAGCACAGAAGCGGCGCGTATGCAGAGCGGGAGCAGAGCGCCCATTGTGCTTTCACTCGCCGCGTCAGCACGAGCGCGAAGGTGCGTGCAGCGGACGGAGCGCAACGGAGGATTTGGTTTTCAAACTAAAGTAAAAGACCGCTTCTTAAACCAGAGAAGGTGAACATGTTGGTATTCTTGTAGAGAAAACATGCAAGTCCTGTCAGCGACAGACAGTTTAGTTTTCGTTTTGAAAAGCTTGTTATCTTTGCTGTTTACCTCACGTTACGCTATGGAGGCTTTCCTTATTTTTTTATTATTATTATTATTTGATTCCTCAGTGTTTGCTAAACATTCTGTTATGTATTAGTCGGTATAATACAGCATGTGATGTGTCCTATGCCATACCTCCTCTTATTCGTTTTTGTTAATAAATGTTAAGCTAGTTTGTCATTGTAACGTACTGTTTTATTGTTGTTGTGCTTTTTAATTAAGAATACCAATGAATCCATCTTTTGTTTTAGTCTTAAAAAGTGAAAGGTGTATAGGTATAAGCAAAACAGACCATTATCTTTTCTTGTAAAGCGTGACACCAAGATCGTGAAAGTGAAAGCAAAAAAAGGAATTCCTGTCACAAAATTTAAATCACAAATAATACTGATGAAAAAGAACGGGTTGAATGTTGAACACTTTCGTTACCATATAACTATAAACTATGATAAAAGTTCATCAGCATGCATTGATTAATCAAATGTTGTATCAAAAAAAAAAAAAAATGATGTGCTCGTGCGACCAACTGAGAAAGTTAGTCGCACTAGTGGGAAGAATGAGTCTAGAGCCCTGAAAGACCACTTTGTGCTCTGTAGGAAATAGTTATTACCTAGTAACATTTGTCACCCAGTGAATCACACTAGCAATTAAACTCTACTGACAGTCTGATGTTATCATTTGAGCTGGATTTTCTCAATACACAAGTACTTACAAAGAGCAATTTTTTAGATCTGAGCATAAAAATCTATATTAACAATTGAAATTTTCATGACTTATAAAATTGTATTCATTTACAGAGCGAATATAAACTTATCTGTGGCATCCCCTAACTAGACTGGTCACCATCCATTTAAATCTCAAGTGACTGAGGAAATTAGAGTAGTAAGTAATACCCTTTCATGCTTAAATCAAAAAATGTATAAGCCTATAAATTGAAATAAATATAAATTTGACCCACACCCCTTACCTGTAAGACTCCTAAGGTGTAGTTCTCTCAGGCCAAGTTCCGTCTGACTGTGGTGGATGTTGTTATGTACAGCGAGAGCGTAGCTGGAGTTATAAAGCTGACTGCCTCGTATTATCCGCAGATTGTCCAGAGGAACCGAACGCACTGAGACGTGAGCTATCAGCACATACCCCTGAACCTCCACAATCTCCTACAGACAAACAAAACACAAGCACATCTTTTCATTTTCAAATTTCCTGCTTTCCTGTACAGCTCAAATGGTAGAGCATGGCGCTAGCAACGCCAAGATCATGGGTTCGATTCCCAGGGAAAGCAAGAGACGATAAAATGTAAAAGAAAACAACAACTGCAACTTGAATGCAATGTAAGTCGCTTTGGATAAAAGCGTCTGCTAAATGCATAAATGTAAATGTAAATTTGATTGACATTGACACTCATTGTAAGTGAGTAGCTTAAATAAATAGCAATTCTATTATTCCGATTCAGTTTATCCATTTTGTTTTTTTAAGTTTTACTTGAAGTAGCATGTTAAGATGGGTCATTCATGTAATGCACAACCCTCTAAGCGTTTTAAAATAATTATGCCTGTGTAATTTAAAACAGTATTGTAGACTTTCAGAATTATGCTACGGTCAAACTCAGGCACATACACATTATTAATTACATTGTGATTATTTACACAGTGGCAAAGAAAATGAACAGGAATGTAGAAAGGGTTGTGCTCCAATATACATCTGCTGTGTAATAAAAAGCACTGTAGAGATACCCGTACCTGCAGGAAGGAGAGATCTGGATTTCCCTGCAGGTGTGTGATCTCCAGGTTACCATGAACCACCTGGCAGCCCGTGTACAGCAGCCTGAGCATTTCATAATGATTCTCGAGACTGGAGGGTAAAGCCAACTTCATATCGGTCCCGAGACATACTGAAAAATAAAACAAAGATGCACACATCAGAAGGGCTGTATAAAATTATATGGATTATTTTTCTTTCCCAGATAAGGCCTATTAATGGTGCACTCATTAATTTTTGTTATTGTCACACTGGCCTATATGGAAGGCATCTTGGACATGCTGACATCTAGCAGTGCGGAAGCAACATTACACAAATGTTTTCAGTTATCAATTTGAACATATAAATATTTGATTAATAAACATTTTATTAGTTGAAAATCAAAATAACTGTTAGTTGCAGCCCTATTTCCCAGACAATGCAGGCAGTGATTTGATTATGTGAGCTCAGTATATTGGCTCTCATGAGGCAACTTTCTCCATGCAAAATAAATCTTTTAATAACTGATTACTGGAAAATAGTGTGCCTTTAAAATACTTAAAATCTACTTTCAAACTGCTTTTTGAAATAACCCATTAATTTATGAAAGCTTCTCATTGGTATTTGACAAATAACATGTCCTTGAACATTTTTAACTGATATTTTTGGTTAAATTATGTAAGAATGTACCATGGCTCTTAATGGAAACAGAAAGCATTATCGACAAATGAACCAACCTGATCTTACAAGAAAGCATAACTGCTATTTCATATGAATGTGATTTGTATGGAAACAAAGAATTTGTATTTAAACGAAGTAAGCAAGTAGCTGCAATGCTAAACTCAACTCTGTGTGAAGAGATTCATTTGTACAAATTAATTTGATCCTGCAAATTAATTTGCAAAAACGTAAAATAAGTTACAGATTGTCATGAGATTATGTTGAAACGAATTCATTTGTTTAAATCAGGAAATGTGAATCAGGTTCTCATAATTATTAATCAATTAATTTCCATGATATCGCACTTGCGATTTTTGAATTTAAAATAAATAAAAACAGAATAAGGAATGCACTTACAAAGAACAGTTTCTAACCAATGAATATATAGCTCAGAACTTCATATTCACAATAGAAATTGATTACATTATCTTTCCATGTAACAATTTTAAAATTCCATGATATTTATACATATTTTTATAGCATAACCATGTGTAAAGCCTTGTAAATAACAGTCGTTTGACTGCTATGGAAATCTGTGGAATTCTACAGTTACAGATTATGTCTGTGTCATCTATGCTTCAACAAACTTTGTGAAATCATCTTCAGGCAGTTTTATTACAAATATCACTTATCTGAACTATCCTCCACACAAAAGAACTTCATGGGCCTGATTTACTAAACAGGGCAAATTAGCGTTAGAGCACAATTCCATAAAAGCGCTGATGGGAAAATTCTGCGGGCGATTTACTGACAAGGTGCACATTAAAGAACACAGATTTACTTTGACGAGCATAAACGTTAATAAATCGCGTTGCGTGATTCATTTGAATAATCTCCTCCCATAAATTTAGCATCTGAAGGGGAAACTCCTACAAATACATATTCAATAAGGTCAGGTGCAAAAATAACTTTGTCCATGCCTTTTCAGTGCTAATTTCCCACTGTGTTTTTTGGTAAATCCTGACAGTACTATTTTAACGCCAAAAGACGGTTTGCGCTAGCGCAAACTGTTAGTAAAACTGGCCCCTTATGGTCTATAAAATAAAAGAATGGAAACCATACTCAGAGTACTGCCTATTAAGTATTAATATCAATTCAAATGTATTCATTTGACTTGTAGCAGAAAATACACCTACTGTCCTCCTGTCTTCGCTTTATAATCACACTGCTACTCTGTGCAGGATACTGTAAATAGATGTGTTTGGCACTCTCTCTGAGCATCCATGTCATGACTGAGTGTGTGCATGTGCAGTGCTGTACTGAGATTTGTGCATGTGCTCGGAGATATTTGGCCACTCGTTGCCCTCATTCACAGATGATTTCCTGTAAGGTCACTGTAGATTCTGTACACTGTAAACTGCAGGGTAACATCTGACTGTACTGGACTGTAAACCAAAATGATTAAAAACTTCTCTCTATAGGTTCATTAGTCTATTTATTTATTTTTTGATAACATTTAAACTAAAGTCAGTGAATTACAGGTTGTCCTGTACATAATTCATAAATCTGTACACATTATTACACAGACTTAATTCTGTTGAAATGTCAGAGCTGCGTTGATGAAAATGTTTGAAATAAGTTGTTTTTTTTGTTTTTTTTATAAGCTATTGCTTTAACGTGTTGAAGCATTATTGAAAGAGCTGTTTTTGTGCACTAACAGAAGTGACATATGTATGCATGCCGATAGGGACTGAATAATAAGTCACTGTTTTCTCCAGTTCACACTTCCTTTCCAAGTTCCGTTGCTCCTCTTTCATCATCCTAACTATTCCTCATCTGTGTGCAACTGTGCATGTGTGTGAGGGGCGGCTGGTGGTCTTGAATAGAAAACAACTCTATTAGTCCATGTCTCTGTGGGCCCTTTCTCTTTCTCTTTCTGTCTCATTGTACTTCTGTTTCTACATAATAATTTTTTAACTCCTACTCACACCTGATTCAGACTGGCTGAAATGCAGTTGTTTTACACCTCAATGTATCGCCAATGACATCCAAACCAACAGGTTCACACACACACACACACGCTCTGAGTACCTCTGATTTTGCTTGATAAGTTTTATGCAGTTGTCTAAATCAATATATTAAAAAAAAATAATAAAAAAATGGGCAGTCATGGCCTAATGGATAGAAAGTCGGACTTGTAACCTGAAGGTCATGGGTTCGAGTCTCAGGTCCGGCAGGAATTGTCAGTGGAGGGAGTGAATAACCAGCACTCTCTCCACCTTCAATACCACGACTGAGGTGAGACCCTTGAGCAAGGCACCGAACCCCCAACTGCTCCCCGGGCGCCGCAACATTGGCTGCCCACTGCTCCGGGTGTGTGTTCATGGTGTGTGTTCACTGCTGTGTGTGTGTGTGCACTTGGATGGGTTAAATGCAGAGCACAAATTCCACGTATGGGTCACCATACTTGGCCACACTTCACTTCACTTCATATTACCCAGGCCAATTAACTGGCTGATATTTGTTTATTTTATTGGTGCCGCTTGTCTGATAAACAGTAGTAGTATTCTTTATTTATCCGCATGGAGAAATTGTTTCAGTGGATTTCTGCATGGACATTCTTAACAATAACCAACAAATAGAGGGACAAGACAACATAAAACACCAAGAATCTACAAAAAAAGTGCTTTTGTCAAATCAACAAAAATGTGCTACTTACTAATAACTTATAACTAATAAGTTAACTACTCAAAAAAAGAAACAAAATGGAAAGAATTGCCTAAAAGTTGTTCAGTGTTTTTAGTAGGTGAATGGATTTTCCTCAGCTGACTTATAATAAATAAACTATTTTATAAGTAAATAATATTACAATTTAAAAAAATAATAATAAAAAAAATAATTAGGGCTGCACAATCTGGGGGGGGGGAAATCAAATTGCAAAATATATCAAAATATATCAAAATGACTATATTATTATTATTTAATAAAAATATTTAAAAAACTTTTACTATTGTACTATTTCACTGTAAAATAAAAAATCAACTATTTGAGAAAAATAAAATAATAATTTTACAGTAAAACTGTAATACTAATATTTATTGCTGTAAAATTACAATTTATAGCTGAAATCATTTTCAAAGGTAAAACCATTGAGCTGTTATTTTGGTTAAACACCGCATAGCTTAAAGCTTAAAGAAGGTGCTTCTCAATACAAGTTCATGTTGTGTTCCCAAATGCATGTTATAAGTGACCCAAACTCAAGACCAGGTATAAAGATGAGTTCAGCATTTACTGTGATACGAGTCACTCCGAGACTCTGAAAACTGCATCATGAGCTGCTTGTGTGTAAAAGAACATAGTGCTGCTCTACACTTTGAAAGACACAGCGAATATATATTAAATTAAATCACACACTTTGAAATTTGAGAATTCCACTTGATATTATGATTTCTGTTTTATTCTGATCAATCGTACAGCCCTAGATAAAATAAGCTCATTGATTCAAGTACACCCACACATAATTTCTTTAAGAATATAGGAAAATATATTCTATATTCTAAATATAGAATATCTAAAGAATATATTCTTATATTCTTTAAGAATATAGGAAATCAATATAGTAATTTTTTTACAAATATATGAAATAATTGTCCTGCAACAGGGTTATAAAACTAACCTTCAAAATACAGAAAATATTAACAAAATGAGACTTGAGCTTGGCTTGGTCGAAAGCCTGTCCCTGACAATCATCCTTTGTGTTAACAGAAAGGTTTTAGACTGCAGATTAGGTGTATCTTTAAACAAAAAACCTGTCTGTTCAAGGAAATTTGAAGACGGCACATATACACACATATACTGAACTGCACTGAACTTTCAGTATGACTGATATCAACAATGACACACATCATGTGGCGTACATGCAAAGTTCAGTTAATTAAGGTACTCCTATAAAATATCAGTCAATCTCCATTTAAAATCTTTTGATTCTGGTGAAGATGTACTTTTTTTGTTACTTCTGTTGTGCTTTAAAACCTCCAATAACACGCTGACAAGTGATGTATTTAGGGCCCTATGATTTCTGTGATGCAGAAAACGTGGACAAAATTGGGGAATCCAGTCATAAAAATGGAATTTACACACAGAATGTCACAGAAGTTGGCTAAATTTGGATAAATAAAAGCAGGGCTGTACACTTAATCAAATCACAATATGAACTAGCCTCTGTAAATACCACAAAAAATATATTAAAATATGTCTGTTTGTTCTGTGTGTCTCAGTGTGAATGAGTGGTGCATTTTCATCTACTACAAATCCTTAAGAACACATGACGCTCTAGGTGTTTTCAGTCTGAGAATGTGAAAACATGAACAACTTCTCCACAGCTGCTCTGAGAGTCAATTCTTAAGCATTTTAAGATTTTCATTTGATAAAAACAATCATCAAATACTATGAATACTGATAAGTAGTGAGTCTTCAACTGATAATACATTTGTATTAAATCATAAGTCCAGACAAATTAAAATAGACCACACAGAGTTGCTTAAAAATTAAAAGAACTCATAAGACCCTATTATTATATAAATTAATAAATTATTAAAGATTTATGAATTCAATTGGCATGCTTTTTGATTATTAAAATTCAGTTAAAATCCAGAAAACAATTAATGGAAAACACAGAATTTGGGTATAATGAAACAGATTTCTTAGGGCCCTAAATGTTATTTTTGTTAAACTTTTAATAAACTGTTGTTAAATTTTATACGTTTTATTATTTCAATTAATTAGACATACTTTTGATAATTACAATTTAATTTAACCAGTAAAGAATTCAGAGAAATGAAAACAAAAAAAGTAATAATAACTTTGTTTCAGTACAACTGTAAAATTACAGTACTAATATTTCATGTTGTAGAGCAAAAAAAATTAAAAAAGGAAATTGGGAAAAAATAAAACAAAATATGGGAACAAAATAAAAAGGATTTCATAGAGTCCTGTGTGTGTAGTAGTAAAACAAGAGACCATCGCCCACACACCAGTGTAGACACATTCCTTGTGTCATTGGTAACTTGTTGTGTCACAAGGCACAGCACAGGAGAGACAGATTGAATATAAATCAGTGCTCTTTACCTGTGCAGTGAGCAAATTCACCACACCTACTCTTGGTGTGCGGCCAGACAGGAAGTGGACTGTGTACTTCACTAGCATGTACTTTCAATAGGTTTTCAGCTGCCAACTTCTGTTAACCGCTGCTGCCATGGAGACTGATCTCAGAGACAACAACAACACAAACAACAGAGTACAAGCTGAACGTTTACGGCGACCAAAGATCAACTGCTGCCTACCAGCTCCTGACCTCTGCTATAATAAGAGAAACACCAAAGCTTGTCCCAAACACGTCCCTTATGATCCTTTATCTGTGGCCACAGGAGCAGGGTCTCTAAGGGGTGTTATTACTTTGCTTGTGTCCTTTGGTCACTGATTTCAAATGCTGCTCAATGGATTAGCCAGTGCATTAAAATCAATAAAACAAACACAGCAATGACAAGAACACTCAACTAAAGGGAACATTTAAGTGCACATAATGATTTTGAATTCAGATTCTGAATCAAGAGCATAAACAAAATAGTCACGTGTTAGTCACAAATATAGTGCATAGAAAATACTTGAATTTCATAATTCTCATCTTCATTCTCAGCTTTTTACAAAACATATCAGTGCAAATTCTATTCTTGCTCTCTTGCACATAGTCACACAACAAACAAGAATTACTCAACCGACAGGAAGAACAGGATTTGGACCAGACCTTGTGTCTCTGTGTTTGTGAAGCGTGTATTGCACCGTTCTAACACACTGCTACATGCATACCTAAATACTGATGAGATGCACGCATGCATATGCTGGACTAATGTATGCAAGCATTCCTGACGGAAGAATGACCTTGCACATACTTAACATATAGAAACCTTCCTGCAGGTAACCAAACACAACAACAGCCACAGTTACACCACTGTTTATTGTTTGCAGCCTTGCACCACAGTCGACAAGTGCATTAATGTGTTTGACTTGCTTATCTAGATTTTTTCTTATGGGGTTTTGATATTGCCAATGCTTTAGCTGTTCAGTTTGGACAGTAAAACCCTTTGGGTAAAGGGATTTTTGTATGGTTCAATATTTATCTAGTTACAGGTTTAGAGCTTCAACAGAGACCATAGTCGCATGAATCTGTGAATGTAAACACATCAAAAATCTGTGTGTCGTGGGTTTCGTGATAACAGAGATGGAATGTAAACACACAATTTATGTGATTAAAAGAGCGTGAAAATCGTGACTAAATCTCCTATGACAACTTGTAGTGTTATCATTGAGGCTGAGAAAAGAACACAACACTGCGGACAACAGGTAAATGCCGTTAGTGCTGTTTTCCATGCTCATGGAGTAAATATTTTTACATGGGTTTTTAAAAATGCCAGGTAGCCGGTGTTTCGTATGTGTTTGGCCAATCTGCATACACTTGCGTCACTGGTAGTTCTTCCTATAGAACTGTTTTAGACCCTACTCTGAAGTAGGAGCTAAATTAGTTCCCCCAAACGGAGTTCCTAGAACTAAATAGCCTACGTTCCTAGTTTCCTGCAGTGTGAACACACCAAAAAGTGGGAACTTTCGCCAATAGTTCTAGGAACTATGAAAAGGTTCCTCCAGTGTTCACACCATAACTATAACAATAACAATTACAGTTATGCCATTTGACGCTTTAATGTTCAAGCTCTTTAAAGTCAACATTCAATTTTGCAAAACATAAATATTTTGCAACATTCAATATTTATATTTATGGGTATAGAGACCATAGTGACCTGTGAATGCAAACACATCAAACATTTACTGTGATGGTGGACAGACAATTATAATGGAGCTTTTGTACTTTTGTATTTGATCTGTATTTATAGGTAACATCCACAATTCAAACACATTGGGAAAAAAGACTTTGACACAAATAGATGATTTTTTATTTACTTTGGAGGAAAAATTTTAATCAAATCTGGGAGATAGTTCATGTAATAATATCAGATGTGTAATACATATATTTATTGGTGGTGTCTCCTTAAAAGCATCGCCACTATGGCTATATGTCTTTGTTTGTTGCATTACACATCACACTAATTTTCAGTATCCTGCCATAATGATTTTATCTCCAGATTTGGACACTGTTGTGGTGCTTTTTGTCATTTTTGAAGCTTAACAGACTGTATTTACTAGAGGTCGACCGATTAATCGGCACCGATAGTTGATTTGCGGAACTATCGGTTATCGGCAAAAATCCATACCGATAGTTTTCCATGTTGCATCTGTTGCTGGAGTGGTTGAGAATGGTCTGCTGTCATTATACAGTACGAGAGCAGCCTCTGGAGGTGGAAATCACTGACAGCACGTGTTGTTTGTTTTGGCATGTGACACTGCGCGCTGCACAGAAAGGGAAACTCCAGACTCGCATTTAAATACAGCCGACAGAAAATCCTGCCGCGGAACAGAGCGCCATTCACATAGTTTTCTATTATATTACATTATGTACATTAACAATGATTTGGGACAAATATAATGACTTCACCCTAGGCGATAAATTATGTATTGTGCATTTTTCAGCAAAACGTTTGTCTTTCTGTGACTCTAATACAGTCTGTATGCTTCATATAGAGAGCTGTAATACAGATCGCGCTTTCTCTTTCCGTTTGCTCTGTTTTTTTTAAACACCGAACTTCAAACTCATTTATGCCACATAGTTCATTCTTGAAGCAAACGCATGTCCGTTTGGTGATTAAATAAACCGTTTTGTACCGTTGCTTGAATTGAACGTGAAGCGTCCAGTGTGTGATACCTGTGACTGTGATTCCCGGCCAACGCATTTCCTTTCTCACATTTCACTGCTGGTTATACACACTCTGTATAGTCGTGTATGTGACAAATAAAACATAAAACTTGAACCTTGACTTCTCCAAGACGCAGCGCTGCGCTTATGCACAGTGTGTCACTTGCATTTTTTTTATAATTTGATTAGATAATAATGCAGTGTTCTAAAATAGCAGCAAATATAATGTGAGAGTACACATACAATATCAATAACCTGTGCATGTAATGTTAATATGGCCTTGTGTAGGTATTTCAAGATGGCCATCTTTAAGCATGACTGTTGAAATGAAATGGTAATACTTAACAATAAGAGTCCATTTGTAACATGTAGAATGTAACATGTAAGCTGTAGAAGTATTGTGTTCATTTCATTTCAACATTTACTATTACTAATAGGCTTAATTTGAAAATGTTTCTTCTTTTAACATTAGTAAACTATGAAATAACTTTAATGATCAATATAATAATTAATATTAATTCTAAATTTGTATTCATTTACAAATTATGGTTCAGTACTGTTACTGCTTTTTTTAAAATAGCAAAGCTCTATTTTAGTTTTCGTTCAGTTTCCATTTTAAAAACTATCGGTTGATTAATCGGTATCGGCCAGTGTGGTCCAACCTAGCTATCGGTATCGGTAAAATCCAATATCGGTCGACCTCTAGTATTTACCATTCACTTTCATTGTATTGTAAAGAGCAGCATGAACATTCCGCTAATCATCTTCTTTTCTGTTCAACGGAAGACAAAAAGTCAAATGGGTTCAGAGTAGTGCTGTCAATCGATTAAAAAAAATAACTAATTATAAATAGCACATATTTAATAGTGATTAATCCCACCCAACATTAAAAAAAGTTACTGATTTCCTCTTTTTTTTTTCTTTGATTAACAGACATTGCAACAGCTGAGTTATTAGTTTTTTTTTTTTTTGCTGCTATTACTTTAAGAGCTGCTGCTGGTGAACATGACGCGGATCTGACACGCATCATATTTTCTCACAACTCTTTACCTTTTTTGACCCGCTTCAGGTCTTAAAGTCTTTACTAATGAGCTGACGAGCTGAATCGGGTATGTTAGATAAGGGAGACAGTGCTGGGGTGCTCCAGGACAGTTTGGAAAACCACTGCATTTCAGAGAAATGTTCTTAAATCTGACTTATATATGTGACCCTGGACCACAAAACCAGTCTTAAGTCGTTGGGGTATATTTGTAGCAATAGGCAAAAATACATTGTATGGGTGAAAATTATAGATTTTTCTTTTATGCCAAAAATCATTACCTAATGATTTTTGGCATAAAAGAAAAATCTATAATTTTTACCCATGTTCCATGAAGATATTTTGTAAATTTCCTACTGTAACTATATGAAAACTTAATTTTTGATTAGTAATATCCATTGCAAAGAACTTAATTTGGACAACTTTAAAGGCGATTTTCCCAATATTTGATTTTTTTGCACCCTTAGATTCCAGATTTTCAAATAGTTGTATCTCAGCCAAATATTGTCCTATCCTAACAAATACATCAATGGAAAGCTTATTTATTCAGCTTTCAGATGATGTATAAATCTCAATTTCGAAAAATTGACCCTTATGACTGGTTTTGTGGTCCAGGGTCACATATAACAAATATTTACATACATGCAGTTTTAAGACTTAACTGACGACAAAAATACGACATTTCATGCTCATAGTTTCAGTTGCACATTAATATGAAATGGTATACAGCGTGTGCTGCCAAATTTGTGTGCAATTGAAGAGCATGCGCTACGAGCACAGTATAACGGCTGACGGGACAGGAAAATTCATATTTACTGACAACATCTCATCTGACCGCAGTTCACTGTTATTCTACTGAAGCTCCCTCGTCACCTGTACCTTTTCCGTGCTTGTTTGACTAATGCCTGGCGAAGCTGGAGTGTGCATCTGAAAAGTCTTCAATTTTATGTGGTTGTAAAGACATTCTGCGTCTAAATAAATGCAATTCTTGTCAAGAAAAAAAGAGACAGAAGCAGCAGTTGTGAGTGGGGTGGCCAACCCTAGCTCTGCCCCTGTGTTAACTGCGTTAAATATTTTTAATGCCATTAAACTGGAAAGATTAATTGCATGCATTAATGCGCTAATTTTGACAGCACTAGTTCAGAGTAAATAATTTTTGGATGAATTAACCCTTCAATATTCATCTCAAAAATGTTACTGTACAATAGGCTTGCTGCGATAGACGTGTTGGCGGTGATACCGGTGTTAAGCCACAACACCGGTTGTCACTTGCCCACCGCGGCACGTCCCTCACCTTAATTTTTTTTATTTTATTTTTTTATATAGTAATAAAAATCATTTAATTCAGTTAGAGAACAGACACTACAATTAAAACTGAAAGCGGCAGCTCAATGCAGCACACCGAACGAACGACAGTCGCGCATCACAGATCAGATTTAATTTATCATGTGAGGAGAGTGAGTCGAGCTGACTGACAAGAAGAGTGAGGTGAGACAGACAAGACGACGGCAGTATTTCAGAGTTTCAAAACCAAATGTAAAAGCACCTGTTTTAAAAATATTTTGGATTTTCAAAAGCCTGTTGTCCTGCCATTTATCTAAGGTGATATTGGAAGTTTTTTAAACATTCGTTTCTCATTTATTTGGTTCCACAGTATCTGCTGATTTTTATTTTATTTAAACTGTGTAATTTGTTCCCATTATTTTACATAAAGGTGTATGCAGTCCGAGCCTCCAAACTTTCTTAATCATTTTGCTAATAAACATTCTACATTTTATAATTAGGCCTATTTGTTCCTCAGTCTTTACTGATTTTCAGTTTTGTATACCTATTTAAAATTTGCAAGTTATTTGTTATTTTATATTAGGCATAGGCCTATAGCATGGTGTATTTTTATTCATTTTGTTAATAAAAATTATATGTTCTACGTTGTATTTTGTTGTTGCTTGAATTCAATTCAATTGATGCCGAATTGCCGCTAATTTAAAACTGAAAGTAAAATGCGCACGGAGCTTTTACAAGCTATTTAAGCAAAGAAAAGTGAGGAAAAGAGGGAAAACTCAAACTATAAACAAACAACTGTTTGACGTCGAATTGCCGCAAATTTAAAAGTGAAACTAAAATGTGCAAGGTGCTTTTACAAGCTATTTAAAAGCGGAGGAAAGTGAGGGAAAGAGGGAAAACTCAAGCGAACTAAAAACAAACTGCTTGACGCCGAATTGCCGCTAATTTGAATGTGAAAGTAAAACGCGCACAGAGCTTTTACAAGCTATTTAAAACCGAAGGAAAGCGAGGAAAAGAGGGAAAACTCAAACGACCCCCCACCACGGTGATACCGGTATTACCAGTGTTGTCACACGTCGATTAACCGGTGGGAAAATTTCCTCACCGTCACAACCCTACTGTACAACTGTTAACATCATGACTTAAAGTGGGAGCAACATAGAACCTAAGACAAAAAATATCTGCATGAAAACACTTCTATAAGTTTATGAAAGCAGTGTTGCCTCTGCATAAAATCACAAGACAAACTACTGAAGAAAATCAATAACATAAAAAAAAAATCCATCTTTGCCTAGTCAGTGAACCATCTGGCTATACCACTGATTCTCATCCTTTTGACTCCAAGGCACCCCATTGTAAGGCCCCAATTGCTCATGATTTATATCTTACTCATGATTTCTACCTGACAAATTATTTTGGAGCTTGGAATAACAAAAAAAAAATTGAAATTCATTATAAAAATGGAGTTATACTATTTCATTAATGACTTTTCCAGGTACAGAAATCACACTATTAAAATGAGGCTTCCTCATATGTCCTAGTTGTCTAAGAACATGAACGCTGATTTTTCATAGAAAAAAAAAAAACAGTTGTTGAGGCAGTAAATTAAAATAAGAAATCTATTGATCTATAGATGTTTAATCTTATCTTAATTCTTAATTTGTCTTATTTTAAATAATTTCAAGTCATCTTAAAGGGTTACTCTGAAAAAGGGTTCAAATTAAAGGGTTAAAGGGTTAAAATGAAAATTCTGTCATTAATCACTTACCCCAATGTCGTTCCAAACCTGTAAAAGCTTTTTGGATGAAAGATATTTTGGATGAAAACCTGGAGGTTTGTGACTGTCCCATTGACTGCCAAGTAAATAACACTGTCAAGGCCCAGAAAAGTATGAAACACATCGTCAAAATAATCCATCTGCCATCAGTGGTTCAATCTGAATGTTATGAAGCGATGAGAATACTTTTTGTACGCAAAGAAAATAAAAATTACGACTTTATTCAACAATTCGTCTCCTCCACGTCACCGTAGCGCCATTTTGGAGGGAGCGTATCCGCTGGACGCAAACTGCATACGCTGTTCTGTGTCAGCCGCACCACACAGATACGCTGTTTTCGTTCAAATCAAAGCATAAATGGCAGATGGACTATTTTGACAATGTCTTTCATACTTTTCTGGGCCTTGACAGTGTTATTTACTTGGCAGTCAATGGGACAGTCACAAGCCTCCCGGTTTTCATCCAAAATATCTTAAATTGTGTTCCGAAGACGAACAAAGCTTTTACGGGTTTGGAACGACATGAATTTTCATTTTGGGGTGGAGTAACCCTTTAAGGCCCCCTTGGAAAAAAACAAAACAAAAAAAAACACTGGGCTATACACTTTTCCACTCTCATCACCTTACAAATAAGCCAACAGTCTTAAATTTATTGCAACCTGTAACAAAAGTCAACAGAAACATCACACACTGGTGTTTCATCAAAACATAGGCAAGCAAATTTCCTCCTAGTTCTGATGAGTTACAAATCTGGGGCCGGATTCACGAAAATCTTCTTAAGAAATAAGTTAAAACATTTCTTAAGATAAAATATACGAAGTTCGTAAGAATGTTCTTAAGTGCAATTCTTGAAAAATTCTTAAGTTCTCAAATATATTCTTAAGAACATCTTAATTTTTTTCTTAAGAAGAAAATGACAGTCTTTATCTGAGTGAAGACATGACGCACTGATAAACTCGCACTTTATGCTGCGACTTTGACTGGCGCTCAGCTTCACGTTTTTAATGCGGCGAGTTTTTGAACAGCCTGTCTCAAACTGCAGCGATCTGTTTCATTCATTTTTGTGCTGTGTTTTTGCGCTCTCATCCGAGTGAACGCTTCCGGTATGTGTGTCCGCGCTCGCGTCCTGTGTATCGGCGCATTCATATGCGCTGCATACTGCCAAAGATTATGCTGTATTTAAAAGCTAAAATAAAAGCGTCCAATTAAAACTCTCTATCTGACTTGTTTTTGTAGAGTTGCTACTGAGTTTTGAAGTCAGCAAAAAGTAGCGTCACACATAGGCTAATCATGACCGATCATTGTTTACATTATCAGTCATCGCTGTCACTTCAGAAAACTTGCGCACATCCCAATTAATAGTCCTACGATGTATTAGGCTATATAATGTAGCTACTGTTGTTGTAATGCTTAAATATAACAATTAATTTGAAATAACCCAATAAATTCACTAAATAATTCTTACCGTTTTGGATTTAAGACAAGTCTGGGTCTGTCCTAAATTTAAGAAGTTATTTACGATGATTTTTAAGAAGATTCTTTTCAAGAATTTGAATTCTTCTTAATTTTTGTCTTAAGAACAATCTTAAGAAAAAAAGATAAGAATATTCTTAAGAAGAATGTTTGGGAATACAAAATATTCTTAACTTTTATCTTAAGTTAAAAAATAAGAAGAAAATGGCAGTTAAGAAGAAATTTCTTCTTAAGAATGTTTTGTGAATCCGGCCCCTGACTGTTAAAGCCTGTTCACACCAAGAATATTAAAGTTATTGTTATCATTATAATTGTGGTGTGGACGTCTCTATTTTCAAAGAATTAGAATGATTATTACAATTTTACAGTTATAACTTTGTTATATTTGGTGTGCACAGGCCTGTACTCTGTTACTAAATGTCCATACTGCATGTGAGATTGAGGACCAGCAAACGTGTGGTGACACTTTCAGCTAACAGCATTGCTAAAAGCCACCATTACCAGCTCCCAAACACTCAACAATGAAACATGTAAAGCATATCTAAGACAGCTTTGCACACCTGCACCCACTGATAACAAAGACAAGCCCACCGAGCACAGCAATGAACTGACTGTTAGTTTACTATTTGGACACACATTTACATTTATGCATTTAGCAGACGCTTTTATCCAAAGCGACTTACATTGCATTCAAGTTACAGTTTTACATTTTATCAGCTCTTGCTTTCCCTGGGAAAACAACATGTACTTATGCATATGCAGAATCAGATGGCAAAATTGACAGGGACTGATCTTGATTAGTTTTGAGAACGGGAGATGCAGTCACATTATATAGGTCCCATGTCAACAATGTCCCATGGAAATGTCTCAATGCCTTTGTTTATGGATTCTGCTTGTCAACAAGACTGAATGCTTCTCCAGACTGCTGACAATCTGAGTGCATTATAAATGCTTAAGACAACAGACAGTTTGCTGAAAATATTTACGGAACATGAAAACATCAAACACTCACACACATACACATTAATTTTGCTACGTGTGTAATCGGAAGCTGACAGTTACACAGAACTTTAAGACAAATGACCTTTGGAATGACTTCATTCACGCGCAGGAAGAAGTGTTTGATTTTCTAAGAACATGAATTCTTCCTCTGAATAAGTGCATGTACTGTACACACAGAAGAGTGAAAAGAAATTCAATGTGTAAATCTGAACAAAAAAAACTAATTATCGTAAATGACAGTGACATTTTTGTGTTAAGCAAAGAATAAAAACTAAGCTTAACCCGGAATATAACAGCAATTCAATTTTGTACACAATTTTGTAAATCTGTGAGATCGCTGAGTCCACTGTTTTACATACTGATGTGTCTGCCATATATTTTATCAATTTTATTACTATGGTACTATGATGTTTTGGATATGGTACTAAAATAATAACATGTTTTATGTATAGGCCTACTGTTTTTGAGCATGTACCATGGTAGCATCATGTAATTCTTTCACTTATAGTCCCATGTGAATAGCTATTACTCAGTATATATATCTTGTTATTAATATCATCATCACTATCATTATATTGTTGTTGTCCTGCATTCATGACCCCAATTCAAGCTATTTTATTATGAACTTTTTCTTAAAATAATAACGTGCATCATAGTCATTATCATGCTGTTCTGTGATCATGACCCAGTTAAATGTTATTGTATGATTGCACATTATTACAGTTGTGGTGTAGTATTATTACATTTTGGATCACATTTAGGTGTCATTAATATTAAATTTAAAAACTCTGTCACTTTTTTATGTATTGGTTTGATACCAAGGTATAAGGAGTTGTGCCCATTAAACTCCTGAACTCTGGGCTGTCCGGTTTCAGCGCTATTGTCAAGCAGAAGTTGCAAATCAAGTTTGTGTGACATGAGTTACTTCACCTACGACTAATGCGCCAACAGTGTGAGAAAAACACCCCGACGGGATTTTCTGAACTTATTCACTTTATATTAGTCTAAATTAGGTACACGAATACAGGCTAAAATGGTAAAACAGTTTACTATACCAAAACAACTTCTTACGAAATCTCATATTCCACACTTCGTCTACATTTCAAACGGCAAAACCAAACGCTCGAACAGTCGCGTCAAAATGCAGTGGGCCCCGCGCGCCGGTCGCGTCGCGACTTTGGGTGTTTGAGCAGCACAGTTTCTCCACAAGAATGTGTTCAGCTGCTGTTGTTGGTGTTAAACTCTCTACCTGCTCCGTCACTTTACATAAACGTAGTATGTAATACCATACGGGAGTTTGGGGATATGTGGGAATGTGTGGAGCTGACCCACCTTCTCTCCCTGTAGCGGCTGTAATACCCAACAGCAGCAGCAGGACCCAGACGAGACCAAAACTTCTGACTGCCTCCATCGATTAGTCCTCCATTAGTTAATAGTCCTCCAGCTCATACCCAGATCCCGTACACGTTACACAGATACCCCTCGTGTAGTTTCGATGCGTTTAATATACCTGTTTTCGTCTCTTTGTTATTTCCCGAATACCAACAACTTCCTGGCAGGAGCGAGTGCGCCTGACTGACTCTCCAGTCAGTGTGTGTGTGTGCCATAATACGCGCGCTCCCGCGGAGGAGTGGCAGTACAGATTGACTCTCCAGCAGTACAGCGGCTCTACTGCAACATTCAAGTTTTAACAAGGCCAACGCTAGTTGACATATTTTTTGACTTCAGTGAATATTTCTCTTATTTATCTTGATAATCAAAAAAGCTGAACATTTCCAGCGTTAGTGCCCAGGGATAAAAAGATAGGCTACTCTTCAGAATCAGAATCAGAAAGAGCTTTATTATCAAGTATGCTTCCACACACAAGGAATTTGACTTGACAACACGAGCTTCCAGTGCAGAAGAAAGTACGGACATACTGCAAACCTACATGATATGCAGACATAGGAATAACAATAGAAATGGAATATAACTAATATAAGAAAAGAAATAAAAAAAATAATGCACTATATCTACAGAAGTAGAAGTATAGAAGGAAAAAAATTGTAATTGTTCAAATGAATGTTCAGATAGGGTGAAGTCAGCAAAATTGGGACACTTTTTGGTAAACTGTGTATTAAATACAAATAAATCTATTCTACCAATATTTATGCTTTAAACAAATTCTCAAAATCTCCCACTATTTTTTTTTTTTTTTTGAGAGAGAGAATATTGGTTGTTGTTTTAAACATACAGAGATTCAAAAATGTTAAGCACCCATTTTTTTTTTCAGGCTTTTTCAGGTAAATTGGGACACTGCATCTGGTAAAGTGGGACACACGTTTTTATCTATTCTGTGCTTACAAAATACTATTTCCTACAGCAGTACAAATAATCATTTGCAATAGAAAATCTTCAGAATTTAAAAGAATAACTTTATAAAAATAGACATAGTGGATTGTGCTATTGACTGTGAACTCATAACCACCTAACGCTTATTGAATTAAAACACTTCAACAGAAGCATATAGAATCAGAATCAGAATGAGCTTTATAGCCAGGTATGTTTACACATACGAGGAATTTGTTTTCACGACAGAAGCTTCCACATAGCAACAGAATGACAGTGACAGAACAAAAACACATATAATAAAAGAATAATAAAAAATAGAACAAGTAAATAGGGAATAACAATATACAAATTGACAATTGTATGTACATGTATATTACAATAGACAGTTTTGTATGTACAGGTATATTATGTACAAATTGAAATGTAGACTAAGTATGTGTGTTAGATAAATAAGTATATAAGTGTATTGTGTGTTCCACAATTGAAAGAACTTAAAAAACAAAGAATTGAATCTCTTAAACAGAAATACAGTGTAATGTAAAAATGCCACGATTTCATCTAGGATGTGCCTGCTCCTGTGTGTGTATCCAACTGTGTGTGTGTGTGTGTGTGTAACACATGCTTTCATATTTGTGTGTTTAGTATGTGTGTAAATATGGGTGAGAGTAGTCATGTGTTTGTTTACAGGCAATTTTACGCACAAAAACTTAATATTCACAAATTTCTATTATCATTTTTTCTTTACCTCTCTTCTGCCTACAGTTTGGGACATTTTTTTTTTGTAAAATAAAACAATTTTCACATTAAGCAATCTTTTAATTTATAGGATGTCCCACTTTAGCTGAATGCTACTGTCCCAATTTATCTAACATGTTCAAATTGGGACAGTAACAAAACTTGATTTTTTTAAAAATAGAACAAAGAAGCTTGCACAACTTGCATAAAATTGAAGGATCACATGAACACATTTAATACAAATTTACATTGTCGGTTGAAATACTGTTTATATTAGAATTAATATTTACGGGCACTTAACATGTATTTTCCTCAAAGTGATTTTCCTCACTCTGGAGATGTAAAGATCTTGGAGGTTGGGCAGAGGGGCACCAATAATCCTCTCAGCAGTCCTGACTGTCCGTTGTAGTCTCTTGATGTCTGAGCTGAACCAAACCAGACAGTTATGAATAAACACAGGACTGACTCAATGATTACAGCACTGTTACAGCAGCTCCTGTGACAGGTTGTATTTCCTCAGTTGGTGAAGGAAGTAAAACTTCTGCTAAGCCTTTTTAGCAATGGAGTCTATGTGAGTGTCCCACTTCAGGTCCTGAGAGATGGTGGTGCCCAGGAACCTGAATGACTGTTCATGATGGTGAGTGGGGGGAGAGCAGGGGGGTTTCTCCTGAAGTCCACTATCATCTCCACTGTTTTGAGCATGGAGACACATGCGGGACATGTTGTTACTATATGGGGTAAGTTGTCACAATAGGAACCTACCATTAAATAAAAAGGATATAGGTTTTTAACAAAATGAGAACAATTATTACACAATTATACAATGAAAATATAAAACTTAACACATTAAATCCAACCAAACAACACTGAACATCCAATAATTGTTTGCCCAGTAAAAATGAAAAACATTTTAGCCTGTCAGTTCAAAACATTTTGACTCCTGTCTGAATGGATACTGTTTTTATTGTGTTCACTTACACAATAGATGGCCTCTTATGAATATGATAATACTGAACTGACAGAATTCATTAAAAAGCATTCTAATTTAAGACAGCTCTAAGGTGTTTAAAAGCAACATAAAACCAGTGCCATAAAGAGTATACATTTGTGTCAATGGACGTTTGACCTACTAGTTAGCCTGCTAAGATATAGCCTGTGTGACAACTAGCCCCACTCTATTCACTCTTCAAGTTATACTTTTCCATGTATATTTACATTTTAGTGGCCACTGTCATTCAGATATCAGAAACTATTTGCTTTTGAATAGTATCTATTGCAATTTTATTAGTAAGAATTTTCATTGAACTTTAACGGTAATTACAAAAGATTAGGGGAAAAATGTTTTGCAAGTAAGAATGAAAATAAGTTTTAGTAATTATTGCAGGCCTAAAGAATGAGTAATAGTATCTAAAAAATAGTTTTTAGAAAAACTGGAATGGGAACCTTTAACATTTAAATGATGTTTGCTGATTTGATGAAAGGACTAGTTCACCTAAAAATGAAAATTTGCTGAAAATGTAGTCTTAATCCAGAATGAGAGTCCAAACAGGATAAAAACATCACAATAATCCCAAATAATGCAAGATGTAGTTTATGAGTTCGTTTCTTCCACATCATTTTGTGATGTTTTTATCAGCTCTTTTTTTAAAGTTACATTTTTGGGACTTTATTTGTCAGGATAGTAAAGAGCAGACAGGAAAGCATTGGGTGAAGAGAGGCGAGTGGGACTGGCAAAGGACCTCGAGACAGGAATCAAACTCGGGTAGCCGTGAGCGCAGATGCACTGGCACGCTAACCACGAGGCTATCGGTGCCAACTTTTATCAGCTGTTTGAATTCTCAATCTGACGGCACCCATTCACTGCAGAGGAGGCATTGGTGACCAAGTGATATAATGCTAAATTTCTCCAGATCTTTTCCGTTGAAGAAACAAACTCAGCTACATCTTGGATGGCCTGAGGGTGAGTAAATCAACACAATTTCATTTCTTTTGAGTGAACTATAAATGATGAAAAATGATCTATTTAAATGAATTTATAATTGTAATTAATTTATTTTTTGTTACACAAATTGCTATTTGGGTAGTTTTTTGTTAACTCTACGAATTTCTACTTATAGTGGCTGTTTTTTTCAAAAGTCAATAGACTTGGGGAAAATTCCAGAGAATGGCATGTGTTGCCAAAAGTTCCTTTTTTTTCTCACATTGATAGTGAGCGTGTTTGTATCCCAGGCTCAGAGTCTGAGATGTAGGCAGAAAGAGGAGGAGGAAGAATAAACTTCTTTCATTCAAAACTATCCAGCATCTTGTCACCTACATGACCCCTCTTGAGTAAGTAAACCTTACTCTAATTTATCATATAACTAAATATTTTATGTACTCAATAGGCCTTTATTTATACCAAAGCTGTTTCTAGATTATGAGAAAAAAACACTTTTATAATTCTCTTTTAGTAGGCCATCAGTTTCAGAATAGCATACACCATATTATTTTTGGAGTATATAGTATGTAAACTGTGCTGGATGACTTGCTAAGTTGGCAAAATTCGCAGCATACAGTAGAGCACACTGCATGCAATGCCATATAACAATGGAATCCATTTGACTTAACTTTCCTCTTTTAGTGTGACAACAATGTTAAAAGGATAAGGTTTTCCACAATTTACTCACTCTCATGTTGTTCCAAACCTGTATGAGTTTCTTACTTTTGTTGAACACCAAAGAAAATATTTTGAAAAATGTTGGTAACCAAAGAGTTGCTGGTAGCCATTGACCTCAGTATTTTTTTCCATACTATGGAAATCAATGGCTACACTAAATATGGACGAACCCAGCGGTTGTGTTACTGCCCAGAAGGTTGGGTTAAACATTTAACCCAACTGTTGGTTGAAAACAACCCAGCATGTGTTCTGTCCAATATTTACCCAGCACTGGGTTGTATTTAACCCAGCATTTTGGTTACCAATGTGAGGTTACCAATGTGAAATGCTTGTTCAGCAGTGTCCATAATCCACAATTAACCTTAGTTTACATATCAGGTGCCATATGAATTTGCTTAGTAAACTGAATACATGTCCTTAACATTTTTATTATATAGTAACCATTTCATAAAAGCAGTAATGTACTTGTGATTTGGCTGTATCATGATTACTGAAATAAACACATAGGCTTACCAGTAAAAGAGTTAATACAGAATAGTTTTATTAATTTCTTCGAGGTTTCTTTATACACATTTGGACCTGTGTCAATTGGTGGAGAAAGGTGCAATACAATAGCAAGACAAAGAAAGTGAGCAAGAGAAAGGGACAGATAGAGTGAGAAGAGAAATTGAAGGTAAGAGAGATACACAGGACAAGTCTATGTTAAGCCTGTGGATGGCCACAATCAAACTGGCCATTGAAAAAGAGGGAGAATTTGGAAATCCTGTGGGACATTAACAATTAGAATACCTAGAATTCACCTCTGGTGTTTGGCCTTATGTTACATTACATACAGTCAAAAAAGAAATAAAAGAAATGCTCTTCAGAAAACAACCAATTACCAGTCCAGGCATACAGTAAATCTCTTTCCCTTTCTTTTTAGTTTCATAAACATGAAAAAAGGTCAAGTTTACATTAAGCATGCAGGTTATTTTACAGTTTTAATTTGATGGATTTGCAGACAGTATAATATATGACCTCCATTCTGCTTTAAAAACATAAAGAACAAAATATGAAACATGTTTTAAGGGAAGGTGAAAAGCATTATATATAAGTTAGTACAGTTGTATCCATGAAAAAGTTATATTGTATCTTATATTGTATCGTATAATGTTAACTTAGTCATCCTAATTAAAGGAATATTCCAGAAGCATCTGTCAATCTCCTCCCTCAATTTGTATAAACAAAGAAAACATTTGTGTCGAGAGTTAGATATGTGTCCCCATAGATGTCAATTGTGAAAATCCAACTACTGTATGGGGATATTTCATCAACATTTCCATCATGTTTTCTTTTTACAAACCGTACTACATGTCAAAATTTCTCTTGGAAATTTGTTGAATTTTCTGTGGTAATGGACATCTTGCCACAGATGCTGGTTATAGAGCTGTATATAACTTTCCTTTAAAGTCGGCATAATGTGTAAAGTCATCCTATCTATTTTCCAAATGCATGTTATAGATTGTGTTATGAATATTAATCCATGCATACGTTTAATTATTATTATTCGTTTTAAATTGACCTTTCGATGAAAATGACAGACTTCTCTCTGGTGACGTACACAGGACATCTCCAATAATATAGTACGATTAAACCCCAAGTTCGTATTTATCTGCCTCCACTGCTGAATGCAATACCCACATCTCAAAATCCAATCAACAACCAATAAACAGAACCAAGTCCCACTCTATATTTTTTTGTTTTTCAATAATCCACTAAACTCAGATGTATGCCACATTATAGAAAAGATCTGTCATTTCTTCCGTTTGATCGCAATTTTAAATAAACAAGCTTAAAAAGTTGTAGTTAGTGGTTAAACTCCCTCATAGTTATAGAAATACTGTAGCATTGACTTTCTGCTCATAAAGACTCTCAAAAGACAGATGCAGTGAATTGTTGAGTCTGATCAGCGGTCCACGCCATCACTGTTCAGGATACCCTTGTTGTCCCTTCCCCCTCTATACCGCTTTTAGCCTTTCTAAATGGCTATATTTACCCTCCAGGCTGATCATGCTTGCACTCTTTTTCTGACACACGCACACGCGCGCACACACACACGCGCACACACACACGCGCACACACACACGCACGCACACACACACGCACAAAGTGCACAAGTGATGATATGGAACAAAGACAAATGGTTCAAATATCAAATATGTTTTTTTAAAATAACTCTAGAATCTGTAAAAGTGTGGATTCACTTTAAAATGATACAAGAAATAGTCTGGCACGAGTGAATAAGAGTTTGTGGATGGTGAGAGATTTGTGGATACTCACACATGGAGAAGTGCTGCCTTGTATGAACAATAAAAATATAAAAAATGTAAGGCATAGTGTGACAAGAGTTCTGAAGAGAAGAAGCTTAATAACATTGCTAAGGATATAAACTGTGGTAGCCGTCAGGTTGCTATAGTAATAAATGTGTGTAAATGCGATGCACTACAAGCTCAAATTGCACAGCAACTAAACACACACACACACACACACACAAATCCTTTTTTATCCCTTTTCCATAACCTTCTGTGGAAACCCAACTCTATGCAATATTTTCACTGCAAAGGCATTCTTGGTGAAAATTAAAATCAAACGAAAATGTAATCAAAATAAAGCACAAAGTGATCGGACATACAAAAAGTTCAAGGAAATTAAAAAAAAAGATAAAGCAGCAACAGAGAGAAAAGCCATGCTATATAAAATCCCAGTCAAAAGGAAAATTAATTTCTTTGCTATCACATATCATGCCACTCTTTAACTCTTTATGTCATAAGGATCAAGTCAGTATTTTATATTCAGGCAACGAGTAGCTCTGTGGTGCTGATACTAGACATTCCCCCTAGAGTGATTAAAGAAATAGTTGACCAAAATATCAAACAAATCTGTCATTTACTCATGATTTTCCTTCATGGAATGCAAAAGGAGATGTTTAGCAGAATGTTCATGCTGTGTTTTTCTATGAAATGGAAGCACAGAGTGACCAAAAGTTACAGTACCAACCTATAAAATGGCAATAAAGCACCATTTATCATCATAATATCCATTTAATGAGATAGAGCTTCAGTAAAATATTATCAATAAATAATGACTTCATTTTGGTTTTACTAAACAGGGCAAATTAGCGTGAGAGCGCAATTTCGTAAGAGCGCAATTTCTGCGGGTGATTTACTAACAATGCGCAAATTAAAGAACACAGACGCAACATCTCATTTACATATCGATCAACGCAATATACCAAGCGCAGCGCAAATTAGCGTAGTCGCAAATAATGAATAAAGAAATAAAGAAGCCACAGTACGTTGAAAAGAACCGAAGGCCAAAAAATGAAGGGTTGCAAGAAGTTTTGATAGACCTGGTATTGCGTGACTCCTAGTTGAGGGTTCCAAGTCATCTTTTATTTCCTGAAGCAAATTAAAAATAACATGGCTTGGCAAACGATATGTTCGGATAATGTGTTCCTCTGGCATTAAAAATAAATAAATACGCGTGGAAAAAATCTTCTCCCTTCTACCAAGCACTCTCAGTTCTCTGTGGTGCCTCTCCAAGCAACAACATTGCAGCCATTTTTAAGCGCAAAATAATTTAAGACCTTTTTGGGGCGTTAAATAATGGCGCAAATACCAGTAATTTGATGAGCGCAAACATTAGTAAATCGCATTGCGTGATTCATTTGAATACTCTCCTCCCATAAATTTTGCGTCTGAACGGGAAACTCCTACAAATGCATATTCAATAAGGTCAGGCGCAGAAATAACTGTGTCCATGCCTTTTCAGTGCTAATTCGTCACTGTGCGTCTTTAGTAAATCCTAACAGTACTATTTTAACGGCAAAAGATGGTTTGTGCTGGCGCAAGCTGTTAGTAAAACTGGCCCAGAGTCTTGAAATAAGGCCCGTTCACACCAAGAAAAATAACTATAACGATAACATAAAATAATTTCTCTTTATGCCTAAAAATAGCTTGAATATAATTCTACCCTAATCTCAGTTAATATATGCGGATCCAAGAATATGCAAATTAGACCCCACCTCCACTCAAACACACGAGTTTGGACTACCTGTTCCACTTTCACTCGGTTAACTGAAGAGGTAAATGCTATGCTACACAATGTCAGGTAGCGATACTGGATTAATTCAGCCATGTGTTTGAACCAAAAACTGATTCCAAAGAAGAGGAAGAATGAATTATACAGGGCCGTATACAAGTCAATGTATCAGAATTGTAATGCATTTTATGTATCACGCTCTACAACATCAGACATGTAACGGTATATCATTAGCCTTTGATCTGACTACATTATCAAACTTTTAATAACGCAACGCTAACGTTACACAAACCACGTTCCCGTTTGCCGTCTTAGACAGCTACCTTCTAAAAATCTACATCCTTAGGTAAAAACAGCTTTGATAATAATATAAAAAGCCACACCCTGCAAGATGACTGGATTGGTTGCATGTTTGTGATAGTTTGTGACCGGTTTTTTAATAGTCTTTGGTACACCGCAGTTTTAAGGAGAAAATGATCTGCAATGGTGTTGACTGATGAGTTTGCACATGGTTTGTCTTTAAGCGTATTGAAACACCTGATATACATGTAAACAACATTAAAAACTTGATTTTTTTAAGGGGCTCTTAAAATACTTGGGCTCTTTAAAGCAGGATGGATTCTGGTTGGCTGTCAATGTTTTTATCATTCATGAGCTAGAAAAAATAGTTCTGAAAGTGATTCCAATGATATAATTCCTGTGTCATTATTGTTATAGTGATGTAAACTTCCTTATTCTAACAGAATTAGAATGTTTTCAAACTTCATAGTTATCGTTCTTGGTGTGAATGGGCCTATAGAGCCCATATAATGGTGCTTTTTGTCATTTTTGAAGATTGTCAGTCAATGGTCATCTTTTATTTTTATTATATGAACGTTATACTAAACTTTTCCTCGATAATGATCATTTTTATATATTTTTTAATCTACAGTGATTAGAAATGACTATGGAAAAGATGGGTAACTTGATATATGCACTGCTACAACAACAAAACATCCAATCCATCACAAGTCTATGCTGGGAACTCACAGAACACTGAACAGTGACTTCCCGCAATATGGAAGCTAACCAGCCCTCTGCTGGAAGCCACTGGTGTTGCACACTAGTGAGGTAACTGCCACACGTCTCAGAAACAGAGCACACTGCTCACTCATAACCCCTCCTGATGTTCAGCACGCTTATAGTGAACGGATGTTTAAAACTAAAGCTCAATCTACTTCTATCTCTGATATTCACTTCAGGGCCATTAAATCAAGCACCACAAATGTAGACCGATATGAGTGGGATATATGAACAACTTATGTGAAGATATTCATCTGCAAAGATGGTTATTATTCAGTGCACCTTTTTAAAAGAGTGCTGTGATGATAAAGGCTGATTTACTTCATAATTGAAGGCAAAGCTCAAGTGAATGCAAACATCTATCAGGTTTCAGTGGCACATCTTTAAAACCAGCTCAAACGACAACCCTTTCTGTACAATGCAAAAATAAAAGGTATGGTAAAAAGAAACTGTAAACACAAAGAAAACGATGAAATTCAAAACTTCAGCCCCAGGACACGTGCCGGAAGCCACTGCGGTTGAGGCCGGGCTCAGTCCGGCTCACACTTGCCCTGATGGGAAGGATATCAGAGGAGGGGTTGGGGTTCTGAGACGGTTTCCTCCTAGTCCAGTTTCACTCCAGGCTTCTCTGTGTTGAGGAGGTGAAGGCTGTCATCTATGAGAAAACTACAAGAAAAAAAACAACAAGGAAAACATACACTGTAAAAACTATTTTGTATGTTCTACAAGAACATTTCTACTTAAAAATGTCATGTTTATTTCATTGGGTATATGCTGTTTATGTAATCATTTGTGAAATTTTGCAGCAATAACTGAATGAAAATGGTTTCAAAGTAAATCCTACACCAATTGATTGTATTTTACAGTTTTATTTTTTAATACAAGTGCCAGAACCCATTTCTACAGAACACCGAACATGACACGCGGGTGAAAAAATTAAATACTGTGTGTATATATATTTCATATAGCATGAATTCACATTTCTACAGTGATGAAATATTTCAAATCTAAAAAATTTATATCAAAATTATTAGTTTTTTTAATTTTGTTACCATCTATACAAAAGGAGACAACTTTAGTATAGTTTTGTACTGCAATGTAAACACGGACCATGTAACAAACTGAATTCTAAACAGCAAAGAGCAGTCATTCTTGTTTTATAAAGGAATTTTTCAAAAGAAAACACTGTATAACGCTACCTGTTAGTCATTGTTTTATGAGCGACAAAGTGTGGTTGTTTGGTGACAATCTTTTCTATGTGTTATGGAAGAATTAATTGATTTGAAACAAACGTGTTTTGGCTTTTTTAACATTTTGGATGTGAAATTTCCTGCTGTGCCAAGCTGAAAGTTGGTAAGAAGAACTGTGTGAAGAGTTTTGAAAAGTTTTGAAAGTATTGAGAAATGTGTAAAAACTAATTAATACCAAAAAAACTAAATTAATATGCAATTTACAAAGCTGCAGACACACGATACAGACATACAGGAAGTCCATGTTTACCTGTAGAAGAGGAAGTGGACGGGAACGGTGCTGAGGTGCCAGACGGCATGAGCGTCTAGAACCCAGAAGAGAGGAGGGAAATCCAGCAGCTCCAGCAGGGCAAGGCCATGCAGTGAGAACACCACCATCCCACACTTCCACCAGTACGGCAAAATCCTGCGGTTCAGCCAACACCAGCACAACCACCACAACAGGTTTATCATGCCTGTAACAGAGAAGACCAACACCAGAGGGGATGTCAGATGGGTGAGAAAATAATACCTAATTTAGCCTATTATTAGTTTTGATTTTAAACCTTTAGTTTAAGTGATATATAATGTGAAGCTGGTTTTGCACTGATTTAACTGACGAAAATTCAACTTTGCAAACAGGAATTAATTACAGTTTAAAAATATATATATATACCAACGCTTTGGCAATGTATGCTTTTTACCATGTCAATACAACTGCTTAAGTCTGAATATGAAATACGGTGAAATGCAAATTGAAGACCTGATTTAACTTAGTTTTAATAACACTAAGGCCCGGTTTCATAAACAGGGCCTAGCCTAAACCAGGATTAGGCCATAGTTCAATTTTTATAAACATGCTTAGAAAAAACATTACTGGGGTGCATCTTGAGACAAAACAAAGGCACTGATATATTTTAAGATCAGTCAGTGCAAGTTTATTTCAGTTGAAACAGCTAAGACTTACATTTTAGTCTAGGACTAGGCTTAAGCCTTTTCTGTGAAACCGGGGGTAAGTGTATTTACATATAAAAAACATTTTTTAAATGACCAGAAACAAGCACTCTGTAAAAGCCTTTTTTGAGAGTTTATGTAAATAACAAACTAACAATGCAAGAACATCCATCAATGTTTACATGAGATTTGAAATGGCAAATATTGTCAGAAATATTAAAAGCTGACAGATATAGGAGTTCACATGCAAAGATCTACAGTAATCAAATAAATTGATCATGCTTTAATTAAACAGCACTCAAAACTCATGTTAGTCCAGTAACATGATATTTTTCTGAATAAAACAGGATATTAAAAATATAGGTCTTGACTTGATTTTATTCATGATGATTTGACTGGATTGTGAAAATCGGACATTCGACTCCAGAGTCAGACCTCAATATTTTGCAGTAGACTGTGTAAAATACCAATCCCCTGTTTTTATTTGGAATAATGTATGCTGATGAATCATTTACATAATAAGAAACCAAGAAACATTGATTAAGATAAATACAAGTTTTAAAAAAAATTAAGTAAATAAAATCCATTCATTGCTTTTTCCAAATAATAAAAAAAGCCAACAACAACATTTAGGGCATTTTGACATGACCTTGCACATTATCAGCTTATCATAGGCACTGTATAACCATGTAATGTAAACACACTGCTGTATTCCCAACACTTACCTATGGTGGCATTGGCAGCCATGTTGTACCCATAGTCAAAACTGACAAAGGTCAGATAAGACACATGAGACGTGAAGGCCAGAATGAGCAGAGCTCCCACCATACTGGAAATTGCAGGCCTACGCAAGCCCAACGTCCTGAAACACAAATATTAATCCCCAAATCATCACCATAAACAAAAAGTTTAACAAGCACTGTATATGGTCAATTTATAAGGAATTCCTGTTCACATACCTGACACAGCACAAGTAGATCGAGTAAAGAATGACAGCTGATGCACAGAAGTAGTCCATTTTCTATAAAACAAAAGTAGAAAATCTCTATCATGTGACTTTTTTGTTTTTTGCCATGACAATCTTTCCTCTTAATCCAAGAACTACATAAGAAAATGTTTAGAATTTATCTCTGAATCATCTCTTGAAAGGTTACCTCTGTTAGATAGGTGTCTCTCGTGTGAAACACTGTAGACCAGAACCATGCATTCAGGGAAATCTGCAGAGAGATGCAAATGTGGTTGAGCACAAACTACATTTACACTGAATTACATTTATATAGCGCTTTTCTAAGCACTCAAATCACTTTACGTTGTGAGGGGGGGATCTCCTCATCCACCATCAGTTTGCAGCATCCACCTGGATGGTGCGACGGCAGCCATAGTGTGCCAGAATGCCCACCACACACCAGCTTTTTTATTAGTGGAGAGGAGACAATCAGTAGATACGGGGATGATTAGGAGGCCATGATGGTCAGAGAGCAATGGGCGAATTTGGCCAGGATGCCGAGGTCACACCTCTACTCTTTTTTTCCAAAGACAAGTTATTTTTAATGACCACAGAGAGTCAGACCCTGGTTTAATTAAGAACGGTGCTTTTTGACAGTATAGTGTCCCCTTTACTATACTGAGGCATTAGGAACCACACAGACCACAGGGTGAGCACCCCATGCTTGCCTCACTAACACCTCTTCCAGCAGCAACCTAGTTTTCCCAGGAGGTCTCCCATCAAGGTACTGACCAGGCTCAACCCTGCTTAGCTTCAGTGGGCGACCAGTCTTGGGCTGCAGGGTGATATGGCTGCCGGCTGAATGTCTTAGTACAGGAGTCACCAAACTTGGTCCTGGAGGGCCGGTGTCCTGCAGAGTTTAGATCCAACTTTCCTCAACACACCTGATTGGACGTTTCAAGTATACCTAGTAAGACCTTGATTAGCTGGTTCAGGTGTGTTTAATTAGGGTTGGAGCTAAACTCTGCAGGACACCGGCCCTCCAGGACCGAGTCTGGTGACCCCTGTCTTAGTACGTAGTTTGTACCTTTTTGCTTTAATAACAACAGCACTGGAGATGCCATGAACAAAACTGATGATCATGTGATCCAGCATGGTTTTAGAATGTTCCAAAGAGTATGTGACCATCTGTACAACATGATCAACTTTCACTAATTTGATTAGTGACCTAGAAATAGTGAAAAGTCCTAATAACTATTTTCTTATTCATGCCATATGTGACCCTGGACCACAAAACCAGTCTTAAAATTTGACCCTTATGACTGGTTTTGTGGCCAAGGGTCACATATATAAATGAAGAAATTAATGTAATAAAATAAAATAACAAAATAAAATAAAATAAGACAAGTCTTTAAAAATTAAAATTAATACATTTTATATATATTTTATATATATAAACCATATATACATTTAGAAACTAAAGTAATAAAATAATAAAATAAAATACTAAACAAGAGATTAAAAATTAGAATTCTAATACATTTTCAGACTTTTTTATTTGCAGAGACATAGAATAGGAATCCGAATTATAAAGGAATTTTAACAATAGTGGCAACAAGTTAAAAAAAAAAAACCCTAGTGTGGTTTCAGTCTTATGGTTCAGTGTCAACTGACTAATTTAGGGAGTCATTAGGCTAAAAAATCTATATCTCCCAAGTCTGAGACTGTTTTTTTAATTATTTAATTTTTATGTTTAGTTTTTTTTTTACAGATTTGTTTTTTGCTTTTATTTGATAGGACAACATGTCTACACGCTGCCCACGAGGCTATTGGCTGGTTTTTAAGTCATTTTGACATATTAACTGATCCAGCGCAGAAGAACAAATGTGATTACCCTGAATGTGATGGTGTATGTTTGCTTTTGTGTGCAATCAGTTGACAACATTGCAATATATTGTCTTATTTTGCACAACTAGGGCTGCACGATTAATCATACTTAAACATGATTTGTACATCTCTCAGTTAATTAAGCATAATTGTCTGCAGTTTTTTTTTTTTGCACTTGACATTTCTGTTATCTTGCACTGGTAATAAGCCTCTATGAACTTTTAGGCTTGGGGTTGCCAGATGTCACAAATTTAAATTCCCTAGTCAGAGATTTTCTCTTAATCAGTCCCATGCAGACATGCTCCCTCTGCACTGCAAAAAGCACTCATGACCTCAAAACACTAAAAACATTTTTTATTTGAAGTTTAGCGATCTTAATTGAGCTCGTTAATTGAGCTTAATTTCTGCTCGTTACATGTAATGCAGCCAGTTAATGTTCTTTCATGAGGCCACGTGTGCTATTTGCTACAACTCTGCAAGCAAACCTGTTAAAAATCTAATCATGGATCGTAACTATATTGTTTGCAATTGTGGTTGCTGAATAAATGCACTCGTGTAACTTCTGAACTACAATACAAAGTCTTTTTATTGTTTTTTTTTGGGGGGGGGGATTTGGAATAATTTGGATTTATTGGAATAAATATTAGGAATGTCACTGTTTCAGCTGTTGTGAGAAGCTTCTCACAGTTTTTATAATTTAATAAATCAGGAGACTAGATGAGGTAATATAAACCCTGCATATGAGATGATAATCTCTTGATTAGTGCTGATGAAATGTAAAAATATACTTCTCAGATGATTTATCATCTTATGATTAATAATCATGATTATCAGTTTATCTCATTATACTAAATAACAGTGCTGCAGGAAAGTGCAGGAGAGTATTCAAGTACAGTGTTCCTTCTGACTCATTGCAAGAATACAAAAATTCAGGAATCATTAACGGAAATGAATGTCAAGGAAGTCATTCGGTTGCAGCACTTTTAAAAAAAAGAAAGAACCCTAGTTATGAATAAGAATGGTTCTCTCTACTACTGCAGACAGACACTGTCTCACCAGTGAGAAGGCGGTGATGGTGTGGTACATGGGGCTCTGTCGGGGGACGGCGCTGCGGTATCTCAACAGCATCAGCAGACATGCCAGACCGTTGAGCAGAGACGCCAGCGCAGATGCAGGCTCCTCAAAACACAGGAAACGAGCAAATGGCCACTAGACAAAGTCAGAAATAGGAAAAAATATGTAGAACCAGGGTTGAAAATACATACATTTCCATAGCGATGACCATTAAAATATGTCTCCTTTCCCATTGTTTGACAATTCTGTCACTAACCTTCCCATGAAACTGTGGTACGCTGTAGCCCTCTGCCTGGTACAGACCCACGGTGGTCCACATGCACTGATACCTGCAGTCATCACGACACGTCCAGCCTGAAAGACCACAGACTTCAAATGATCGATTGCACAGGAAAAGTTGCAGGACAAAATTAATTGACATTGATAAAGTAAATCTGGCATTTCCTAGATCTACAATACTAACCAAATCTCACACAGAATTTATGCTTAAATATAAGTTGTGTCTATATATGAATTTCTTTACAAATTTAATATTTTTTTTGTAAGAAAGGATAGTGAAGGAAAAGCTGCCAACAAGAATCCAACATCTTTCAATACTGTGTAAAAAGCCAGGATGCACCTTTTAAAGTTGTTTTTAGAGAATCTCCAGGTAAAATGCCTCAATTTTACCTCTGTTTGAACACAAAGGTTGAGTCAAAATTCAATATGGCACTGCACATGATATTACAGGCTAGGTTTTAAATACAGCCCAATTTTAAGCAACATTTATTGGGGGTCTCTGCTCTGTCTCCCTATCCATCAATCGGTTCTTGGTCTAAAATCACTATATTAAAAGTTATAATCTCTGACATAAGAGAACACTATGCAACATGAAATACCATCTGCTGTTAGAGCGAACAGGAGATTGGAACGGTTACAAAATCATGGATTTACCTGCACACAGTATTTTCAGAAAGGACAGAAGGGTCTGATTTATCATTTTTTTATGACATTACTATTATTCTAAAATGTCTGCAAATACTACTACTACTACTGACAATGAGTAGGTGTGTTCAAATGTTGAGTGGTGTTGTATAAATACTGTATGTGATGCATAATTTTTCCTTTCAAGCATGTAACCAGCCATAGGCTGCTTTTTCTGTGCTCTGCTGAGGGGGAAACAGCACCAGCTGTGGTTGGCTGGTCCTAGCTAGATTAACCCGTCTCTGGTGTTCAGCTGGTTTAGCGGGTTGGCCAGCTGGTCTCCAAATCTGAAAAGTGCCCAAAACCCCTCTAAAACCAGACAAGCCAAGTCAGATAAGAAGTTTTTTCTTGTTTGTTTTGTATTATTTTGTTTCATAACTTTTTTCAGCAGGGCTTGGGCTTTAATTATTTTACAAAAAGTACTGTTATAGTACCATTGCACAGTGATGAAATCAAATGGTATACAGTATACCCAGTATACCATGACATATCAAGTGATTGCTGTATTCATATAACATGGTACTTGCATAGCACTCCAGCCTGCTTCAAACAAAACCATGGAATGAATTACTATAGCACATGTCAAAAAAGTAATGGGAATACCATGATAATGATAAAAGCTAAGGAATAAGAACTTGGCATGGCAATTGATATATTACATTATTTTGCTAACATTTTTTTTAATTTTACAATGTATGTCAATATATAAGCAAAAAAGTTTGTGTGGAGGTCTGTGCAATTTTTGTCGTAATTTGTATAAATACTCATTAATAGCCTATGTACATCAAAAATGGTCATTAAATAATTTAGTTCTCCTAATAATTTAATTTATAATAACATTATGACATATTCTCTATTGCCAGCTGTGAAATAAAATCAGTTTGCATAATTCTCTACTAAGTTAGTAGTGTCACTAACACAAATAGGTTAGTACAGTACCAGTGAGTGCCATGTATGGAGGCTGAGAGGACTGGAATCCGCGCAGTCGGGCCCCTGTGCAGTTGGTCCGGACGCATTGTTTGACGCAGTCGCGATAGACGGGCTCTTTGTCCCCCTGAGAGGAGCTCGCAGGAGCGGACAGGAGAAACACCGCGGCTGCTAGAAACATCAGGCGCGACATGCTGCTGTTCCGTCCGGTCATAAGACACAACAGTGCAACATCAGTCCATTACAGCGAGTCCAGTGAGAGTCATTCACCGAGCATGACAGCATTCACCGCCGCTGTTTCTTTTGCCTTTAAACAACGTGACGCTTTAATTACAGCTAAGCACCTTTTATTTTCTGCCCGGGCAACAAGTTTCTTAGATACATCACAAGCGAAATGTTACATTTCACTTAAAGATAAACCCGGAAGTGTAAATGTAGCGCGCGCATGCGCATGTATGTCGCTTTCTCTCTCCACACAAACAGTTATCTGACAAATCAATGAATGAATAAGCCAATTGGTTATTACGTTAATTTAAAAGGTGCAATTGTTTTTCTTCTTTTTTATAAATGCAAAGTATGACTGTTTATAGTTGGAAAATATAGTATGTTTTTTTGTGTACCTCTGCTGAAAAAATATACACTAGTTTTTACATTAAAATAACTATGCGTGATCTTCAGCTACCTACTGTCTGGCAGTGCTGGGTAAGTTACTCTACAAATTATAAAAAGCAATTAAGTAGATTACTGAAGTAATGACTTTCTCAAAGTATTACTTTCTAAATCCCATATCAACTAAACAAGGATAGACATGAAACTGCTCTTTTAATTCTTTCAAATAAATAATATAAAATTGCATAAATTATTCTTGAACTGACCAAAGTATTTAAAGGGAGGTTACATACATAAAAACATACATTTTATCATTAGATGTTACATTTTCATGTTAAATCCGCTAGTTTTATATAGATTTGTTCTATAGTCTAAACAGTATTTAATGAAATTACATCACAAGTAACTAATTAAATTACACAAAAATTAAGAGTAATCCCTTTACTTTTTCAAGGGAACAGTAATTAAATGACAGTAATTAATTACCCAATACTGCTGGTTGGTTGCACTTTATAATCTCAAATGAACAGACTACATGGAACATTTGCATTTTAAAGACATACTGCAGGAGCATTTAAAATGAGTTGAAGGCAAAAAGCTGATTTTTAAATGCTGAGAAACAAAAGAAATGCACAGATAAAAACATATCGATTTTCCTTTATACACTGACAAAGTTGAAGAAACAAAGGAATGGAAAAATTGATGGCAGACCATTTTGAAAACTTATTTTCCCAGGAAAGGATCATGGAAAGAACATCTCATGTTGAACAACCTGTAAATAAACAAATATTATATTTCTGTTACATGTCTAAAATATTTCAAACATTTTTACGTGCTTAATGACACCAAATAAGCTCAAAATCAAAATATGTGCAAATGTACTAGAACACATACATATTCCATGCATACCAAAACACTTTCAGACTATGCACAGTAATAATGTGGCAATACATTTCAAACATATCCTGTTTTTGCAGTCTTCACTAACAATGTATTATAATTTATAATTAAAAGCAGATGAATATACTCACACAACAAGAACAATGCTTTATTGAAAACGGTATTTGGCAACGTTTTCATGAATCAAATATAAATGTTTTGACAGAAAACAGGGCAAGAAAAATAATTAAATATTTGACCATATCAATGCCAATCAGAATTTTAAATATCAAACCAACTCTCTCTGGTAATATATTTTTTCTTATAATTATCTTGTGTTATATTAAACATATATAAAGTCGTACAATGAGCTTTTTCAATTAGAATCCACACAAATAAAGAAAGGTACAAAACATAACTTCATCATTCAAAATAAATCGCCATCATTGATTACTAGTAACTTTTACAAAACAGTCCTAAAAGATAATGTTCTATGATATGACCCATGATATAAACTATGATATTTTGTGAAGAAAAACATCACTATCACAGCAATTGAGATTCAATCCCCATTACACGTAAATTTCACAACTCAAAATAATAGTTCACCCAAAAGTGAGAATTTTCAAAAATAAATGTACTCACCCTCAGTCAAACCAAGATTTAAATGAGTTTGTTACTTCACAAGCTGTTAACTGATGGACTAGATTTGTGTGGATTACGTGCGGGTTGTTGTGATTCTGACGGCACCCATTCACTGCAGAGGATTCATGAGTGTGTGATGTGATTTCTCTTCATCTGTTCTGATGAAGAAAAAACCATCTACATCTTAGATGTCCTGAAGGTGAGTATTATAAGTGCAACATTATTGCATTCATATTCAGATAATATTCTCCAATAATTTATCTCTCATAGAAAAAATGGGCTCAATGCATCTCTACAATGACGAATGTGAACAACACCATGTTTATGCATAACAGCATTTGTGCAATTTAAGATTCCGAGGATCTGCGTATCTCTTTCCGCATTTATCGCAGATGTACTGCTTCCCTCCTCCATGAACGTGGCGTTTGTGAGTACGCAGGTGACTACCTTGACTGAAGCACTTTCCACAATCCTGACAATTGTACGGCCTCTCACCAGTATGGACCCTCTGGTGCAGCTTTAGACTGTTGGTATTGTTAAACCACTTATCGCAGTAATTGCAGCCGAAGGGTTTTTCTCCAGAGTGAGTGCGGCCGTGTGAAATGAGGCTACTCTGCTGACTAAAGCTCTTCCCACACTCCTTGCAGGTGAAAGGTTTTTCACCCGTGTGGATCCGCTTGTGGATTTTCAGATTCACAGCCTGCCGGAAGGTCTTGCCACACAGGTCACAACTAAACGGCCGCAGGTCGGTGTGGATGCGCTCGTGGTTTTTAAGATTAACGGCGTGCCGAAACATCTTTCCGCAAGACATGCAAGAGTACGGTTTCTGACCGGTGTGGATAAGTTGATGCGTCTTTAGCGTCATGGCCCGTGTGAAACTTTTCTGGCAGATTGAACATCGAAAGTCCTTTTCGCCTGTGTGCGTGAGCTGGTGCCTGGCAAGATTTTGAGCAATGTTGAATCTTTTTCCGCAAACGCTGCAGCCGAACGGTTTTTCGCCGGTGTGGATTATTTCGTGGGTTTTGAGGTGTGCGGCTTTCCCGAAGCATTTGCCGCAGACTTTACAAACAAATGGCTTTTCTCCTGAGTGGACTCGTTGGTGGTCAGACAAACTTTGTTTGTGGGCGAAAGCCTTGCCACAAAGAACACAGCCGAAGGGCTTCTCTCCAGTGTGAATACGCTGATGTGATTTGAGGTTGCTTTGAGAAGAGAAACTCTTGCCGCACTCTGAACAAATAAAGGATCTCTTTCCAAAGAGTGGAACCGAATCTTGAGGATCTTCTCTGCTGTCTTCTGGCAAAACAGATGCTTCTTTGTCTTCTAAAGATGCGTTTAAGTGACCTGACAGGAGAGCAATTAAATAATTGTCAGTTTATTATTTTGGGACTTTGCCATTCTGATGGATTCAGCATGCAATTCTGTACACTGGCAACTTGTCTTTTGGATCGATTCATTAAACTCATTCATTTGTAATTTAACATAACATTCACAAACCAGCAGCGATGGAATTCAAGTTCACATTTCCAAACTCATCTCTGATGGACACAGCCAGCACCAGTGGGGATTCTGCACGGTCTTCTGAAGCCTCATCAGACTGCGAGCATAAATAATTATGTAATTAATCATAAAATAGCCAAGCAATTTAGTGACTTTATTTTTTCATAGATTTGCTATACTGGTCAAAAGTGTGGAATAATTAAGATTTTTTAAATGTTTTTATCATTAAAAAAGAATTTCTTATGCTCACCAAGGCCAAAATATTACTGTAAAAAATATTTATTATTTTAACCTCTTAAGACCCCTCGGCCTCATACATTATATTTTAGTGAATTTCTCTGAGACTATACATGCCTCAGTTTAAAGTCCTGTGCAGAGCACATTCAGGGCTTTTCAGAGATACCAAATGATTGGATGTTTCACCATGACCACTCCCTCTTCTTGGTCTTCAAAGATGTCTGAAATTAATTTAGTGACACTCTTATGGAAATATGATAATATTTTGTAATTATCATTTAAATGTCTAATTTTTAAATTATGTGTCATAAATCAACATCTCAGGAAAATGTTATGGGGTTTCAAATCAAAATATGACTTTCTGTTACGAAACAGGACGTTGATTTCATACATGTCCTCATATGAGGACACCGGGACTAAAATCATGTTTATTACGCATTTTGGGAGACATAAATGAATAGGGAAAGAAATTATATTTCAATATTCTATTAAATATTATATATTATTATGAAAATCTTGTCATTTATTACTCCAATCATTACACTTCTTTTTTTCATTACATGTTGCCTCAAAAACACATTGATATGCAAATTAGATTTAGTTTATAGATACATTGTATATAATGAGAAAACCCATTTATGACCATTTTAAACACATTTTGCAGAAAGAAAAATGGTATATCGAATCATTCTGTTATAACATAGTTGAGAATCATCTTTATACAAAGTTTGTTAAAAAAATAATATTTTTCTAAAAATGTATTGGTGATTTAAAAAATCAATTGTTTTTGCCTATGCATGTTCATACATGTATTTTTATTTTTTTAAAGAATTTGAGTCCCGATGTCCTCTACTGAGGACATAGCATAACTTATGAATGAAATATCTTCTTTTTTTTTATATATATATTATTTTTAATGCTCTGAACAATGTAAAGACATGGAAACATGGATTTTTTCCCCTAAAACTTTTTTCTCGGGTCTTAAGAGGTTAATATATTATAAAATGTTATTGTTGTGATGGCAAAGCTGAATTTTCATCAGTATTCCTATGGTGCTCATATATTAATAGTGGTTCTTAATATTTTCAATGTTGCAAACAGTTTTGCTGCTTAATTTTTTGTGGAAACACTGATACATTGAAAATATATGGGTGTGTATGAATAGAGAGTTAAAAAGAACAGAATTTATTTGAAATAGAGATCTTTTGCAACATTGTAAATGTCTTTACTGACACTTTTGATCAATTTAATGTGTCCCTGCTAAATAAAAGTGTTCATTTCTTTTTTTCTTTCTTAACGCTCTGGTATTGTTCATTTGGGAGTCACACTTGTGTTTGTCGCTGGTCAAAACAGACCAGAGGCCATAATTGTGTACTAATTTTATTTTTGTGAAATTAATATACTATATTTAATTTCAATAGTGTTTTTTTCTTTAATATTTAGCATTTTGAGTGTATTTCATGTTACTAATTATTATTCATATCTAAATTATTGACTCTTTTCTGTATAAAATGTAAATAAAATAAAATAAATAATTGTATATAATTTTTCAGTGCAGTATTTAAGTTAAAACCAGAGCAAAAGTATTTAAAATTCATTGAACTGAGGCAGATTTGTTCCACCTTGTGGAAAGAAAATAATCTGTAATACTATGGAATAAATGGAATCATTTTTGACATCTTTACCGTCACTTTTGATTAAATTAACATTGCTGAATAAACACGTTAATTATTTTTCTTTCCTTTCTTTTTTTTAACTAAGCTCAAACTTTTAAATGGCAGTGTATCACAGTCTCCACAAATACAGTAACCAGCAAAAACTGTTTTCAACTTTGATAGTAATAAGAAATCCTTTTTAAGCATCAAAGAAGCAAACTAGAATGATTTCTGAAGTATCACATGACACTGAAGACTTAGTAATAGCTGTCTGCTGAAAATTCAGCTTTGTATCACAGGAATAAATTACATTTCATTATATATTAGCCTTAAACATGAATAGCCTTGATGTACAAGTTGTTCAGTTTACCTCGTTTCTTGTTCTTGTTTCCAGGCTTCTCGCACTTCCATCATAAGAATGTTCCTCTTCTAAAATGTACATATGACATTCATTTGAAAACACAACAACATTATATTAAATGTTAAATACTGTATGTGTAAAACCATATGTGATCTTTACCAAGCCCTCCAACAGACAGAATATTCAAGATGCTGCCGGCCCGCTTTGCTCTCTTGCCTGAAAATGTTTTGCACTCCAGATCGAACAGAAATTTGGTTTCATCAACAAGTTTGATTATTTTCCCAAGAGCCTCGTTGCCCAGTACCTCCATGATGGATGCAAACTGCTTCTGAAAGAATAAATAATCACAAATGGCTTGTTATTAGGGGTGTGCAATATTGACAAAAAATAATATCTTGATATTTTCTGATATTTTATCGATGACGATAATTAACAAGTGTGTTGTTGTGCTGGTATCTTAAGGACTGCTGACTCCTAAAGTTTTTGATATTCTTCATATTCTGTGTGGTGGTCAGTTCACACTGATAGAAATTAATCTTTTCCAGTAAGTTTAAACTGATTTTTTACATTTTATGGGCATTTTTACCTTTATAAAGCCATTTTTTCTAAAAGTGTGCTTTATCTTTTGAGTCAAATTCTTACATTTAATCAGTGAATTAGAATAATAAGACATTTGGGCTGTTACCAAGCAAATGACATCAGTATCAATAAAATTCATCTTTGCAATGCAGAGGAAACACAAAAGCTGCATCTGAAGTGGCATTTAGATGTATTTACACACTGCTGTTTAGAGCAGGACATGAATGCATTTAACCTGCAATTACGAATGAATAAAGAATTTTTTGATATTAAACATAATACATTGAATACTGATATTTGAATAATAAAATAAACTTTAAATGTGAAATTAAAACCGCCAGTAGGTGGCAGCAAGTCACTGTTAATAAGCGAATCATTTAAAGGTTGATTCATTCAGGAACAATGTTGCTCAGAGATGCAAAACCCTGCTGTGACTGTGTTTGGAATTATTTTTGTTGTCGAAATAGAGCAAAAACAAGAAATATGGTGTCTAAAACATAAGTCTCTTTATTAACTTTAAGTTTTTTAAACTGTTGTAAAAAAAAAATCAATATCACATTTGTAATCATGGTAATTTTTCGTAGAAAAACGGCACTCTTCGTGTGAAATTGATTAACTGGGCTATATGAAGTGATACATTTTCTGGCCCCATGTCTTGAATTTGTGATCATTCTGAATGTGTTTTAATAGACTGAATTATGCAGTGAAAGAACACACTCTAACTGCGCATGCGCCCCAGTCTAGACCACGTGATGTATGCGTGCGCTCCGTGGGGGTGTTTTGAAAGGTTTTTGCAAAATACTCGATAATGTCAAATCGCACATCGTTAAAACAACAATTACAATATTATCGCAGACGATATATATCGCACGCCCCTACTTGTTATGGACCAATATAGTTGATTAATCAGGCACTGTGTGGAAATTTAGAGATTATTGGCAAGTTCGTTCCACATATTGTCAGTTTCACAGCTTTGTCGGTGGATTTCAAGTAAATGTTGTGGAAAACAAGTATACATTTGATCCCAACATTATTCTTATTTGCTATTAAATTGCATTATCTCTGTTGGCATTAAAAAAACTCAGTATCAGTTAAGCAAAAATTACATTTGATATACTACATTGCCAAAAGTATTGGGACACGCCCTTCTAATGAATAGATTTGAGTACTTTAGGGAATTGTGTGCTTCTAATATTATAGCAACAGTTTGGACAGGACCCTTTCTGTTCTAACATGACAATGCATCTGTGTATAAGACAAGGTTCATAAAGAAATGACTGATGCAGTCAGTGTGGAAGAACTTGTGTTGGCAGCAGCTGCGTTCACGCGCACTGATCTTTATACTATATGCACACTCGCGTTTATAGGGCTGTGAACGCGTCGCGTGTTTAAGATTACAGGCCGCAGATCTCTAAACAACATCATCTCATAATCCCACCATTTTCTCCTCCTTGTCCATCTTCATTCTTGACTCAACCTCCTCGTTTTCACAGTGATCTCTAGCAATATCACTGCTCAGAAATGAAAGCTTCTCCTCTTCCATAAGTTTGCCCATTTCAACGATCGCGGCGTGAACTAACGCCTCCACCACGGACGCTAGACGCGTCTGTAACGCAACGCAGCGAGACATTCCGCATACAACTAAAATTCACACCACGCTGTTGTCCTGTGTTTAATTCAAAACTAAACTCTGCATTGAGAGCTCATTAAAATGACGGTAAACATACTTTAGGAAGCAGTGGGCTGTAATAAACGGAAGTACAACAGCGTGTGACAATTACAATCCGGGTCCTAGAATGCATAATAAAAGTGGATTGTTGTCTATTTTTGTACAATGTATTGTATAATTATAATCTAAATGTAAATTCAAATGACTTCGAGAACAACAGAAAAAAATTGATTTAAAAAAAAAAGAAATATATCTATAATTTTTAAATTGAACTAACGTCCTACGTTGTGACGTTTTGTGACGTTTACACAAAGCGCCAAATTTTTGGCGCGACCTGTTAAGAGAAGCCTGTGCTGTTGTGTGCTGAAAGCGTTTGGTTGTTATTTTCTGTCTAGGCATATTTAAACAATTTCTGGTCACCGTTAATTTTATCAATCTGGTAAGATCGTTAATAAAACATCAAGTTGAATTGCTTTGAACTAACCTTGTTATTTTTGCAAAGTAAGTTAGATGTATGAGTGTTTATTTCTGTATTCGTATTCGAAACATTTAAGCTTTATGTTAAAGTTTTTTTTTTTTTTTTTACAGTCAGGAACAAATTCAGTTCATTTTTAATGTTTAGCGTTCATATAAAATATCAGTTTTGACGAGCATTGTTTTTTAGTTAATATAACGTTATCAATCGATGATATGGTGTTTTTTCTCCCTCACGCAGTCATGGGTTTACTGGAGCAGTGTGAGGAGCTCTTCAAGACCTCTAACCTCTATGAAGTTCTGGGTGTTTGTAAAGGAGCATCTGACTCCGAGATCAGACGCGGATATTATAAAGTCTCTCTGCTGGTTCATCCAGATAGAGCTCCTGGTGATGAGTTAGCCACCACCAAGTTCCAGGTGACCACTGTATTTCTAATGCAACACTTCTGCCCAGTTATCTTTCAGAACCTTCTTTGAATGGTCTGCTGTTGTCTAATTGTGAAAGGTCTAAGTTAAAGTTGTAGGAAGCCCTTTAATTGTGATCCACAAAATCAGTGTTAACCCCCCTAGTACATATAACTTATGGGTTACATTTGTACTAAGCAGTAAAAAGTGACTGAACACCTTGTTAGGTTGGATCTGCATACCAGGAATATTAGATCCAGTCTCTTTACCAGATGCCATTTTGTCTGGTATCCAACGCTACAGTAGTCAACATTTGAAGTGGATCAAAAGTTCATCAAAGTTGTCCTAAGACAAGAACACATTTTGGTTTTAGGACATCTTTGATGAAAGGTTTTGATCCACTTCAAATGTTGATTACTGTAGTTAACAGCAAGTCATGACTGATACCTAGATTCAGTTAACAAAACAGTATTTTGTCTGGTACCCAAAATTGTACCTTCTATCAGCCTGAGAGGTTGATAAAGGAAGCCAAAGAAGAACTGACAGCAGAAGACAGAGCAATGATTATAATAACTGCAGGGTTTCTTGCTTAATCTGAGCTGCATATGTTTGTCCAGACTGGACTTCATCTGACCAGTACAAATCCAACAAATGTTACTATACCAAAGCAATAGCAATGGAAAATTGCTTAAAAACGTTGAAATGGAGAAATTCTCTCATCTGTTACTCAGATGAACTTATCTCTTTACTAATACTAAGATTAAACAAGCACCACGGGGCATGTAAAATAATTAGTAATTTAATCAAAATAACTAGTAAGTCATTAGATTAAGTGGAATAAATTATTTTAATTAAATTATCACAAATGTAAAAAAAAAAAAACATGTATGGTTGCTCTCTTGAAGCAACACAAACACAGGTTGATATTGAGAAATATACTATATTTTAACTCAATAATATTTTATAAGTAAAATTTAGTTTTTTGAGGGGATTTTATGCAACTACATATTTATGCAATAATTATTTACTATTTATTTGCATGTAATACATTTTTTTGAATTAACAGTTTTTAAGGTTAAAATGAAAAAAATTGCAAATTGACAAAATAGAGCCATCTGGTGGCAGGACAAAATACATTCATAATTCGATGGTGTAACCACTAGAGGAGTTCTGTGTTTTTATATTTCTCATTCATTTCTAATAGCAGTCATGTTTGACCACAGGAAGAAAAAGTGACTTTTTAAAAACTTTAAGCCTTTTTGAATCATAGCCATTTTTTGTTCACACAGACACTGCAGAAGTGACCTAGAATTACCAGAGGGAACGAATTAATAATTAAATAAAAAAATCTTATACATAAATACATTCTTAAACTTAAAACTTTCAATATGTCCACAGGTGCTGGGAAAGGCTTATGCAGTGTTGGCTGACAAGGACCAAAGGGCAGTCTATGATGAACAGGGAATAGTGGACGAAGAGTCAGACACCCTTGATCAAGACCGCAATTGGGAGGAGCACTGGAGAAGATTGTTTCCAAAGGTTTTCTTTTTTGTACCATGTCTTTTTTTTTTAAATCTTGTTTTTTCCAAAGGTAGTTGCTAAAATTAACAACGTCTCTGCTTTAGATCACATTGCAAGACATCTTGGACTTCGAGAAGCAGTATAAAGGCTCTGATGAAGAGGTGGAAGACTTGAAGAGACTGTACCTACAACATGAAGGTGACATGGATCTGATCATGGAGTCTGCGCTGTGCTGTACTTATGAAGATGAGCCACGCGTCAAAGACATACTTCAGAAAGCCATTGACGCTGAAGAGGTGCTGGCCTACAAAGCCTTCACTCATGAGAGTGTCAAGAAGAAGAACAACCGCAAAAGAAAGGTGCTGGTTCATTTTCCACAGTTTTGCTATGATATATTAAATTTTTTAATAGGGTTTAAACCTTTTTGATGAATTGCCCTGGCTTTTTTAGGCTGAAAAAGAGTGTAAGGAGGCAGAAGAAATGCAGGAGGAGATGGGCTTGAACAGTGAGGACAGCCTGGTAGCTATGATAAAGGTAAAAAACCATTAAGATGTAACAGAGCATGCATTAATCTGCCAAATGTGTGTTGCATTTGAAAATATTTTAAAATGTAATTTATTCCTGTGATGGCAAAGCTACATTTTCAGCAGCCATTACTCCAGGCATTTATTTAAAATAGAAATATTTTGTAACTTTATAAATGGCTTTACTGGCACCTTTGATCAATTTAATGCATCTTTACTTCAGTATTAAAATCTGACCCTGAAAAGTAGTGTCTGCAAATGTGTAAAGACTAAAGGACTGTTTGTATGGGATTAGTTTTCGGAATGACATTACTGATTCACAGTACATGAAATGACGGGTGACCTACATTAACCTCTAGTTTTTATTAGAAATTAGTATATAACCATAAGTTGCATACTAAAAAGGCAAATAATGTGTTTTTATAACAAAGTTATGTATTTTCTTAAAAGGGGCCAGACTCATCCAAATGAGGAAAATGCTTGCCATAAATGTTGTTGCATAATACATTTTATTTGAGTTATTATTATTTCTGCTTTTATCAGATGCATTCAAGTCACAACCTCTAAAAAAGCATTACTTTTCTTTTTATGCCTCTTGTTTATTATTTAGCAAAGACAAAAGTCCAAAGAAAAAGGATTCAACTCTCTTATCTCAGATCTGGAGGCGAAATATTGCAAGAAACCAGCAGCAGGAAAGAAGGGCAAGAAAAAGTAGACCGATTCACCAGACTGGGCTATTCCTACCAAATGTTATAGAATTCATCTTGTACATAGTAATCAAAAGAACACATTCTTAGTCATAAAACACCTGTTTAAGGATGCATATCATGACTAATAACAGGTGACACACACTCTTGTGCATTTATTACAGTGGATTAGTGTGAATCTGCTTCATGTGCTCTTGTTCAGAGATCAAATGCAAATGTAAGATTTTAAGTGTTACTTTAACAGTTTTTGTATATATGTTTTCCTGTTTCCTTAGTGTTTGATGTATTATCATTCATGGTCTTCTGAATATAATAAACTGGTTTCAGTCAGTATGCAAGTTGTGGTTTATACTACTTTTTGGTCATAGAGACTAGAACACTCAACATTGAAAATATAATACAACCAGCACAATGTCACTTCTTTTAGTCACATTTATTTTCAATAAAAAAGCATTTCAACTGGGTTTTACAACACTACACTGTAGTAACAACTGATTACTTGGTGACACTGAGGATATCTGAGCAAAGCTTGGCTGTCCGAACTCTGCGTCATGAAGTATTTTTTGGATCTGAAGCTTCACCAAGGACTGCTTTGAAGCAGGTAAGCGTCTTAATGCAGGTGCTAAGCTCCGAAGAAATAAATCGACTTCATCTTGCTGTTCGTCTTTCTCTCCGTCTCTAGCATCTTTAGTTGCCAGATACCTCTCCAACAGCTCTAGTGTCTCTGATCGCCTTCTCTTTACAATTTCAGACCGGATCGCTCCTGGACTTGCCATGGATGTTCCCGTACTGGTGCTGGCTGGTTCGGCCCCACTGTCTTCGTCTGGCTCATCATCCTCAATTTTGCCAGGAACGCCGTCCAATATAACACTGTACACCAATAAAAAACCATTGTGAATAACCAGTAGCTTCTATATGCTTCATTACAGTACAGATAAATACAACCTATTGCTAAAATGTATATGAAATGAGTTTCCCACTATGCAACAAAAAGACTAAATTATGTTACCTGATTAAATTAATAGGAGATTAACCAGACCATTTTTCATATTGGAATACCACAAAAACGTGCACATGGCAGCATGTGTAAAGGAACTGGTTTGGGTGTGATTTAACAACGTTTATTAGATGAAAATCTAAATTAGTGATTTTAATTGTCAGACATAGTCAGGATCATCAAGTTGTTCTACACAAAATGTTTTATGTTAAAGGAATAGTTCATCCAGAAATGAAAATCTGTTGGAAATGTACTCACTCTCAGGCCATACAAGATGTAGATAAGTTTCTTCATCAGAACAGATTTGGAAAAATTTAGCATTACATCACTTGCTCACCAATGGATCGTCTGCAGTGAATGGGTGCCGTCGGAATTAGAGTCCAAACAGCTGATAAAAACACAATAATCCACAAGTGATCAACACGTCTCCAGTCCATCAATTAATGACTTGTGAAGCAAAAAGCTGTTTGTTTGTAAGAAACAAATCCATTGTTTTTAACTTGAAACCAGTGCTTCCTGCTAAAATGAGTCCTCTATCCATAACATTGCTTTCTTGTCTCGGTCACCTTGTCTGAATCAGGAGAGAAATCACAGATCAAGCATGCTTTACAAGTGAAAACAGTCCAGAACAGTTCTAATAAACATGCAAGTGGATTTTGATGTGAGGATAACAGGGAATGGACTTTTTCACTGGATGAAGTGTTATTAAGTACTGATATTTAGAACAGAAGTGAGTTTAAATATTAAAATGCCTTAATGGATTTACTACAAATATATACTTCACAAGGCTTTAATTGATGGACTGGAGTCGCACCGATTATGTGTGGTTTATTGTGATGTTTTATCAGCAGTTTGGACTCATTTTGAAAGCACTCATTCACTACAGATGATCCACTGATAAGCAATTGATGCAATGCTAAATTTGTCTAAATCGGTTTCAATGAAGAACCAACTCATCTACATCGTGCATGACCTGAGATTTTCATTTTTGGGAGAACTACTCCTTTTAAAATATCTAATACAGCACACTATAAAAACATGGAATTCATGCTTTTATTACACTTAAGCAATGTGACAGTTCAGAGAGGAATATTAGCATACTTTGCAGTATAGAGTGTAAGAGTATTATTACTATAAAATAGGAATGTAGAAGTATGCATTATGCAATGCTAATATTTCAAATATTAGTATGCTATATTGTATTTAATTCTCCCTGCAGCGGCTGTCTTCTCCAAAATAATTAACTCTGAATCCAATTTTATACGAAAATGTCTGAATACTTGCCTGCCCAATCAAATAATAAACTAGAAAAAGATATCACACTAGAAATGGGAGCTTGAGTCTATTGGATTTCAGTGTGCACTGCATTGAGAAAGTTCACAAAAAGTTTAGGAGTTGTTTAAGTTCGAACATAACTTATAGAAATATCTCAAAGGTAGTGAAAGACATAATTTTATATACAAGTGAAAGAAGAAAAATATATAATTTTAAGGACCGTCATCACATGTACAATATGTTAGAATGGTGTCACCGCTGTCAGCTGAATTTGAATGGCGAACATTAATTTAAATCAAAATGGGATGTTTTTTTTTTTTTCTCAAACTCTTAAGTCTTGCAAGCACTGTTATGATAGTACAGCTTTATGTGTATATAGATAGTATTAAATTAAACACTCGAATACCTTCTGTGTTCTGTGGAGGGATCGAGAAAGTCCATCACTCGCATATATTTCCATTGCTTCTTTTTTTTAGCTGCCCTTCCACTCCGATTCCCGTCCTGCTCCAGTCGCTTTTTCCTGGTGTATGTGTCTCTTAGATTTTTCCATTTAGCTTTCACCTCTTCCACTACACAAACACACAAACGTTGATGATGGTGGTAAGGCGCGCTTACAGTTACGCTACATAACAAGCGACCCCAATAAAACTCACCATCGACTCCCATTTTGTCTGCTATTCCTTGCCAGAGAACTTCTTTCCGCTTCGTGTTTTTGTACTCGCTGTGGTTTTTATCAAATAACTCCTTGTTCTCAGAAACCAAAAACAACAACAGCTCCGCGTCCATTTTGACTACCATTCTTCTTCTAACGAACTAGCGCGGGATTTAGTGCTTCAGCGCCACCAAGTGTGGAGGAGAGGCGCGATTGGATACGGAGAGGAAAGGCCTGAATTTGATTGGTCGGTGAGTTTTTCCTCTCAGTCAACTAACCAAAAACAAACAAAACATATATATTCATCTTACACAAAGTATTATGAACGTAAATGTAAATGACATAATGTACATTTGATTAAATATGAAAATATACGTTTTAAAAACATACATCCTTACAAAACAACACAAAAGTCAAACAATTGTTTTTATTGTAAGATGATTAAAAATCATTAAAAAAAATATTTTAAAAACATACGTTTATTAAAATGTTTTCTGCAACAAATGCAACAGTGTAGCCTACTGATTGATTGGTACTATTTGAGGTAGAGCATTATGTTCAAATGCTTCTTGATGCAATCCATCAATATTTATAATTAATCATTTTTTTTCCAGCCCATGCATACTCTAAGTATAATAAAAGTCATTCTTTGAATATTATTGAAGATCCCTTCAAAAGTAGTCCACTTCATGTGTATTCTCTGGTTATCCCAGGAAATTGTTCAGGTTTTCATGTCTATTTGATCTTTAAGCTCCTATATTAGTGGTAACCCATTGCATACAGATGCATGATTATTTGAGTCTATGTAGTTTTCTTGATAGCTGCTGCTGATTGGCCCATTCCTGAATGAGCTGATTGGCTATGGCATAAGAAGGTGGGACCCAGAACACAGGCGGCTCTCTTCTGGGGTCACGTGGTGGATTCTGTAGTGCATCTGTTATTTCTTCATAAGTGAACCAGCGTGCATCTTCAAGTTCTGCCTTGTCAATATTCACCTGTCCATGAACAGTTAAAGCAGATAAAGGCTCTAGCAACAATGCCTCAACTGTGCTGCCATTGGCTTAAATTAATACACTGATATGCCTGAAAGTTTCCTAGGGTTTCAAAATAGTATTTAACCAGTTAATTTCACATTTTAATAACTGAACAATTATCATCCACATTCTATAAATGACAGAGAAATACTGTATATACATTCTATCAAATTCATTAAAAAGTATTGGAAAAAATTGAATGCAAAAGCAAAGACCTAAACTAGAACTTGAACTAAACTAAACTTTCTTTTCTTCCAGTAAACAAAATACCTACAGGGTAAAAAAATACACTGCTTTTATCATACATTAATAAATTCTAAGGCAATTCAAATTTAACATGATGATGTATAAATACATCATGTAAATAATACACTATATGAACTAATGAAATGAGCCAGAAATGATAAACATGCTAAAATATCATTTATTTTCTTTCAGCAAAATAAAATTCACCATTTTTCTTTTGATTTTAGAATGAAAAATCACCTGGAAATCTGCTTGACAATTTTATAAACAGTTCCCTTAAATAATATAATTTCTGTCTTTAATCTGCAGTGTCTTACTATAATAAGTAGTTTAAGGGATCATCCAAGTCTCACCTGTGTTTTGTCTGGGTTTACAGTTGCGTGGCAGGCTAACATAAAGGAGCTTTGTGGGAAAGGCCAGTGCTGTGATCCAGAGTACTGAAGGTTCTCCACCTCTAGACCCACCTCTTCTGCCACCTCTCTGTGCAGGGCTTCCTCCACTGAGTCTCCTGCAAAATGTTTTGATAGAGCAAAATGGTTCTGTAACTCCACAGAGTGATTATGGTGTGCACAGCAGCTTGTGATAAAGTGTGACTCACCCATATCACAGAAGCCAGAGAGCGCGCTGTACATGCCTGGAGGAAACATGGCCTGGCGCGCCAGCAGACATCTGCTCCCATCAGACACCAGCACGATCACAACAGGTGCCATCTGCAAGTCAAGGACAAACAGCTTCATGCTCATGTTTTCATTGTGTACCATAATTTAAGTTTGCAATTCACTGTACTCCAAAACAGGATATTCAATGAGAAAATGGATTCATCAGGAATGAATTGGGTTGTAAGTGGGCATTCCATACCAGAATGGATCCGGACCTGTTTATAAAATCTACTGCTGTTTGCTGATATTGAAATAGCTTTTATTTCATTAAATTATTAATGCCTTTAAATTATTTAGTGAACTATTTTATTATGCTATTATTAAGGTTAAAAGTTTACATACACCTTGCAGAATCTGCAAAATGTTAATTATTTTACCAAAATACGAGGGATTTGATTTGAACTGACCTGAATAAGATATTTCACATAAAAGATGTTTACATATAGTCCACAACAGAAAATAATAGTTTAATTTATAAAAAAATACAAAAGTTTACATACACTTGATTCTTAATACGGTGTTGTTACCTAAGTGATCTACAGCTGTGTTTTTTGTTTAGTGATCGTTGTTCATGAGTCCCTTGTTTGTCCTGAACAGTTGTTCTTTAGAAAACTGCTTAACTCCTTAAACCTTTCTTCAGTTAAACAAGGAGAAAACTGAAGTCATTGCATTTGGAAACAAAGATGAAGTTCTCAAGGTGAATGCATACCTTGACTCTAGGGGTCAAACAACTAAAAATCAAGTCAGAAATCTTGGGGTGATTCTGGAGACAGACCTTAGTTTTAGTAGTCATGTCAAAGCAGTAACTAAATCAGCAAACTATCATCTCAAAAACATTGCAAGAATTAGATGTTTTGTTTCCAGTCAAGACTTGGAGAACTTGTTCATGCCTTTATCACCAGCAGGGTGGATTATTGTAATGGTCTCCTCACCGGCCTTCCCAAGAAGACCATTAGACAGCTGCAGCTCATCCAGAACGCTGCTGCCAGGATTCTGACTAGAACCAGAAAAACTGAGCATATCACACCAGTCCTCAGGTCCTTACACTGGCTTCCAGTTACATTTAGGATTGATTTTAAAGTACTTTTACTCGTTTATAAATCACTCAATGGCCTCGGACCTAAATACATTGCTGACATGCTCACTAAATATAAACCTAACAGACCACTCAGATCATTAGGATCGAGTCAGTTAGAAATACCAAGGGTTCACACAAAACAAGGGGAGTCCGCTTTTAGCTATTATGCCGCCCGCAGTTGGAACCAGCTTCCAGAAGAGATCAGATGTGCTAAAATATTAGCCACATTTAAATCCAGACTCAAAACTCATCTGTTTAGCTGTGCATTTGTTGAATGAACACTGTGCTACGTCTGAACTGACTGCACTGTATTTTATGTATAATCATTTTCTATTCTTAACTGTTTTAAATTCATTTTAAATCAATTTCTATATCATTTTAAAATTCCTTGTTTTTATTATTTTTAATTCTTTGTTTTTATTGCTGTGATTATTATTTTTAATGACTATTTCACTGTCTTTTATGTAAAGCACTTTGAATTACCACTGTGTATGAAATATGCTATATAAATAAACTTGCCTTGCCTTGCCTAAGGTCCTACACATTCTTTGGTTTTTCAGCATTTTTGTGTCTTTGAACCCTTTCCAACAATGACTGTATGATTTTGAGATCCATCTTTTTACACTGAGGACAACTGAGGGACTCATATGCAACTATTACAGAAGGTTCAAACGCTCACTGATGCTCCAGAAGGAAAAACGACACATTAAGAGCCGGGGGGTGAACTGTAATACTGTATAAGATTTATATTCGAACTGAAAGCATAAATCTACACTGTAAAAAAAAAAAAGTTGGGCAAACTTAAAAGTTTAAGGCAACCAGCTTCAGCGGATGTTTGAATTTTCTCAACTTATTTTTTAGGAAATTTCTCATTTTTTTTGTATAAACTTAAAACAAGAAGTGTAGGCTACTTTTTACAGTGTAGGCTATCCTCTGCCATTTTCAAAGCACAATGCAAAACTGTGACATTTCATTCACTGACTTCCTGGCAACCCGCCAAAATAAAAGCTTGTTGATTTTAAGTTTGAAAATGATCAAAATTCATATTTGAAAATAAGAAAATGACCATTTTATTTTTAAGTTTACTATAAAATAATTGTATTTTTGTTTAATACTCCCTTTTCACACTTTACATAATTATTTTGTTGATTATTTTAATTAAAAAAATAAATAAAGTGCAATAATATTATTATCACTATTATTATTATTATTATTTTTAAATAGTTATATTTAATGGTCACACTATGTGCAGTGTGAGGACCAAACCAAATCTCCAGGTGCTCTTATGAGAACCAAGCTGAAAAACTTATGTGCACCTCTGATAATATACCATTATTTCATTTGTTTTTCAGAGTAGAACAGCACATCAATATTATTCAAATCTGCACTAGTGAAACAATTATTACAGGAATTACAGTATTTGAAAAATCGGACAATGCTTTCTGTCAAATGCCATGCACGTGTATATTGTGGCAGTTGTCTGACATTGTGAAAAGAACCTGCTTACTTTGGGGTAGTAGGTGATGCCACTGCTGTGACAAACTCTGAAACTTCCTGATTGGTTCCTGACGGTAGGCTGCCCAGTGGCACTGCAAAAGCAATTGGTCTGGTGCCATCGAAGGAGTGCTTGTCCCTAAAACAAACACCAAATTAAACAGTTTTTACACTAATAACTTCTTAGAGATGGTCTACATACAAACGGCTTCAACTGTATTCGTATAGCAGATCTTTTGTTTTTTCTTTTGTAACAGAAGCAACAACAGATTATTTATTCCATATTATGACATATAACCAATTGAAATTAATTACTGAAAAAAGAAAAAAAGCAGGGATTTGTTTCTATGCATCAGCTGTTGATTGCATGAAGGCAGATCTGAATGCAAGCTTGCAGCCAGTTGTAAGAAAGTGGTGGGGTTTTAGCAAATGACAGAAGAAGTCGGTCATTTCACCAGAAGATCCAGTTAATCATTAATATGCATGTACAAAATCGATAATTTATATTAAATGTTATGAACATGCAACCAGTTTACTTACAGCATGTTTTCTGAAATCAATTATAACTGGGCACAAAATCAACATGACATTTCAAAGCGATTACAATGCACTAGCATGACTAATCATTTAGAAACCTAAAGTACATACTTTGGCTGCAAGAGGAGACTCTGATCCAGGTATCATGAAGAAAGCTTTCCTGAGGTCCACAAACATACCTCTACACTCCTGCTCCAATGCACTGCGGTCTAAATCACCTACAGTGAGAAGAGATCTCCATGAGCTGACATATATAGTGTATAAAGTAATATACAGATTTCAGTATAGTATAGTATACACAGTTCCCATGGTCACCTGGAAATATTAACATTGTTTTCCAGGCCTGGAAATGAAAAAGAACTTAAAATGTCATGGAAACTCCAGGAACAATCAAACACCACTCACATTCCCATTCCTATAGCGTTCCTGTAGCTCAAACAGTAGAGCTCAGAGCTAGCAACACCAAAACAGTTTACTGTAAGTCTCTTTGGATAAAAGCATTTGCCAGATGTATATACTGATGCATTTTTCAGTTGTAGATTGTTCAGTTTTAAACTATATTTTCATAGTATTGTATAGTAATGGCTGTATTAACTGACCTACTTCCAGTGAGAACTGTGGTTCACCCTCGTCAGTGCATCCCAGAAGAAAAGATTCATTAACAAAGTGTTTGTCCTTTCCAACCTTCTCCAGTATTTGTGCCAAATCTAGAGAAATGAGTATACAATTATACAAATGTATATGCAAAATGCTTTTATTTATGTAACGGAAGAGTTTAAATGGGATTGTATTGAAACCTGAGGTGTTTAGAGAAGCCAATTTGTAAATGCCACTGCTAGTCTTTCGCAGTAGAGGAGAAAGCTTATGATACAGTAGAACTTTCCCAGACTTCAGTGCCTCTCGACATGCTTCATCGTCCTCCTTTAATCTCATAAGGTACCTACATGGAATATTATATTTTATATTAAAAAGTAACAAAAATATATACTTGAATTGTACAAAATTCAAGCTGGGAACTATTGTAGATAATACTTAATAATTACTACTATTTATTATCAATTAATAATAATAATAACAACATTAATAAGTTCTCAAAAAAGCAACAGATCAAAAGTTGAGGTACATTAAAACTTTAAAACAGTATGATAACACACCAATCACTGTTTCATGGATTATTGTTAATAAGGTCATTCACCTTAAAAATCAACACATAAAAAGATAAAGTAATCAAAGCCTGTTAAGGACTCTTTGCATTGTTTTGTTTTTTTACTAAAAATCAACAGAATTGACCATTTGTATACAGGTATCATTACAAACTTATTATAAAATATATTTTCTTGTTGGTTTTCTTTTCTCCCTCAAATATGACCTGGACATGCTCCTATTTCTTATTATAAATGAATGTATTTTGAAGAAGACAGACCTCATTTGAGAAACATATCCAGAGAAGGAGCGTGATAGCACCAGGTTACAGTTGAATAAATGCTTGAATGACTGCAGCATGTCTGAAAGGTAATGCCTGTATGTTCAATACAAAGGTTTTAACATTAACATTCACATTTGCTCGACCTAAACGGAACTTTAAATCTAGTTCAACAGTCATGCAAGGCGTAAGAGAGAACTTGCCCTTGAAACAAAGGTAAACTGGCCGTGCAGATTCTTCTTTCAGTATCACAGTGTACTGTAAATAACAGTTTCTTTGATTTTGTTCGTGGAAAGGCACTTTCAGGCGAATGACACAAAAACACACATAGCCTCCATTTGTAACAGAACACACCGTCGTCGGCTACAACACCGCAAATAATTCAAAGAGTCTGTTTCGTAAAACTTTGTCGCTCTCCACTCCAGCAAGTCTTCAGTTTACATAACATATAGCACCCTAAGTAATATACTGTCATAAATAAATATGATTGTTTGCATAGCCTACTCCTGCAAACGACGCCTGCGCGTAACATGTGCGACGTCAGTACGTCATCAAGAGCGGCTGTAGTTACCTGCTTTTTGGGTATGCGTTTGGATATTCCCTTTGAATGAAATGTGCTTATTAGTATTTGTGCACTTGTAGTCTTTACATCTTTTAAGATATTTTTTTATAGGCAAATTTAAAAACAAATGTAGGCTACTTGCAGATAACATAATATCAATAAAATAAAAGGGCACGTAAGTGTACATAAAGAAAGCACACTTTCATGACTATGAAAACACACTTAAGAACACTTTAAAAAGTGTATTTGAAATAATCTCAAATCAAAAGTTTTATTTTAAAGTGTATTTAAGCGATAACCGTTTGTCTTGCTTGAAAGAAGTACACTTATTTTGATGTGCTGACTTACGTACAAAAGCACAATTTTAGCTGTTGTTTGATATTACATTTATGCACTTAAATTATATTTAGTGTACATTTTATAATACATTTAAATACAATTGCTATTAAGCCTGTGAAAACATTCAGTTCATATAAGTACCGATATACTTACATTATTTCTTTACTTAATACTCTTTTTAAAAATATGCTAAAGTGTACTATTTTTCACAAGGGATTCATGTTTGATATTATATGTTTTTGGTCATGTAATTAGGCCTATGGTATTCCCTGAAGCACCTTGTAATGGCAAATAGGCCTACCGTGTACACTATGGTATATAATATCAACAGTCATTCAACTCAATAGCACAAGTTTATCAAAGTATTATGACATGTGATAGTTATCATCACTGTACCAAAAAAACAACAACAACAACAACAACAACAAACTTTGTCTCAGACCTCCAGTGTTGAAATGTGAAAATTCATTATGTAAATATGAATTATCCCATTATGCTCTTAAATAAAAAAACAAGCAGATCATTTCAATGGACCTACTCATTGTGTGAAAATGATGATACTGATAATATGAAACTGATAATATGATTTATTTATTTATTTTCAAAAATTGCGACTGTCCCTCAGTTGGACCATCATTTTTACCACAAACAATTTCACAATAAACAATTTTGTCAAAAGTTTGTCAAAACTTGTCTACCAAGTAAGATATGCTTGAAAGGAATATGAGCCATGTCACCCATTAAACAAGGTTGAGATTCCCAAAATCATTATTCCTAAATAGACCTGAGAGACCATTTGTATCAATGGTAAAAGTAATAAAAGCGTACAGTACATACATCATTTGAAATGCATTTATTCCAGTATTTCAGGAGTGTGTTCATGAACAGTAGCTGGCGCTGCAGCTCTGAAGCTCTCTCCACAGTTCTCCACACAGCTCTGTAGCAAACGAGCCGCTGAGGAACGAGGGAGTGAGAGGAACTAACCAAACAACATTTTACGATTTTGCAATATCGACGCATTCCAGGGAGGAACAGTAAGTTGACCTGTTTATTACGCTTCAGTAAACATATCTAAGGATGTTCGCATACTCTCACTATCACTATCACAGACACGGACTCAAGACACTAGAAATTTCCCTACATATTTCCATAGTTTTCCCGTTCCGTGTGCTACTACCAATGCTCGCTTTCCTTGTAAGAAAATGTGCTGACAACCCGGCATTTTACATTTATAATTTTTTTTCTAGGGGATTTTGGGGCGTAGATTTGATGTTGTAGAAACCATCTTGCGTTCTGATTAACAAAAAACACTGCGACCATGAAATCACATAAAACGTTACATTACTTTACATTAGATTTTCGAATAAGTTAGTTGTTTGTTACGAGAGTATAACATATTTATAATATGTAATATGGTGATAATAAAGTCAAGTTTACTTATTAAATCATTGTACCAAATGAGAATGAACTGGTTAGAGTTTTGTATCTGTTCTGAAAATATGAACAGGCTACAGATATTCAAAGATAAGAAGAGATACAGAAAACACTTTCACAAATACGCTAGTTGTAGCAATGAAGTAAGAAGTTAGTATAGTAACTTACAGTTACAGTGTTTGGGTGATGTACTGGGGGAGGGGAATGGACGTGGCACTCAATCCTCCTCCGTCTACAAATATCCCGCTTACTGTAAAACACTGTAATAATAACAGTTATTATAAGCTGTTATAATAATGTTAAGAATTTTGTCACTCGGGTTAAAATCAGACATCATGTTTGTACAAGTAGGCTACACTTACTTGTACTTATAAAAGCACTCTTGTTGTACCATGGTATTACCATAGTATTATTTAAAAAACTGACCAAAACAAAACATGGTGCATATATTAATACTACTGTACTTTTTTATTAGTGTTATGGAGACTGTATTTCTGACCTTTAAAATTAGGCCCTAAAGAGTCAAGTTGTTAGTTTGCATGTTCAGTCATATTAAATAATAGGCCTATTTCTGACTGATAATTTAGTTATTACCATATAAAGCATGTTTTAGCTTACTTGACAAGTAGTTTTTTTTTTTCAAAGTTACAGTTGCACAGTTATCAAATCCAATATGATATTCCAAATGTAAAGCAGTAGGCTATATTCTCTAGTAAAAAAAAGTAAAGTATTTAAAATACATTAATTTCATACTAAATGTAGTTCAAATCAATGAACATATTTACTGACACATCGCTCGAGACTTACTGATATAAAAATTATAATTAAACTTTATTTGGAATATCACTTGTGCACAATGCACATTTCTTAATATTAAGCTTAAAATGTGTTTTAATATCACTATTGATGAGGATTGTATGATCTTTGAATAATATCAGTTTTTAAAAGCAAGATATTTAAAGTGTACCTAAAGTATACTTGCAATAGTTCCTCTTTAGCTCAATCAAACGTACTTCGGTATAGTTGGACTTAAGCACTACTTGCGCACAATTAAAGTACAGAAGTTTAGTATACTAAAAGTACAACTGCAGGGTATTTTTTATTAAGTACTTAAATATGTAAATGTATTTGTAGTATACTTTGCATGAAATAAATGTATTTCAAATACATTTTAGTATATTTATTTTTCACTAGAGTTCCAAATTTTACCATGGTAACAATTTTCCATCAAAATACCACTAACTTACTTCAACAATAGCATCGATATTATGAAAATGAGTTAAATACTTCATATATGTTTTTATAACTTATTGCATTTATACAATATTATACATTTTATTATACATATTATACGTTTTACTGAATCCTTGCTAGGATTGGCCTTACTACAAGGGGTGTAGTCCTTTTCTGTTATGGTGACCACATCCAGTAACCTTCCCTGATTTCACCCCGGGCTATTGCTTTTTTAGTGTATTCACTGCAGGATTTTAGGCAAGCCTTTTCTGCAAGTTAACACTAGTTCCTCAAAGGTTTAGTCAAATCACATGTTCTGATCACATTCTTGTCTTTTTGAGTTAGAAAGCATAAGAACAGGCACTTGTTTTCACGGGAGGAATCTTAAAGCGGTTTATTTGCTACTGTTTTCAGGTGTTATTTGTGTTTGTGCAAATTCATGTAGTGCTTGTTTTAGCAGCTGTTTTTGCTCCTAACAAATGGTTGAGGTTTTGGAAATGGCTGGGAATTTGTAACCTGTTTTGTTTGCTTTTCTTACTCCAGAAAGCTGAAGTGAAGTTTAGGTCAAGCGACGGTCAGAACACAGTTTTTCCAGATATGCATTTTAATGATTGAGGAACAGCTGTTTTGTGTTGTTTCAGTTAATAATTTTGGTTTGGAAAGTTAAAAGAAGCCCATATTCTTACAGACCCACATCCTGACAGATAAAGCTGTTAGTTTCTAGTTTCTCTTTTGGGGTTTTTTGAACAGGTAAAATGAGTGACTCTCAACCTAACCAGACACCCATTGTATGAGTAACCTACTAAAACACAATGAATTGTTCTAAATACACTGCTGCAGTTTCTATTGTGCTTGAAACCACTTATAAACAAAGGTGAGGTCATATTAAATTAGTGAGATAAACTGAAACTGATATATGAGCAATGTTTGCATGTACAAAACTTAGCCATGATGCTAGGATGAGTTACACTTAAGGTTTGGGTTTTGTTCAGAAAGTTCAAGAAGTCTCTTATGCTGACAAGGGCTACATTTGTTTGATCAAAAATACAGTAAAACAATAATAATGTAATATATTATTACATTATTATTATTACAAATTATTATATTATTATTTTCTTTATAATTGTGATCAATTTAAGGCATCCTTGCTATATAAACATATTAATTTATAGAATTATTTTACTTTGGCATACCCTTTTTCGAAGCACCGTGATTCGGGATTATTATCTTTCATGAATGGATGGAATGCAAAAATAAAATAAAAAAATAGGGAAGGAAGAAGTTTGTGCAATCTGCTCAGTTGTTCTGCTCTATTTATACATTGAAGCTACAAGCTAACTGAATGCAGTCAAGCTGGCTGTGAGCTGGCAGCCCCTTCTTGTTTCACAGTGCCAGTGGGGTTTTGAGAGGACAATCTGTCTGGCTCAGAACAACTCATCACGCCGCATGTTCTCGTATGCTTCACTGCTGAAATACATACGGCAGCTGTGAGAAGTTTATTATTCTGTTATGGTATCGAAGGGGTAGTTCACCCAAAAATGAAAGTTCTATCATCATTTATTCACCCTCAAGTCTTTCTGACCTATTTTCTTCTGTGGAATATAAATGTCTGAGTGTTGTTTTTGAATGGAAGTCAAAGCTATTTGGTTCCCAACTTGTTCCCAAACTCTTGTTTCTGCGGAAGAAAGAAATGCATGTTTGAAATGATGTAAACTTTCATTTTTGTGTGGACTGTCCCTTTAATAAACACTTAAGCAACCTTCACATGGGTTACAAACTTCCTTTTTTGAGAAAATGACTTGTTGAACTCAATAGATTTTCTTTATCACTTTCTAATTTACACTGTGTCTGGTATGTTGTGTGTGTGTTTGTAGCTGTGTGTATTTGACTTTACAGCTCAAGTATTTTTCATGTAGATGTAATGATTTTGATTCTTCATTCAGATGCAATGTGCCCATCTTTTGCATAAACTATTAACCACTTCCATATCCAAGCCTTTTTCCACGGGAATTTGTTATTTGACTAGAGTTGATCGACTAATCTAGGTGAACTAACTTCTTCTGGTTATGTTTTACTGACACATACAAGAATACAATTTTATTTTTAGCAATGCATTATTATGTTTTGTTAGTAGCGTTCTTTTAAATTATAAACTTACTAAACAGAGCTAACAAACCAAACAATATAACAACAAACACAGTGTACTTAATACGATTTTTTTCTCTTTTAGGTTGTTTGTTGAAAAGAGTGAAGATGGGTGTTAGGAGTGTGTGCTGTATTTTACTCATTTCTCTGCTAAAGTCTTCCTCTGCTCACAATGACTTCTTCACATCCATTGGTATGCAACCTTTTCACCTTTTTATAAATGTATGTTTGAAATGTTCCTACAGGTTCTAACAGGTAACATAAGCCTCCAAACCCATGTTCATGAATGTTTACCACTGATTATATATTAATAGAACATTAGAAGATGCAGCTGACAGGTGTTGTGGAGAACTAGACCGGTCATTCACTAATCACTAAAGCTCATTTGAACCTGTGTTCTGTCCTGGCAGGTCACATGACAGATTTGCTGAACACAGAAAAAGACCTGGTGACGTCATTGAAAGACTACATCAAAGCAGAGGAGAGCAAACTGGAGCAAGTGAAACAGTGAGTAATATCTGTTGATACAGTATCAACATTAGGCATATATAAATGATATCTGTAACAACAGGTATAACTCATCCATGTTTGAATTGGCAAGGAGTGATTTCTGAATGTGAAAAAACAGAATTAAAAAAATAATAATTTAAAGAAAAATAAAATCATTTTTTGGGTATCAATACCACAAGTTTTTGTTTTTATTTGGCGTACTATTTATACGCACTTTCATGAGATCGGGTTGTCCTGTAGCAACATTTCGTTTTACTGTGTACAAGCTGCATGTGATTGAAATGACAATAAAGCCACTCTGACACTGTGTGTTGTCAGGTGGGCTGAGAAGCTGGATGCTTTAACAGCGACAGCCTCACAGGACCCAGAGGGGTTTTTGGGTCACCCTGTCAATGCCTTTAAACTCATGAAGAGACTAAACACGGAGTGGGGTGAAGTGGAAGACCTCGTGCTCAAAGACATGTCTGACGGTTAGTTTCACTGTAATTAAACCCATATTAACATCTGTTTGTTCAGCATTTACAACTGATACACTTAGTATGAAATATTTACTTTAAAATACCAATATAAGGTGACTATAAACTATTCTCAGAGATACTGAAAATAATAGAAAATGCTAACAACACCAAGCAACATGTTAAAAACATTCAAGCAATACCTTGCAACATTCCTTACTATCAATAAAAGACGTCTAATGAGGTTTTTCGAATTTCTAATTTTCTGGTTGGCGTGGTGTGGCAGGGGGTCTGATAATAAGAGTCTGAAGTAGTAGATGTGGTTTCTTTACTACTGAGGTTTAATGCAGTCTGAAATGGTTTAATATGGCCTGATATGTGTTTTTATTGGCATTTCTCTGAATTTTTTCAAAGATTTTAAACTATTTTAAACTTTCAGACAAGGCTTTGTCAAGCCAACATCAAGGTTTTTCTCGTCAAGCTTTACTATCTAGTGCCTGGTATTTTTTTAAGCTTGACAGCCCTAGTTAATGTACATTTTTGTTGTATGGAAAAGTCAAAAATGTTTGAAATAATACAAGAGTGAGTAAATAATGACAATTGTTTTATATTTGGGTGAACTATCACAGTTTTTATAATCACAAGGAACCATTTCTCAGTACTTATGTCACTTTTTCAAAATGTCAAACTTTTCAAGTTTAAAACATAATACAACATTTTCTACATTTCTTCCATAATACCACATTAAAGATACTCCAAATCTAAAAATGAGATAAAAATGATTAGATGCAGATGAACACCTACACAGATGTTGGTCTTTCAATTTCATAACCATCAATACAAAAGGGTTAAAATAATTTTATACTGTAATGTACACATGGACCATGTTACATACACTGTAGATAGCAGTCATTCTTTGAGTTGATTCGAAACATGTATGGTAGTTTTAGTACATTTTGGATGCAAAATTTTTTGTTGTGCCAAGCTGAAAGTTGTTTGAGTTTTAAAAAAGTGACCTACATATTGAGAAATGTGTCCTAGTGATTGTAAGTCAAGATGTTCTTATTATAATTTTGTTTTTCTTATTAAAAGATAACCACCTTTTCTTCTAGGTTTTATCTCAAACCTGACCATTCAGCGTCAGTATTTCCCTAATGATGAAGACCAGACCGGTGCAGCCAAAGCTCTCCTCCGACTGCAGGACACCTATCAACTGGACACACAGACCATCTCTTCTGGAGACCTGCCTGGTGAGTGTGAGCGCTCCCCTTTCCAAACATACTTCAGATACACCTTTTTTCCATTTGTATGACATCTCATTGCATGTTTTCTTGTAGGTGTTACTTCAGACTTGCCGTTTAAAAGCACCATGACGGTAGAGGATTGTTTTGAGCTGGGAAAAATCGCCTACTCTGAAGCAGACTACTACCATACAGAGTTATGGATGGCCCAGGCACTCAAGCAATTGGATAAAGGAGAAGAATCCAGCATTGAAATTGTGACTGTGCTGGACTACCTCAGCTACTCAATCTACCAGCAGGGGGAGCTGGAAAGAGCTCTGGACCATACCAAGAGACTGCTGAGTCTGGGTAAGTCTGATCTACAGTACTCTATATAAATCATATCACGATATGGCTTAGTGTGATTGTCAAATCGTGCAGACTGTGATTTAATTAAATAAACATATGCTTTACCGGCCTCAAGTGCAGAATTTACACACATATTTTTCATGATACGGAGGTTTAAAGTCTGGTAATGCCTTGCTTAAATATATGAGACATTCAACAGTTGCCCAAACTATTATAAACTGTTTAACACATTTATCTCTCCTGTACAGATCCTGAGCACCAGCGAGCACTTGGGAACCTAAAGTATTTTGAATACCAGCTTGCCAAACAGAATAAGGCTGAGAAAGAGCAGAGTGTCAAGGAAGAGAGCAAGAAAGAACAAGAAAAGACGGTTGGGAAAGGGGAATATCTCCCTGAAAAGAGGAAATATGAGCAGCTATGTAGAGGACAAGGAGTCAGAATGGTGAATAATAAAATACTGTAATGGCTGCATTAATATAAATATTCACTGGAATGTCACATTAAGCACGAAATGCTGATGCATTAGCTGATTTATTTTGAATCATTTTTAATATATCAGTGCAGCTCTAGCTCCACAGCCACCTATTTCAGCCATTTTTTATTTCAGCCTTATTGGTTTTTGTATACGAGGTAATTAATTATTAAAGACAGGACTTTGAATTATTTATGCACACCCAAGGTGGTAATATGGCCACAAAGCTCTATTTTTGTCCATTCAGTCGACCAAAGCTCAATGCATACTGCAAACATAAGTCATAAAAAACTCAAATGCTTCAGTGAGTTTTTTTCATGACAGTGCCTACCTGGTTCATCATATTGAAACCAACTTGTAATGCTGTGAAAGAGCATTAAATACCAACCATTTTATTTATTTGTCATGCCCAAGATATAAATGAATTGTCTAATTTGTAAATATATTCTCAATCTTACAGAGCCCTCGCAGACAGAGACGTTTGTTCTGCCGTTACTACAACAGTAACAGAAATCCTTTTTACATAATCGGCCCAGTGAAACAAGAGGATGAATGGGATCGTCCACGTATCATCCGTTACCATGATATTATTACAGAAAAAGAAATGGAGAAGGTCAAGGAGTTGGCCAAACCAAGGGTGAGTTCAACTTTTATAAACATTCAAATATTTATATAACGTTTTGCACACACACACAATTTCTGTGGATATTCTTAAAGGGTCATCATTTATTCACCTCATGATGACTTTCATTGATCTTAGAAACACAATATATTTTTAATATTTTATCATAATTTTTTTCCATCCATTGAAAGTCCATGCAACCAAAGATTTCAAGCTTCAAAAAGTTTATAAAGACAATGTAATAGTAAAGTATTCTGAAGAGACATGAATGAATGAATGAATGAATGAATGATGCATTTATATAGCGCTTTATTGTGTATTGCTGTACACCCAAAGCGCTTTACAATCATGAGGGGGGTCTCTCCTCAACCACCACCAGTGTGCAGCATCCACTTGGATGATGCGACGGCAGCCACAGGACAACGGCGCCAGTGCGCTCACCACACACCAGATACAGGTGGAGAGAAGAGAGAGTCATAGAGCCAATCAAGTGGATGGGGATTATTAGGAGGCCATGATTGACAAGGGCCAGTGGAGGGAATTTGGCCAGGACACCGGGGTTACACCCCTACTCTTTACGAGAAGTGCCATGGGATTTTTAATGACCACAGAGAGTCAGGACCTCGGTTTAACGTCTCATCCGAAAGACGGTGCTTTTTGCCAGTATAGTGTCCCCGTCACTATACTGGGGCGTTAGGACCCACACAGACCACAGGGTGAGCACCCCCTGCTGGTCTCACTAACACCTCTTCCAACAGCAACCTAGTTTTCCCAGGAGGTCTCCCATCCAGGTACTGACCAGGCTCAACCCTGCTTAGCTTCAGTGGGCAACCAGTCTTGGGGTGATATGGCTGTGACATGATCACTTTATACGATGAACGGATTTAATTGAAGCATTTATTTATATGTAAGCGCTGATCAAGGCACATACAGGTGCATCTCAATAAATTAGAATGTCGTGGAAAAGTTCATTTATTTCAGTAATTCAACTCAAATTGTGAAACTCCTGTATTAAATAAATTCAATGCACACAGACTGAAGTAGTTTAAGTCTTTGGTTCTTTTAATTGTGATGATTTAGGCTCACATTTAACAAAAACCCACCAATTCACTATCTCAACAAATTAGAATACTTCATAAGACCAATAAAAAAAAATCATTTTTAGTGAATTGTTGGCCTTCTGGAAAGTATGTTAATTTACTGTATATGTACTCAATACTTGGTAGGGGCTCCTTTTGCTTTAATTACTGCCTCAATTCGGCGTGGCATGGAGGTGATCAGTTTGTGGCACTGCTGAGGTGGTATGGAAGCCCAGGTTTCTTTGACAGTGGCCTTCAGCTCATCTGCATTTTTTGGTCTCTTGTTTCTCATTTTCCTCTTGACAATACCCCATAGATTCTCTATGGGGTTCAGGTCTGGTGAGTTTGCTGGCCAGTCAAGCACACCAACACCATGGTCATTTAACCAACTTTTGGTGCTTTTGGCAGTGTGGGCAGGTGCCAAATCCTGCTGGAAAATGAAATCAGCATCTTTAAAAAGCTGGTCAGCAGAAGGAAGCATGAAGTGCTCCAAAATTTCTTGGTAAACGGATGCAGTGATGTTGGTTTTCAAAAAACACAATGGACCAACACCAGCAGATGACATTGCACCCCAAATCATCACAGACTGTGGAAACTTAACACTGGACTTCATGCAACTTGGGCTATGAGCTTCTCCACCCTTCCTCCAGACTCTAGGACCTTGGTTTCTAAATGAAATACAAAACTTGCTCTCATCTGAAAAGAGGACTTTGGACCACTGGACCAAAGTTCTTCTTCTCCTTAGCCCAGGTAAGACACTTCTGATGTTGTCTGTGGTTCAAGAGTGGCTTAACAAGAGGAATACGACAACTGTAGCCAAACTCCTTGACACATCTGTGTGTGGTGGCTCTTGATGCCTTGACCCCAGCCTCAGTCCATTCCTTGTGAAGTTCACCCAAATTCTTGAATCGATTTTGCTTGACAATCCTCATAAGGCTGCGGTTCTCTCGGTTGGTTGTGCATCTTTTTCTTCCACACTTTATCCTTCCACTCAACTTTCTGTTAACATGCTTGGATACAGCACTCTGTGAACAGCCAGCTTCTTTGGCAATGAATGTTTGTGGCTTACCCTCCTTGTGAAGGGTGTCAATGATTGTCTTCTGGACAACTGTCAGATCAGCAGTCTTCCCCATGATTGTGTAGCCTAGTGAACCAAACTGAGAGACCATTTTGAAGGCTCAGGAAACCTTTGCAGGTGTTTTGAGTTGATTAGCTGATTGGCATGTCACCATATTCTAATTTGTTGAGATAGTGAATTGGTGGGTTTTTGTTAAATGTGAACCTAAATCATCACAATTAAAAGAACCAAAGACTTAAACTACTTCAGTCTGTGTGCAGTGAATTTATTTAATACACGAGTTTCACAATTTGAGTTGAATTACTGAAATAAATGAACTTTTCCACGACATTCTAATTTATTGAGATGCACCTGTACATAGAGCACATCAAATATGTTGAAGAGAAAGCTTGAAATGGACTTAGATTTTTTTTATGTCCATTACAAAAACATGCATCCCTAAAATTATTTGAAGGTGCGCAATTATTTTTCCACTGTAACAATGTTTCATCTCTTAAAATCTGACTAATATATTTTAAATGATGTCCACTCACATGAGATGAAGACTTCCCTGTTATCAGCCACATTCAGTAACATTGACAAATATGTCTTTGAAAAGAGTATTTCTACAACGACACCGGTAAGCAAAAAACCTGTGTATCCATGTCAGTAGTGACAACTGTGAGGTGTAACAATAGTTTATTTACTGCACCTTGAAATTCATTTGAACTGTAAGTTACACTAGTGTAAATGTACCAGTTCTGACATTTTTTGTTTTTCTATTATGTGACCCTGGACGACAAAACCAGTCATAAGGGTAAATTTTAAATAATAAATAAGCTTTCCATTGATGTATGGTTTGTTAGGATAGGAGAATATTTGGCAGAGATACAACTTTTTGAAAATCTGGAATCTGAGGGTGCAAAAAAAAATCTAAATATTGAGACAATTGCCTTTAAAGTTGTCCAAGTTGTCCAAAGTTCTTAGCAATGCATATTTACTAAACAAAAATTAAGTTTTGATATATTTACAGTAGGAAATTTACAAAATATCTTCATGGAACATGATAGAAAAATCGGTAATTTTGACCCATACAATGTATTGTTGGCTATTGCTACAAATATACCCGTGCTACTTATGATTGCTTTTGTGCTCCAGGGATAACACTCCTCAGAATATGACAACCTTTGACCTGTCATCATTCAGAGGCCGTTTAATGTTATTAGTCCAGAGTGTAATCAAAGACTCATGTAGAGTTAGAATGCTGCTGGTGCTCAAGTTAATTAGATATCATGACAAACAGAAAGAGTGTGTTGGTCTGTAGTCGGTCACTGAGACTACAGCTGCTGTGTAACTACTTGTGTACTCTTGGCCGGTTGGCTCAACAGCTGCGCAGAGCCACCATCTCCAACCCCATTACTGGTGTTCTAGAGACTGCCCAATATCGCATCAGTAAAAGGTAAGGCTCCTGTTGGCCTGTAGCACAGCCAACCCACCAGTTCTCTCTGCTGCATGCTGGAAAAGCAACAAGAGCCCAGACAAAGGGGATTTATATCACATGCATAGTATGGGTGGGTGGTCCAAAGTCAAAAGTCTGGAATAATCCTATATTTTTATTTTGAAAGATGTCGCTTATGCTTACCTCCATGTATTTGATTACAAATACAGTAAAACAGTAATACTGTAAAATAATATTACAAAATTAAAAGAACTGTTTTCTATTTTAATATATTTTAAGATGTATTCCTCTGAATTTTCAGCAGCCATTACAGTCTGCAGTGTCACATGATCTTTTAGAAGTCATTCTAATATGCTGATTTGGTTTCCACAAAAATATTAAGTGGCAAAATCTGTTTATAACACTGATGATAGTAAGAAATGTTATATTTGTAGTATATACTTACATATTTTTTGACATAATTCTACTGTTATTGCACAGTACATACCAGCCACCAGCCCATATATACATGTTTACACCATGCATAATAAATAGATATCCCTATTTGTTTTGCTGTTCTTGGGAATGTTGCTTTTCCACTGCTTCTTTACACACAACAGGTACATAATCAGTGAACTCGGTAGCAGTTCAACCCAGGCAGAAGCTATCCGCTGTGTTACCACCCATGCAGTCCAAGTCCGCAGCTGGTGTAGTTCAGTATAACAACAGCATATAGTGACAGCACCTTTCACCTCTCTTTTTCTATCTTCTCTCTTTTTCTCTGTGCTGGCTCTATAGCTCAGGCGCGCCACTGTGCATGACCCTCAAACTGGCAAACTCACCACCGCCCAGTACAGAGTCTCCAAGAGGTAAGGGGTCAAAGATGAAGGGCAGAGGTCACATCTGTCTGCTCCTCCTTTCCCTCTTTACCCAGAATTCTCTTTGTTGACCTCAGTCTGTGAAGCAGATATTCAAATATCAGTTTGGTGTTCTTCAGACAAAAAAATGTATACAGGTTTGGAAAAACATAAGAGTAAGTAAATCAGTTACTGAGAGTGAAACACACTTCAGGGGCCAGGACATGGATTTACATATATATAGATTTTTGACATTATTATGATCGAAAAACAAAACAAACACCTCTATTGCTTTTATTAATGTGAGGAGCTCATATTAAAAATGAGGATGCTTTCACACGCTGTTGTTAAATGTGAGAAACCTCATGATACCTGCATAACCTCTGAAATGATACTATGGACTGTATGGGTGCCTCATGATAGAAAATTCAGTTTTACTATTTAAAGTCATGCTGCCTTTGTAAATTATTTATAGCATTTCTGTAACCTTGGCCGTCTCATCACAAACTTACCAACCAAACACTGACTCATTTCTGTCAGTAACTCACAGACTGATTCACAAGTTCATGAATATACAGTATCTAATTAACCTAAGTCATAGGACGGGTAATTTTGACATGCTTGGCGGTGACGAGTTCTGCACGGACACAGTCTATCTAAATCTATTACTTGAATGTTTCATACTAACAATACTAAAAGTACAATCACACACTAAACATTGCTTTACTTTATTGCTGAGCTCTAATCCTGCAGCTGGATTTGTTCTGTTTTGAAACATTATAATATGTGATACTGATAGTCCTCAGTAGGAGTATGAAGTTTATATGTTATAATTGTCTCTTCTCTCAGTGCGTGGTTGGCGGCCTATGAGCATCCGGTTGTGGATCTTATAAACCAGCGCATAGAAGACATCACAGGCCTCAATATCAAAACAGCAGAAGAGCTACAGGTAAGGTTCATGAGGCATTTAATGCACGAGACATTCAGTCTCGTGTTAGGTTCAGTTTTTTTGAATTTATACTTTTTTTCCCTCTTAGGTGGCAAATTATGGTGTTGGTGGACAATATGAGCCCCACTTTGACTTTGGACGGGTAAATACAAAGTTCTTTAATCGTTACCCTGTTAAATTAAGAATGCAGAGTGGTCACACATGCAGGTTATTCATAACGTGTTATTTTAACATTTTTCCACCAGAAAGATGAACCAGATGCCTTTAAAGAGCTGGGCACAGGAAATCGAATAGCAACCTGGCTCTTCTATGTGAGTAGGATTTGATCTGTCCTGCCAGGATTGGTTCTTCTTCTCTCATCATCACTTGGTATGAAATTCCCTGTAAAACATGGGCTTTGTTGCAGATGAGTGATGTAGCTGCAGGGGGCGCCACGGTCTTTCCAGAAGTTGGAGCTTCAATAAAGCCAATGAAGGTGCTGTTTGTTTATGTTTGAGGGTTTTATTAAAAAAATCTTTTTTTTACAGAGACCATATATATCATAATATAGCTATGTTTGCTAGAAATTTGATGCCAAAATTATTAATATTTTACCTGCTCTTGTGATAAAGAAGTATACCTTAGCATACTTTTCAAATGAGTACTTATTGTGGAGAGAATATTCTTAAGTGTGAACTGAATGACACGGCTGCCTTTTCTATTAATAATTGGCACTTTTTTGTGTGTGTGTCTGTGTTCAGGGTACTGCTGTATTCTGGTATAATCTGTTTCCCAGTGGAGAGGGAGATTACAGCACGAGACACGCAGCTTGTCCAGTACTGCTGGGTAACAAGTGGGGTGAGTGTCTCAGACACAGTGCATTGCCAGGAGATTTTCTTTATGCTCTGAATGTATCATGCTTATTTTAGTAATCTATGTATTTCTATATAAAATACCTTTGTATGTGTTCCTCCTTATTTGTATATACTGATTTTAACAACAATTAACAGACACTAGTTTTTACTAATTATTATTATTATAGGCCTTTTCCCCATTACAAATATAAATATACCTTGTTAAAATAACGTATTATTCCATAAATAATAATAATAATAAAAAATTAGTGACATCAACATCCTTTCATGGAAATTAATTATAATAAAATTCTTCTCTTTTTGTTAATATATTATGTTAGATATATCATCTAAAATTGTCAACTATGCTTTACATTTCTTTTTCAATAATTCATGCCCCTGAGCAAATAGTGGTCAAATTAAATGATCAACCCTTTTTCTTTATTGCTTTGAGTATTTCCTGCTGTATTAACAAGCACGCACATTTTAGTTGAATCTTGCATTTAAAAGCATCTTGCAGCTAGAAAGCATGTTATATGTCGCCCCTGTTACCATCATAATTATTGTTTATAAATTTAATGATTTTTTTCCATAAATGAAAAAAAAACCTCTTAATGACTTCATCAACCTTGAACACAAATAAAGTCTTCTCATTTTTAATGACTTTATCTTATCTATTATGTTTGGTTTGTCACAATCTTAAATCAACTGTTACCATCATGGCATTTATTTTTTCTAATAATTCATGCACTTAATCAAATAGTTATTAATGTCAAAATAAACTATCAACCATTTTACTTTCTTCATGAGTATTTCCTGCTGTATTAGCAAGTAAGCACATTTTAGTTGACATAATCCATCATCTAAAAATCTTGTTGTAGTGTTATATATCAACACTATTGCCATCATAATTATCACTTATTACAATAATATTTTATCCCACAACTGAATAAAACCCTTTTAATGACTTCACCTTTTTAGGAAGTGAAGACAAATATGTCTTCATCTTAAATTATGTTCGGTTTGTCTCTATTTGTCTTTAAAAAATATCAACTATGTTACTATCAGCATTACATTTTTATATATATATATATTTATGCACTCAAGCAAATAGTAATGTCAAATTAAACTCAACAACGCTTTTTTTGTATTTCCTGCTGTTTTAGCAAATATACACATTTTAGTTGGCATAATCTATTATTTAAGCCTTGAAGTCATGTTGTGTCAACCCTGTTACTATCCCAACTGTCCCTTGTTAAAATAATGTATTAAATCAATTTATAATGTGATAGTTAGTAATGTCTGTTTGAACTATCGATGCTAACTTCTAAAGCTTCCTAAAGTTTATTAACTTTCAACCCTGTTAGTTTTCTGAAGGCAGCCTCACCATGGATTTAGCTTGAGATGGCACAATGGATTTCTTAGAGAAATTTCAAAAAACACTCTGTCTGATGTCTTATCAGTTCTGTCTTTCTGTCCGTTAGTGTCAAATAAATGGATCCACGAGAGAGGTCAGGAATTCAGGAGACCATGCGGCCTGAAAGAGGCAGATTGATCAAACACCTCCACCATCTTCCTCATGCACTCCTTCCCCTGGACTCTGAAAAACATGAACAGCACCCTCCCTGCTGTTCATGTCCACTGTGTCCGCAGCAGCCAACATGTGACCTGTCACATTTATTTTTAACTGAAGAGTATGTGTGTGTGAACCAGCCTACAGTTACATTACCTCTGTTAGTGCCTTTTGTCATTGCACACCAGGGCTTCAAAGGATGGAGCTATTCCTGACAACACTCCTTTACAAACAGGCCTTTAACCATTGAGCTGTGTAATGGCATCATATCAGCATTTCTTCAACACTTCTGACTGACAGCCAGACCAAAGTAACAAATGCAAGAAAGAACATAGAATGCTTGTTTGCAATGTTCACAGAATGATAGGAGACTAATAAAAATGATTTTTCCAAAACTAATCTTTTGCTTTACTTCTGCCTTTCTCCTTTATTATAACATACATAACTATACAGTGGTGGCCAAAATGATTAGAACACTAGTATTTTCACCAGCTAAAAATGGTTTTGTGTTAGTTATTTCTCTCTTTTGATGTAGTGTCAGTAGGAAATTTACATTTCCAATCATTAATTTTGCCATTATAAGAATCCAGTGAGATTTTTGACAACAGCAGTGCTCCACACAGAGATCTGATCTCATCATCATCCAGTCTGTCTGGAAAGAGATGAAGAAACAGAACAAACTGAGACAGACTAAATCCAGAAGAACTGTGGCAGCGTCTCCAAGATGCTTCAAGAAACCAAAATACTATTCAATAAAATATTTTTAAATAAAATTATTATTTTATTTATTGCATTAAACATTGTTAATCAACCTGGCAACAATGGCTTTTTAGTTAAAATGATGTTGCCTCTGAAAAAAAAACTTTATGTACAGCTTTTTAAGTTTTGCATATATACTGTGGTATAATTTGAATATATCTTTGGAATTCACTTTTATACAGGAATAAAATAAATGGAAATTACCATTTTAAATTCAATTTAAATGGCATTATGGCCTAAATAATGATGACAGTAAGTAAATATAACAAAATAAAAATAAAGCCTGTGATTTATGGATTTGGAATTTGGTAATCGGGCTCATGAGACCCCTCGCGGACCCGTCCGAAGCAGCCCAGTAACAGATCCACAGCAGCGTTTACTGTTGATTTAATTTCATCCTCTGTTTTGCCCTGCTTTGGGTTCACTTCCACCATGTCTACAGCAGAGAGAAGACCTGGAGGGAAGTCAAGAACATACATTCATATCAACATGCCAAACAAAGACCAAGAAGGATTATGTTAATGAAATTTGCTCATTTAGCAATAGCCAAGCAAAGAAATGTTAATATGGCTTTTTAGTAGCTGATAGAGTGCACTCTGGAGAGCATCTAGATTTGTTATAATTCACTTTACTGAGATGCACACAACATTGGTTAAACTTTTATTTTACTTGATATTTTCTACTAAAAATATTTAAACACAAAATGTTACATATTTATTCATTAACTGGGTTGTTGTTTTGAAACTGACACAACGGGGAGCTAAATCATTTGTTCGTCAGACAAGTGGGCTTGGATTTTTGGTTAATAATTTCAGAAAGGCCAAATAGCTGCCGGTTTGCTAGCATGGAAGTTTTATAAATCTCTTACCATTTAGAGATCTACATATCCTCATGTTCTCACCTGTCTGACAGATGTGTTCAGTGATGTAAATGCCCTCTCTGTAGGTCAGTCCTCCCGCTACAGGTGTGCCTGTTGCAGGTGAGACCGATGGATCCAGTGCATCAATGTCAAAACTGAGGTGGATGGGTTTTTTCACCCTGACCCAGAAAGAGTAGCAATGCTTCAATACATATTTACTCTTATGAAGATTTTTTGAAAATTAGGTCATGAAAATTAGAAAATAAGTCACACACGTACTTTGAAAACATGTGATCACATGTCTGCTCCATTACTTTTGCTATTCCAAGCCGATCAACCTCTGTCATGGAGAACGTTTTGATTCCAAGGTGCTTCAGGATATAACTGTGATGTAAGTGTGATTTGGACTTCATAACGAATCATGAAATAGTGATATGATGCATGAATTATTTTGTAGAATCTACAGACTTACTGTTCTTCTGGGTCCACATCTCTCAGTCCAATGTAGACAATGTCCTTAGCTGCTACACAAGGCTTTAACCATGAGAAATTTGGAATTATGGGAATCTAAAAAAGATTAGATTTTTTTTTTTACAAAATATTATCAATGTTTTAAATCATAAAAGGCCATCTCAAATAAATCTAAATGAGTGGAACCTATTAATAGTAGTATTTCACTTGAACCTCAAACAGGAATAAAATATATAAACAGGAAATTATATTTTTCTAGAAAGAAATAAAAGTCTATTTTAGCACTGTTGAGGTTTTTGTATTTTTTCATGCAAACAATGCTGATTTCTTACATAAATTCTTGTTACTATACAATATATATATATATATATACACACACACACACATATATATATATATATATATATGTATATATTGCATATGTTCATTTCACAATAATGAAAATGAGATTTTGTATTATGTATTTTATATATATATACAGTATATATATATATATGGTCACAAAGCAAAATAATCCTAATAGTTAATAGAACATGAACATGTTTTTCTGAGAGTTTTATAAAATTTTCTATGATTATTTCAATAAGTTAGTTGTTAATGTTTATTAGTTATGAGTGTGCTAAAGGCACAGATACTGACAACTGCACACCAGTCATGGTCAGGAAGTTAAAGTCGAACATCTCTTTAAGAGTTTTTGTGATGAGACTGACAGTAAGGTAATGACTGTGTAACATATTACACAAACTTTAACAAAGGTGCTGAAATGATTAAAGACCATCAGTCACCTTTGAGTGCAGTTCATGGATGAGGTATGACAGCGGTTGGCCGTGAATGTTTCCCGTTGGTGTGGTTAAAGGTGTGTTGATGTCTGCGTGTGCATCCACCCATAAAACACTCAGCTCATGTCTTGAGGCGGCATGACCAGAGATTGAACCAATCGCCAAGCTGTAAAAAAACAGCAAACATATGGGTTCAAACATAGGTTCAAACATTAAATTGAACAGAACTGGAAGCACACAATGACCTGTGATCTCCTCCCAGCATCACACAAGTGTTGCCATCGCTCTTGATCTTCTGCACAGCTCCTGCAAGCAGCTCATTGGCACGGCCGACTGCTCTCGGAGTCTTCAATCTGCCAATTGGCTCATCATTGGGAACATCCTCAAAAGTCAGATTCCCATAATCCTTCACTACACAACCTGGAGCAGGACAGAGGGCTTTCTGTCATCAATTACACATAATGGATATGATTTTGTAGCTTTAACACGCAAAAGGAAAAGTGTACTATCCATTCTTTTCCATTCATAAAGTGAATGGGGAAGGGAGTTGCACTCAAAAAATAAAATATCTAGGCCTAAATTTAAGATTTATGTGTTTGAATTGCATAAATTTTCCATCCAGTTGGATTACACAGTTATAATATGATGCATATTTCTTAGTCTCTCTCTCTCTCTCTCTCTCTCTCTCTCTCTCTATATATATATATATATAGAATATGCATCATATTATAACTGTGTAATCCAACTGGATGGAAAATTTATGCAATTCAAACATATACTATATATATATATATATATATATATATATGTAAGTATATACATATACACAGTCAGGTCCAGAAGAATTCGGTCACTGACTGAGTTTTTGTGCATTTGCCTTTATACACGACTACAATGTATTTGAAATAAAAACAATCAAGATGTGATTGAAGTGCAGACATTTAGCTTTATTTTAAGAGGTTCCACAAAAATATGACATTTACCATTTAGGAGTTACAGCCATTTTAAGCAAAGTACCTCCATTTTCAGAGGCTCAATATTTGGACAGTTGACTAAGAAGAGGTTAATTGAGGCTCAGTGGTAGAGCATTGCGTTAGCAGCGCTAAAGGTCGTGGGTTCAATTCCCAGGGAACACACATACTGATAAAAAAAAAATGTATAGCCTGAATGCACTGTAAGTCGCTTTGGATAAAAGTGTCTGCTAAATGCATAAATGTAAATGTAATTGACCAGGTACTGTCCATTCCCTCGTTACTTCAAGACAAATTAAGCAGATAAAAGATCTGGAGTTGATATGAGGTAACAAATTGGGCATTTGGAAGCTGTTTGACTGGTGCTACCAATATGAAGTCCAATGAGATCTCGATAAAAGTGAAGGAGGCCATCATTAAGCTTACAAAACAACATAAATCTATAAGAGAAATAGCAAAAACCTTAGATGTGGCTGGATCAACAGTTGGCTACATTCTTAAGAAGAAAGAAAGCCCTGGTGAGCTTAACAACATTAAAAGGCCTGGAAGACCACGGACGACAACTAAAGTGGATGATTGCAGAATCCTTTCCTTGGTGAAGAAAACCCCCTTCATAACATCAACATCAAGAATACTCTGGAGGTAGGCGCATCATTGTCAAAATCTACAATAAGGAGACTCTTTCATGAATGTACAGATGCACATCAATAAATTAGAATGTCGTGGAAAAGTTCATTTACTTCAGTAATTCAACTTCAATGCACACAGACTGAAGTAGTTTAAGTCTTTGGTTCTTTTAATTGTGATGATTTAGGCTCACATTTAACAAAAACCCACCAATTCACTATCTCAACAAATTAGAATACTTCATAAGACCAATAAAATAAACATTTTTAGTGAATTGTTGGCCTTCTGGAAAGAATGTTCATTTACTGTATATGTACTCAATACTTGGTAGGGGCTCCTTTTGCTTTAATTACTGCCTCAATTCGGTGTGGCATGGAGGTGATCAGTTTGTGGCACTGCTGAAGTGGTATGGAAGCCCAGGTTTCTTTGACAGTGGCCTTCAGGTCATCTGCATTGTTGGGTCTGGTGTCTCTCATCTTCCTCTTGACAATACCCCATAGATTCTCTATGGGATTCAGGTCAGGCGAGTTTGCTGGCCAATCAAGCACAGTAACACCATGGTCATTGAACCAGCTTTTGGTACCTTTGGCAGTGTGGGCAGGTGCCAAGTCCTGCTGGAAAATGAAATCAGCATCTCCATAAAGTTGTCAGCAGAAGGAAGCATGAAGTGCTCTAAAATTTCCTGGTAGATGGCTATGTTGACTGTGGACTTCAGAAAACACAGTGGACCAACACCAGCAGATGACATGGCAGCCCAAATCATCACTGACTGTGGAAACTTCACACTGGACTTCAAGCAACATGGATTCTGTGCCTCTCCACTCTTCCTCCAGACTCTGGGACCTTGATTTCCAAATGAAATGCAAAATTTACTTTCATCTGAAAAGAGGACTTTGGACCACTGAGCAACAGTCCAGTTATTTTTCTCCACAGCCCAGGTAAGATGCTTCTGACGTTGTCTCTGGTTCAGAAGTGGCTTGGTAGCCCTTTTCCTGAAGACGTCTGAGCGTGGTGACTCTTGATGCACTGACTCCAGCTTCAGTTCACTCCTTGTGAAGCTCTCCCAAGTGTTTGAATCAGCTTTGCTTGACTGTATTCTCAAGCTTGAGGTCATCCCTGTTGCTTGTGCACCTTTTCCTACCCAAATTCTTCCTTCCAGTCAACTTTGCATTTAATATGCTTTGATACAGCACTCTGTAAACAGCCACACCTTTCAGTAATGACCTTCTGTTACTTACCCTCTTTGTGGAGGGTGTCAATGTTCATCTTCTGGATCATTGCCAAGTCAGCAGTCTTCCCCATTATTGTGGTTGCAAATAACAAGATAATTTATACTGTATGGATGGTCATTTATTGAAACTCAAATGTAAATATTCTAATATTTTGAGATACTGATTTTTGACTTTCATGAGCTGTAAGCTCTAATCATCAAAATTAAAACAAAAAAAACTTTTGAAATGTTTTACTTTACATGTAATGAATCTTAAATATATGAAAGTTTCACTTTTTGAAATAAGTTACAAGAAAAAATGAACTTTTTCACGACATTCTAATTTATTGAGATGCACCTGTAAATACAGAGGGTTTACAACAAGGTGCAAACCATTGGTAACATTGAAGGACAGGAAAGCAAGATTAGACTTTGCCAGAGAACATCTAAAAAAAGCCTCCCATGTTCTGGAATAAGATTCTTTGGGCTGATAAAACCAAGATTAACTTGATGGGAAGAGAGAAGTATGGTGAAAGAAAGGAACAGCTCACGATCCAAAGCACACCACATCAAGTGTCAAACATGGTGGCGGCGGTGTTATGGCATTGGCATGTATGGCTCCCAATGGAACGGGCTCACTGGTGTTTATTGATGATGTAACTGCTGACAGAAGTAGCAGGATTAATTCTGAGGTCTTTAAGGCTATGCTCTCTGCTCACATTCAGCCAAATGTTACAAAACTGATAGGACACAGCTTCACATTGCAGATGGATAATGACCCTAAACATACTTCAAAAGGCATGGCCATGACATTGAAGAAATGAAATATTCTTCAATAGCCAAGTCATTCGCCTGATCTCAATCCAATAGAGCATGCTTTTCAGTTACTGAAGACAAGACTGAAAGCAGAAAGATCCACAAAGAAGCAGCAACTCAAGGTGGCTGCAGTGAAGACCTGGCAAAACATCTCCAGAATTTGGTGATGTCCATGGGCTCCAGACTACAGGCAGTCATTGACCGCAAAGCATTTTCATCCAAGTATTAAAATTGTGCTTATATTTACAATTATGTCACTTTGTCCAAATACTATTGAGCCCCTGAAAATGGAGGTACTTTGCTTAAAATGGCTGTAACTCCTAAATGGTAAATGTCATATTTTTGAGGAAGCTCTAAAAATAAAGCTAAAAGTCTGCACTTCAATCACATCTTGATTGTTTTATTTCAAATCCATTGTATTGGCATATAAAGGCAAAATCACAAAAACTCAGTCAGTGTCCGAATAACATATAGTTGAGCTTTATATATATATATATATATATATATATATATATCATCCATATTTCATCCATTTCTTCTGAACTGAAAAAGTGTAGCATGAGGTTGAGCGTTTGTGGAAGTGTTTCTCTCTCACCTCTTTATTCTTTATATCTTCTCAGAGTGAAGAATATTTTTTTTTAATATAATTATACATATTTAATAATAGAATAAAACAATTTATATAATACTAACTATAAAAAAGATTATTATATTATATTACATTATATATTATTTAAAAGGTAAAAACTGGAAGGCTGGAGACATTCATTTAGAGAGTTTCAAAAGTGTGCTATTCAATTATTAAATGAATGCTGTTGAAAGCATCCTTCAAATATGTAAAAATCTTGGAATGACTATTTAAATAAATCACTTATTTTAGACATTCTGTCACCGATTTAACTTTTTAGACCTGTAGAGTTCTGTTCTACCATCAGCTCAAGTGTAAAAGTAATAGCATTAAACATTACTGGGTTTGTTTGAGTTCAGATACACGCATGCAAATACACGCTTGACTCTTATTCAGTAACAGAACTCAATCCAAAATATTGCAATACACACAGAAAGGGGAGTAGTGCAACGTCAGTGTTACTGCTCCTATGAGATCACATCTTAGGTAAATAAATAAAAACCACACATGGCAGCACTGGTCCTTGCATGACATCAGTCCCTCTAGCTGTTTGTCTAAAGTTACCCTATAAAACATTTGTGCAACAACAGACAGCCAGATCAAATATAGACTCTGAAACATGTAAAGCTCTTTTTACAAAAATGCCAATAATAAATAAAGATTGCATGTTGCATGACCTTAAAATACACATTTGCAGTTGCAGGTATTGTATAATAGCTAGTTAACAAATAACACATTACCATTCTTACATCAAAATTTAGGTTAAAGTTTAAATTAATTTATATACAGTATACAGCCTATATTTTTAGATGCAATAACTAGTCACACATTTATCAGTTTTAACCACATTTAATCACATTTTCCCATGTCATCTTTTTATAGGAACTGCATAGCCTATATAAAATGAATATGAATATGAAATTGCATAAAATTTGACAACACTTTATTTTAGTGTCCTTGTTACACATACTTACTATAGTAATAGTAAGACATTATGCATAATTATATGCAACTCTAACTCTATAGTAAGTACATGTTATTAATGAATATCTTATTTGGTACTTAAATGTATAATTACACTGTGACCCAGACACCTTAAAATAAAGTGTAACCAAAAATGTATTTTAGAAGCATTATACTGTACTCAAACATTGATAAAAGCAGTGTAAATATCAGGAAGTGTAGTAGTGGTACCTTGCCCTTTAAGCTTCTGCACCAATCCAGCAGCTCGAATGAGGTCTGCTCCTCTCTGCACACCATCTCTCTGCTGCAGTAACAGTCAATAACATGAGCACTGGACCACTACCATACTGCACCATGCATGGATTTATATGCAAACATATTCTTTTTTTAGATGCATGTATATCATTATTTCAAACGAGGAGAGGACGTTTCTGAGGTTTTTTTTTTCTCACCTGTCCTTTAGAAAAAGGTGCACCTATTATTCCCACACAGTGATGATGATGGAGGTCTCTTCTGAATATGTGAAAAGCGGCTCGTAATCCGCTGAAGCTCTTCATGACTGTTATTATTTATCCAGCAGCAGTCTGGAGTAAGCAGATTACAGGACGTGTGACGACACACAGTCCGGTGACAGTCATTGGGCAGCTCGCGCTCTTCTGTCTTAACCTGGTTTTTCTTTTTTGTTTTGTTCTAAAAAAGGGGAATAACTGATATTAGATGACGCCATCGCCTAATTTGCATACGAAAGGTTTCATTAACATAAAAAGCGCATATGAAAATATAAACTTCTAGTAAGGATCAGGTCTTTAATTCGCCATTTTCTTATTCTTTAATATTTATATTTAGACATTCATTCTTTTTTATTTTTATATCTTCTGTTTTTATTTTAATTTTAGTAACATTTATTTATATTTAGTTATTCTGTTGTCTGTTTTGGCAGTGTTTTATTTAATTTAATTTTGTTTAGTTTAGTTTATTTTTATGTTATTTTAGTACGTGTAAAAAAATGAGAAAGGTCTTGGCAACAAGCTGAAATTAAAATAGGTTTAAGGTTTTTATATATTTCAGTTAATGTTTATTTTATTTAAAAGTGACAAAATTCATTGTATGGTTTTAGTTAACTGTAATATATATATACACCCATTTTTTTTAGTTAAAATTTTAACAATTAAGTTTGTTCATTTACTCCATGCTTGGTTGTACAATTACACTTACAAGTACACTATACAATTACCCCATTGAATGTGAAGTCGAATCACCTTTATTTATAAAGCACTTTAACAATACACATTGTTTCAAATCAGCTTTACAAGGATAAAAAGGAAAAATTGATTCAATGATGCAAACAGAGAGCAATTGTTCATTGTTGATTCAGTTCTGTTCAAAAACTGTGTAAGATCATCAGTTATGCAATGAGATAAATTCAGCTGTAAAGCAGACTTGTAATGTCATCATACAGCTCAGTTCAGTTCTCATCCAATAGTGTCAGTACAGTCAATTTAATAATATTGCTGAATAGGAAGTGTGCCCAACTAATCAAGCCAGAGATGACAGTGGCATGGACAGAAATGGAGGGGGGACCCTGAGGGAAACCAGGCTCAATCGGTGGGCCAGTTCTCCTCTGGCCAAACAAGTCAACATGGTTTGGTTTAATTCCATGCTGCATCACAAGTCATATTGTGGATTGGTATCATTTAGAATATTCAGGATCTGTGCCGATGGCTGTTGTGTGAATGAGGTCTTTACAGGGGATCGGTCTCTAGGGATTGTCTCATCAATAGGTCAGGGTTCCCACTCTTTCATGAACACAAGATTCAAGGACTTTCAAGGACTTTTTAAAGCACCATTTATTTTATATCAAGCACCTATCAACTTCACACCCCAGCATATGTAGTGTCATGAAAGACCTTACAGTGCTAAACATTTCACGTACACAACATTTACTGTACATTAAACATTTCAGAATAATAATGTTTTAATAATTTAAAAAATGTTTTAATAAATAATTATTTATGAGTAACCATTTAATTGGTTCAACAAATAAAAAAATGTTTACAATACACAGAAACAATTGATAAAACTTGGCTTACTGAATATCAGGTCCCTTTCTACAAAAGCACTTTTTGTAAATGATTTGATTAATGATCATAACCTAGATTTGCTCTGTTTGACAGAAACATGGCTAAAACCAGATGAATACATTATTTTAAACGAGTCTACCCCCCAAGATTACTGTTACAAAAATGAGCCGCGTCCAAAAGGCAAAGGAGGAGGTGTTGCTACAATTTATAACAATATTCTCAGTATTTCTCAGAAGACAGGCTTTAAGTATAACTCCTTTGAAGTAATGGTGCTTCATATAACATTATCTAGAGAAAAAAGTATTAATGATAAATCCCCCGTGATGTTTGTACTGGCTACTGTATACTGGCCACCAGGGCACCATACAGACTTTATTAAAGAATTTGTTGATTTTCTATCAGAGTTAGTGCTGGCTGCAGATAGAGTCCTAATTGTGGGTGATTTTAATATCCATGTTGATAATGAAAAAGATGCATTAGGATCAGCATTCATAGCGTTCATTCTGAACTCTATCGGGGTTAGACAACACGTGTCAGGACCTACTCATTGTCGAAATCATACTCTAGATTTAATACTGTCACATGGAATTGATGTTAATGGTGTTGAAATTCTGAAGCAATGCGATGAAATATCAGATCATTATCTAGTCTTGTGTAAACTCCATATAGTTAAAGCTGTAAATTCAACTCCTTCCTACAAATATGGTAGAACCATCACTTCTACCACAAAAGACTGCTTTGCAAGTAATCTTCCTGATTTATCTCAATTCCTCAGCATATCCAACAGCGCAGAAAAACTTGATGATGTAACAGAAACTATGGACTCTCTCTTTTCTAGCACTTTAGATACAGTTGCTCCTTTACGCTTAAGGAAGATTAAGGAAAAGAGTCCAACACCGTGGTATAATGAGCACACTCGCACTCTAAAGAGAGCAGCCTGGAAAATGGAGCACAGCTGGAGGAAAACAAAACTAGAGGTATTTCGTCTTGCTTGGCGGGAAAGTACCCTATCCCACAGAAAAGCTTTTAAAACTGCTAGATCTGATACATCTCTTTTAGAAGAAAACAAACATAACCCCAGGTATTTATTCAATACAGTGGCAAAATTAACAAAAAATAAAGCATCAACAGGTGTTGACATTTCCCAACAGCACAGCAGTAATGACTTTATGAACTATTTTACTTCCAAGATTGATACTATTAGAGATCAAATTGTAACCATGCAGCCGTCAGCTACAGTATCACATCAAATAGTGCACTATAGATCCCCTGAGGAACAATTCCACTCATTCTCTACTATAGGAGAGGAAGAATTGTATAAACTTGTTAAATCAGCTAAACCAACAACATGTATGTTAGACCCTATTCCATCTAAACTACTAAAAGAGGTGCTTCCAGAAGTCATAGATCCTCTTTTGGCTATTATTAATTCGTCATTGTCATTAGGATATGTCCCCAAAAACTTTAAATTGGCTGTTATTAAGCCTCTCATTAAAAAAACCACAACTTGACCCCAAAGATCTAGTTAATTACAGACCGATTTCGAATATCACTTTTCTGTCAAAGATACTAGAAAAGGTTGTATCCTCACAATTATATTCCTTCTTAGAGAAAAATTATATCTGTGAGGATTTCCAGTCAGGATTTAGACTATCTCATAGTACTGAGACTGCTCTCATTAGAGTGACAAATGACCTGGGGCCTCATGTATAAACGCTGCGTACGCACAAAATGGGCATAGAAATGTGCGTGCGCTGTTTTCCACGCACGTATCCGGATTTATAAAAAATAAACTTGGCGTAAATATGTGCGCACCGTACGGATGCTCTTGACTGTGCGTATGCACTCTTTGAGAAAAGTAATGAAGTAAACCAGGATTTTAAACTCTGTTTTCATTTCATTATACACATTTACATTAAATATTCCCCTCTCATTAATGGAGCACTGAAATAAGCCTGCATAAAGTCATTACGCAGGAGTTAAAACAAAATTATATGAATTAGACATATTTGTAGTGGATGCGCTTGATCACTTTTCATGTGGCATGCTATGTTTTAATGACAGCGAGTACTAATAATTCATATTTATACTAAACTGCAGATCTCATGTTATGATATTTTTTTATTTTTTAGCAAGAACAATGATCAATGATGCGCACTTACTATACTGGTGGACGCTGCTGAATTCGGTGGTCGAACGGTCCATTGTCCGATTTAAATAGGTCCAATGATGATAACTTACTGTACAACAGCAGCTGCACGGAGGTATTGATGGCGTGTCAAGGCATATTCACAACATTATGAAAAATGCCACTGTATTTGAAGGATACAGCTTGAAAAAAATGGTAAGATTTGCGTGTTTTCTTTTTAAAATACTTTGTCAGTGACGCGCGAGTCAGACAATTGTAGCACGGCAATAAATAGCTTACCTGTTTCCACTAAAAATAGCTAAAATATGTTCCCTTTTTCAGCCAAACTACATAAATTTGTTACATAAAGTTGTTTAAAACAATTGAAATACTATTTGGTCAGTGAAAGAATGAGGTCAAGTATATTCTAAAAAAGGCTATTTATCTGAGAATTAAAGTGTTTTATTTTTATGGATATTTTGATATATTCATTTCAAAACATTCTGGATGATTTTGGCGATAAAAAATTAATGTGGCACAAATGGCATTTAGTCCATATCTCATATTTCCTTGACGTCGTGTACCTTTGACGGTGTTAAACATGGTGTCACGTGGATGGGAATATGCATGGAAATGATATGCAGATGAGGTTATGCATGTTGTAAGCTCCATATATGGTGATTTCTGGGAGGAGTCGGCGTGGAGATGCACCTACCACAATCTTCCCCTGGGATTTATTAAGGGATTTTTGCACATGTTCTGGCATACACATGCTTTTATAAATCTGAAAACTTTTGTGCGTATTATCTTTTGTGCATACGTACACTTTTAGGTTGAAATCTACGTAGAGTTTTATACACGAGGCCCCTGCTCTTATCATCTGATGGTGGTTGTATCTCTCTATTAGTGCTACTGGATCTTAGCGCTGCGTTCGACACTATCGATCACAACATTCTTTTGAATAGACTAGAAAACTTTGTTTGCATTAGTGGAAGTGCATTAGCATGGTTCAAATCGTACTTATCTTTTTTTCAAATCGTACTTACGCCATCAATTCATAGCAGTGAATGAAGAGGTATCATATCGATCACAAGTGCAGTATGGAGTACCTCAAGGCTCAGTACTAGGGCCGTTACTTTTCGCGCTTTACATGTTACCCTTGGGAAATATCATCAGGAAACACGGGGTCAGTTATGCTGATGATACTCAGCTCTATATTTCTTCACGGCCCGGTGAAACACACCAAATTGAGAAACTTATGGAATGCATAGTCGATATTAAAAACTGGATGACGAGTAATTTCTTACTGCTAAATTCTGAAAAAACAGAGGTGTTAATTATCGGACCTAAAACCCCCACAAGTAATAACCTAGAACACTGTCTAACACTTGATGGCTGCTCTGTCGATTCTTCGTCATCAGTCAGGAACCTAGGTGTGCTATTTGATAGCAATCTCTCCTTTAACAGCCACGTTTCTAGCATTTGTAAAACTGCATTTTTTCATCTTAAAAATATATCTAAACTGAGACCTATGCGCTCAATGTCAACTGCAGAAATATTAATTCATGCGTTTATGACCTCAAGGTTAGATTATTGTAATGCTTTATTGGGTGGTTGTTCTGCATGCTTAATAAACAAACTACAGATGGTTCAAAATGCAGCAGCTAGAGTTCTTACTAGAACCAGGAAGTATGACCACATTATCCCGGTTCTGTCAACACTGCACTGGCTCTCTACTAAACATCGGATAGATTTTAAAATCTTGTTAATTACTTATGAAGCCCTGAATGGTTTAGCTCCTCAGTACTTGAGTGAGCTCTTATCGCATTATAGTCCTCCACGCCCGCTGCGTTCTCAAAACTCTGGCCATTTGATAATACCTAGAATATCAAAATTAACTGCAGGCGGCAGATCCTTTTCCTATTTAGCGCCCAAACTCTGGAATAATCTACCTAACACTTTTCGGGAAGCAGACACACTCTGTCAGTTTAAATCTAGATTAAAAACCCATCTCTTTAACCTGGCTTACACATAACACACTAATAAACTTCTAATATTCAAATTCGTTAAAGGATTGTTAGGCTGCATTTATTAGGTCAACCGGAACCGGGAACACTTCCCATAACACATGATGTACTTGTTACATCGTAAGAAGATTGACATCTATGCTAATATTAGTCTGTTTCTTTCTTATTCCGAGGTCACTGCAGTCACCAGATCCAGTCCGTATCCAGATCAGATGGTGGATCAGCACCTAGAGACGACCTCTACAGCATTGAATGTCAGCGGAGACCAGGACAACTAGATGAGCCCCAGAGACAGATCCCCAGTGAGGACCCCGTCACCTAGACAGCCATCGGAAAAAGACCACTGGAACCAGTTGAGCCCTTACAATCTGTCTTTGCAGCAGTTGGAATTGAACTGCTGGTTCGTCTGGCCAGAAGAGAACTGGCCCCCCAACTGAGCCTGGTTTCTCCCAAGGTTTTTTTCTCCGTTCTGTTACCTATGGAGTTTTGGTTCCTTGCCGCTGTCGCCTCTGGCTTGCTTAGTTGGGGACACTTCATTTCCAGCGATATCATCGACTTGATTGAACAGAAACTTTTTGAACTGAACTGAGCTGGACGATGCCATCACTGAATTCAATAATGAAATGCCTTTAACTGAAAATTGAGTGTTTAATCTTGTCATTTTACTTTATTGACACACTATTTTCCTATTTTGATATTGTGCAGTTGCTTTGACACAATTTGTATTGTTAAAAGCGCTATATAAATAAAGGTGACTTGACTCTTGAATGTGTAGGTTTCATAAATTTAGACCATTTTGAGCAGTCCCGTTCAAAGGAATTTAATGAAATCCATGAAGTCAATACTGGTAGTATTCAAATACAATTTCTAAAATATTGATAAAATATGCATCAAGCTGGTTTTTGCTGTAGTTCTTGTACAATATTTAAATTTGAAAGAATTCAAAAGTGGTTAAATGTAATAACACAGTAAAACCTGTTAACATAAAAAATTTGCACATTCTCTCATTAGAGACGTTACTCATTAATAAATAAACTCAAGTCAAAATTATTTTGTAAATCACTTATTATTGTAAATCCCATTTTTTCATCTTTGAGCTAGAGGAATGCAGCTGCTCAAAACTTCAATATTTTTAGAAAATATATCATGAACATTTTAAACCTTGTACATATGCAAATCTGCAAAAAAAATAAAGAAAAAAAATAGGACTTTCTCTTTGCTTTTAAACTGTAAACGCTTTTCACTAAGCTGTTTTTCTTATTTTTCAAGTTCTACATTTTCTCCTTAGCTCCATGTCGCAGTAAGTTTTGGGAGTTAATTTGTAGTCCATCTCCTATCCTGAAAAGTCTGTCTTGCAGAGATTGACTAAAAATGAGCTCCTAAAACACGCCAGATTCTGGAAGATAAATTCTTCAAACAGTGGTACAAGAGGATGTGATGCTGGTCCTTCGTGAGTCGCTCTCAACTTATCTGTCTATAAAGGCTATAAAAAATTAGTCTTCATGTGTTTCACAACACTTCAGCATGTTATTCTCATTAAGTGAGGGTCATTGTTTAGGATTTTTTAGCCAAGCAAAGTCTCTGAGAACCTGACACCTTGTAATTCTGGAGACTCCAGGGAGATTGCAGTTCTGGAAAATGGTGGTGCTGGAGACTAAATGGTTCCCAATGGTTTTACACCTAATTCTTCACATTAATTCTTAATTATTTTGCAGTTAACATGCATCTTTTATTGTCCACCTGTTTCTGTCAGACCCCGCTGACCCAATGAGCATTTTGCTGACCAATGGTCATACCTTAACTTTGCAATTTCTGTATTGCATTAATTTAATATTACTCATGGGGATTTAATAATTTTTGACTTTTCAGTCTTTGTTAAATCTCTTTTTTGGTTCATTTCATCTGTAAAAGAAAACCTGCCTAATAATTCTGCACACCTGAATATAAGGAGTCTTTCACCTCCAGCCTTCATGGACAATTATATATCACTTATAAATGATTAAATACAAAATTAATATTAAGATTGATGTGGTTTGGAATTCGTAAAATGTGCTTGGAAAACAATATGATCAGAATATCAACGTGCCTAATAATTATGCATGCACTGTAAAGATGTGCTCACTTTACACAGAGTGTGCGTGATCGCGAAATCGAAAGTGAACGCTCATTCAAATGTGATTTCAATACCCCGCATGCTGATAGCGCAACAATTCTATACAATATTAGAATGTTTGCGGGAGCAGGACACACGTTGCGGGAGTGGGCGGTGATGGTCAGAAACTCAGCGGGAGCGGGCGTAAGAAATCTGTCCCGCGCAGGGCTCTAACGTTAGGCTGCGCATCAAGCATTTTTTCGCGCAACCCCATCTCCACCCCAATCATTAGTGCCGTTTCGTTCTATCTTTGACAGCACATATAGGACACATTTTGAAATAGCGCCATAAACTATTTTTTTTTTTTCAAATTTAATTCAAGCACTTTCAAGGACCTATGTTTGTTTTCAAGTACTTTCCAGGCCTTGAATCCATATGTCAGAAATTCAAGTACTTTCATTCAAGAAGCGTGGGAACCCTGATAGGTGCAGGTCCACTATCTGATCTGGATGTTCAATAGGAAAAAGATATACCGCCTACAGTCGATTTCGATATTGTAGGTTTTATCAACTGGCCAGAATTTTGAGACGTCAATAACACAAAAATGTGTTAACAGAACTGGGCTAAAATTGTCATACTTTCTGGTTCTAGTGAGAACTCTAGCTGCTGCATTTTGCACTAGTTGGAGTTTGTTAATTAAGCATGCAGGGCAACCACCCAGTAAAGTACAACAATAATCTAGCCTCGAGGCCATGAATGCACGAATTAACTTTTCTGCATCTGACATTGAGAACGTGTTGCAATTTAGACATACTTTTAAGATGGAAAAATGCAGTTTACAAATGCTGGAGATGTGGCTTTCAAATGAAAGATTGCTGTCAAATAGTATACCCAGATTCCTAACTGACAATGAAGACTTGACAGAGCAGTGGAGAGAGTATTCTAGGTTATTGTGTGAAGATTTTTGGCCCAATAATTAAAACCTTTGTTTGTTTGTTTTTGTTTCATCAGGCCATGGGAAACTACAGAGATGAGTATCATCGGAAAAACACTGAAACTAATGGCATGTTTTCTAATCTCTTAAGGGTAGCATGTACAGAGTAAAAAGCAAAGGTCCTTGTACTGTGCCTTGAGGTACTCCATATTGAACTTGTGATTGATATGAGACCTCTTAATTTACTGCTACAAACGGATAATGGTCAATTAAGCAATTTAAACTATGTCACACAATTTCACTAATAGCAACATAATTTTTGAATCTATTAAAAAGAATATTTTGGTTGATAGTGTCAAATGCAGCACTGAGGTCCAGTAATACTAATAGAGAAATGCAACCAAAATTGGTTAATAAGATCAAGCCATTTGTAATTAACGAGAGCACTACTGTGATTTGGTATAAATGCTGACTGTAAATCCTTGCAGATATAATTTCTTTATAAGAAAGAACATAGTTGTGAGGATTCTGCCTTGCATTATTTTTTAAAAGAAAATGGACATTTGAGACTGGCCTGTAGTTGACTAATTCTCTAGGCTCAAGTTGTGTTTTTTTTAATGAGAGGCTTAACAGCCAGCTTGAAAACATTTGGGACATATTCTGATGACACTGATTAATTAATAATGTTAAGAAGAGGATCTATGCCTACTGGAAGATTCTCTTTCAGTAGTTTAGTCAGTATAGGGTCTAAGATATGTTAATTTTGATGATTTAATAAATTTAGACAGTTCTTTTTCTCCTATAGCAAAGAATGAATGGAAGAATGAATACCTGTTTGTATTCTTCAAAAAGAGTCAAAAGGTAAGCAGATCTAGCAGTTCTTAAGGCCTTTATACAGGCAGAAACACTATCCTTCTATACAATTCGAAATACTTCTAGGTTTATTTTCTTCCAGCTGCGCTCCATTTTCCAGGCTGCTCTCTTTAGGGCACAAGTGGGCTCAGATCTGAATAGATTTAACATGACAGATATTGCATGTATGCCACAAACTTGTTCAAAGAGTAGTAGATTAAAAACTATTAAAACTGTATTGTTAATGCAAACAAAGTATTGCATTACACCCTTTCATTCATTCATTCATTCCACCATTTTCATTTTTCGCAACCAAACACAAATGCACATTTTCCAGACTTATCTTTTTATGATATTCAGATTCCAGAGCGGTACATCAGTATGCATTAGAAAATTCAATATAAAACCATTACTTTTTTTAAAAACAATAGACATTTAAACATCATGCGTGTTGTTTTTATATAACCCTACTGTAAAGCATGTGGCATCCAGTGATTTTTGGCTTGAAAAATTTGTGGCTTTTTAAATTTACATATACATGGACAGAAAGAACATGTTGCGCTGTTAGTCAGTGATAAGGTGTGCAGGTGTAACTGGTGGGCAGACAGACACGTTCCAGCAGAGCAGTTCATCACTTAATATTGTACAAGGATAACGAATGCACAATTAAAGGGTGTAAGAAGTGCCTGTGATGGTGTGAAATCAGTCCCAGGTGGGATTAAAAGTAGCTTTGCAGTGGTTCACCAAGGATAGTCTCCATTTCATGAATGACCTTCTGCACCTGCTGCTCCACTTCCTCACATTCATCTGTGAAACAAAGAGGAAGAATAACTCAATTCTGAATTCTGGAGTATTTTTGATCGTTAAAGAAACAGATCTAAGTGTTCTTAAAATGCAACAAGTCTCAAAGCAACAACAAAGATAACATTAGGTAAAACGGTGTACTTTATTTACAAGAACATGTGTGCCCATTTGCTTAAATAACGTTCTTACCCTCCATAAGCTCAGCCAGAAATGGGATTGTCTCTGGCAGAAGAACCATGTAGTTCTCCCTCAGCTTGTTTGCCAACTCCAGCAGCATGACAAGTGCAGAGAAACGCACCTGAACAAAAAGGCAAACATCGACATTTATTTTCTCTTCTGTATTTACAATATATTTACGCACAGAGAAATCAATCCACATATTAGAAAAAAAAAAATTAAGAGATTAAAGGCACTAATTTTAATCATTCCCACAAACTCTGCCTTCATAATGCAGGATATTCACATAATCAGATGTGATCAGCTATGAAAAAACAAAAGGAAAGACATGTTTTTTCAATTTCAATATCACTACATAATGATAATAATAATAATTTTATTTTACAGAACAACATTAAAATTACAATAGCCTACTAATATTTATGTCTTTATTTCTTTGCTTTTAAATGTTAAACTAGAGCTTTTAGATTGGCGTAAAACCTCAAATCTGCTGCTTTGTTGATTTAAGAACTATTCTCATTACAAATTTGTAAAGAGGGTTGGTACTGGAAAAAACTGGATCATGATTGCATATAAATAAACACAATGTAGCTCTTCACTCTAAAACATGTGGCCATTGATTGCTTGGTTGGCGAGTATCACCGTTTCATATACACCCACAGCCTCAAGATGGCGCAACAAAGTTCATTCACAATTCACCCTGACAATTCATGCACGATATGGTTACATATACATATATGGTTACACAATACAAAACGTATAGTTTAAGAATTAATAAAATTGATCCACACAGATGAACAAATTAAATTTGTAATTCAAATCAAACTGTAATTCTTCAATTAGTGTTTATGAATGAGCACTGCTCTCTTTCCACACTTGTTTACATTTATTCATTTAGCAGGTTCTTTATCTAAATCGACTTACAAATGAGGAATAACACAAGCAATCTCTCCCAAATTTGTCACTTTTGAATTCAGTGTGAATATGCGGCAACTCTATATACATACTCAAATTTCACACCCACAGATTAACCCCATAAATTAAACATCATAAAAGATTTATCAACAAGGTTCTTTCTCAGGATTTCATCTGTAGCCTGTTACAATTCTTTAAAATTTAGTCAGTTTTTAATACATAACTATTAAGACTTCTTGACTAATTGCAATTTTGTAAGTAGGCATTAGTATTGTTCCTATTCAAAAATAAAAAATATATATACAGATTTTCAGAACTGAATTGTGGGCCCTTTAAAATTGTACCACATACATCACTTCAGCTCTATCTCTGTATGTTTATATCTCTAATTTAGCATTTGCATACCTTGGGTGAACTGTGTCGTGTCTTGAGAAGAATCTGATAATTGAGAACTTTCCACTGCGAGTCATCTCCCATGGCAACGGCAAACTGGGCAATACAGGGCACCAAATGCTTGGTAATGTGGGTCTTGTAGATGTCGTCTCCTCCTAGCATGTTCTCCAACTTCACACACATTAAAAAAATGATTAGATGCCACAATGACAAGAAAAACTTTTATGTCATTAATATAATGCACAGTTTTGATCTAACAACTATAAAAAAGTCAAATGGTGTAAACATGTAAAGGTAATAAAATCTAAGTTTCCAAACATTTATTTATTTGAACTATGAAAATGTCAACTTTTCTGGGGGTTATTCCATTTGACATCATGCCGCTGTGTCATCAATGTTAATCAAACAACACAAGACAGAGAGAAAATGACTCACTGTTCTTGACTGAATAACTTAAGTGGCTTTAATAAGAATAAGTGTATATTTAATTAATACAGTGAAGACTTTTAAAGTTTAACTCTGGTTTTAATGGGAATTTTGACAGCTGATTGTTTAATGCAATACTGTGTTTTAAATTGCGCAAAAAGATAAGTTCATAGACTTGTTCCACTCCTAGTTCCTGCATGTTGGTTGCACCAGTGTTTACCAACTCCGGTCCTTGAGGCACACCAACAGAAGGCATTTTGGTTGTCTCCCTGACCTATTTCAAGTTTTGGCATATCTACTAATGAGATAAATCGGGTGTGTTTGATTAGGGAGCCATCCAATATGTGTACTTTTGGTGTGCCTCCAGGAACAGGGTTGAGAACCACCCTGATCTCTATTTTGTTATTGCCAAGCAAAACTACTATATTACTTCTTTAGTAAGAAAATATATTTTTAAAAATTTCTTTTAACGTTTAATGATCTCAGGAAAGTGGCACCATCTAGATGTTTTTTTACTTTAAGTCCCCAATCTAAACTAAAAAAAATATCCAATAACTTTGCTTATGTAATAACTTACTGCACAGGAATAACATGAATTGGGAATAGATTGCAGTTCTTGATGCATACAGTTTATGTGCCACACTGACCTGATCCACCAGGGGGCCTAGGAATGCATTAGCCCTCTCTTTACTGAGGAAGCGCTGAGTATCATAGAGGAAGATTTTATGGAGGCAGTCCAACACATGCTGCAGCAGCAGGCTGCTCTTTGTCACATTGTCTTCATCATCATCATCTGAATCCTCCTCATCTGAATCGAAGAAGGGTTTTTCTATGGGCAGAAGGGGTAGAAGTTAAAGTAAATTACATCAGTCAAAAAAAAGTAAAGAAAAATTACTGGAATATTTTAGTGTTCTATCTCTAAAACACAAAACGTTCTATTCCACATTTCTTAGCATGAGCTGGTCATGTTAATGTTTGCACAGTTTAAAGGTGAGGCATTGCAGGTTATTCGGAACTTCATACAAACTTATTGATATGTGCAGACTACCTGTGTGGGAAATGTTGAGCTGATGCAGAAGTTCAGAGATGGGTTTGACCAGCTGCCCAGCAAACAACACAAACAGTCCTTTGAGTTTGTTGGCAATGTTGTCTGCCAGTCTGTAGAACGTCAACAGGCGGTTTTTAGAAGCACCATCCATCTTTGACCAGTCAAACAACTGCAGAAGAGTGAAAATTAAAAAAAAAAGACAATCGGCATGCATTTTGTTCCTAATAGAAAATTCATACCCAAAGTATCTTACAAAAGTCAAGTACATATTGAGCATTTGGCAACAAAGAATTGTTTTTTCAACCAGTTTATTAGCTATCACCATGCCCACAAAACCGCAGAACATACTTCAATTTCAATTCAGAAGCTCTTGATTCAATTCAATTCTAGGTTCTATATAGGTACAGTCTCTCAAATAATGCTGTAAAGTATACAGGGAACCCTGTCAGTTGGTACATTAATATTAAAGGTTAAAATGAGAATCACTAACAAATTAAAATATAATCAATCTGTAATATAGTGCATATATATTTAGCAAAATGCTCCTCTGTAAAGATACCGGTTCATGTCACATTTAAGACAACATATATTATTTGAATTTTGCAGGGCTCTTAGAGTGCGACCAAATTGGTCGCACGTGCGACCTAATTTCTCAATGGTGCGACTAAAAAAAAATCAGAGGTCGCACCGGTGCGACCAGCCGTTCGAGGAAAAAAAAAAAAGTCTCCGCGACTCTGAAAATCTCCCTGTGGTTCAACAACAGACAGACACACATTAGGCCCATATCGTGGTCTAAACCAATCAGAGATAGTGAAGGGCGGACCCCCCCTCTGATTGGCCGTGGTCCAGATATTCCTGTGCGTGTGTGTACGTTTCAAAATGTGTGTGCTGCAGTCAGACAGAGAGAGGTGAGTAGCGTAGGCCCGTCAGATAAACAGAGTGGATGTAGCCGCGGATGATGAGAGAAGATGAAAAGAACGATTGACAACCTTTTCGTTAAGAATGTTAAGTTAAGGCCTGATCCGTCCGAAAATCATAACTAGAATCAGGCTATTTATTAATTATTTGAATCGCGCCTTCGGCGCTTTTATAAGCGTACGAACTGAACGGAGCGCTTATCAGCACAACATGACTGAAGCGCAGTTCTTTTAATTGTGCACGAGCAGCGCGCGAATCACCCGATACTCTGTGCGCGTTCACCAGCGCGCTCGAGAAGTGTGAGAAGATTTGCGCGAGCCATTCCTATCGCGAAGCTGATGGTAAAATATGCGATATATTTGAATTCTATTGAGAAACTGCCACTTTAAAATGCTATGGAGAAAGTCGAACATTATCTAAAAAAAGGCACAAACTAAAAAGACTAATGAAAAGAGGAGAAATATTTCACCAGCACTAGCATAATAGGCTAATACACTGTTTTTAAACCACTCATGACCACCTTTACTATAATTTATCACGTTTTACTGTAGGCTTATTTATTGTGGTAAATTTTGTCTAACTTGTAGAATTTATAATAGATAATCTGTTAAGGGAATAGATTTTTCCCTAAAGATTTATATTACAACTGGCATGTTGTAGCTATTGTTTCTAAAGGCTGTTGTTTCTCATAACAAATGCAATATAGATTAATAAAAACGTCATTATTGGCCTGGTAATGATTAATAGGCTAGCCTTATTATAAACAAATTCTACAGTTAAGAACTATGGTACTTTTTCATAAGAGCATGTACAAGTCAGAATCTAGAGCCAATGGGTTCTAATGATGAGTGATGGAAAAACCTGGCCTTCAGATATTCCAATGATTAAATCATTAAGAGCCTGATGAACTGTTAAGGAGTAAGAAATAAATGATATCAATATAAGTATATGTTAAGTTAGATTGACTTTCCATGGCGTGTTGAATTAGAACATTCTGTCAAACTATAGCCTAAGTGTCTAAATAATATATAATACATTATATCCTATGTAAACAAGTAATTGTTAACTAGCCTATTACTTTATTGCAGTTACACAATCAACCAACTTTGCATGTGTGGTGGATAGCACAAACGACCATTTTACATAAATAAACATTTAAGCAAACAAATAAACCTTAAGAGGGAGCATGACCCGGGGTCCACTTCCAATGTTCAAACCAAAACTACTCCCTTGCATGTAATACAATACATGCAGCTCAGTGAAGCACTTTTAAGCACCAACACGTTTTCAGTAAGTTACCTTTCTTGTAGAGTTGTGCTTCAAATAAAGACCATTATGTTGACCAGATTGTTGGTTAATCATTTACAAGTCAATATTGCCTATATGAAAATTTGGGTGCACCTAACTTTTGTGCTGGTGCACCTAAGAAAAAAAGTTAGGCGCACCAGTGCAACCAGTGCAGAAAGTTAGTCTAGAGCCCTGTTTTGTAATAAAATAAACAAAATTTTTAAGCTCAGACTTGAAAGCTTGTTTAGTGAATTCCATGTAAATATTATGCAAGTTTTTTTTTTAAACAATTTTTTGTGTACTATTTCACATGTTATTTAGTAACGGGATAAATTTAGCTTTCGAAACTGAACCTATTGCTTCACAAAATGTTTTCTAGATATACAAATCTAGAAATCACCAAACACCACTAAACATTCAGTGTCTGTATAATATGTTGTTGTATTAATTTGTAGGGCTTGCTTTGTGTTTTATGGAATGTGTAACTAATCAGGCTAACAAGTGTCAATTAAATGCTTGATTCCTTTTTTAATATAAAAATGTGGCATTAACATGCCTTCATTATTAAACTGATCATGTAAAATCCTTAGAGACTTGTGGAGCAGTGATTCGAAAGAGCCCATCACTATTATTATTTATGCAACTAAAAACAAGATACCGTCTTATTAGAGGAAGTCTTTTTTCCTCACTAAACAACAGAAGCTTACTTTGAAGAAGAGCGGTCTGAAGGTGACTTCTGTAAGTTTCATAACCATCACTAGCAGACAGTCAATCACATAGCCCTCGATCTCACCAGTCTTCTTCAGATCTCCCTATTAAACAGTAAAGTTATATTTGTAATCATCAATAAGTGCACTTATTTAAAAAATAAATTGAAACAGGGGTATGTAGTACCACCTGGCAATGCTGGGCACGGAAATCAAGAGCAGACAGGAAGAAGGAAGTGAGCTCTGATTGGTGGTTGTTGAGTTGGTCCTTCTCCATGTGAGTTATATGTTCCTTCAGGATGATCATCAGAGGACCAAGACGGTTCTGCAACAGGTACAGAAAATATGGGTATCAGATGAATAAAACAAAGAATAGCAATAAACTGAAGGAAGTGTCCATTAATTGACACTTCTAAAAAACTTCTAAAAGATCATGTGTCCATTCAAACTCTTTGGTATTTCTGTGATATACCAAATCCTACCTGCTGAGCATCCACCATGGTGCAATAGCATTTTGTAATGGTGGGAATGAGGACCCTTGGAGGCACCTTTGTGGCAAGAGTGGTGCCGAGCGAGGAGAGACGTACAGACAGCTGAGGGCAAGATGTCATTTGTTTGGCTAGTAGAGTTAGGCGGGAGAACTAGAGCACCAGAGAGGAATGAGAAGATTCAAATGAGAATTGTGACCTTGTAGATAAAATGTATTTGAATAACATATGCTGCTCTAAGGTTTAACTTAAAGTAACAACGTGGCACTGATACTGACCTGTGAGATGGTGTCCTCCAGGTAGGGGCTGATGAAGTGTGGTAGCGTCTCTGAGACGCGCTGTAGAGCTGTGACAGCACTCAGCAGGTAGATTTCATTGTTCAGCAGGTCCTTTCTCTCCTTCAGAGTGTCCAGCACTGCAGGCATCAGGCTGAAGACAGAACACATTAATATACAAGTAATAAAGATCATTCACTTCCAGTACATTTTAAAAATTAGAACCATTTCTAGATTCCCAACCCTAGTGATTTACACAGTTTGTCAGCTTTACACTTCGTACTTATGTAAAATTCAACTACGAACACTCAAAAGTATACTTCAGTTTTGATTTGAATGCTTAACATATGCATACAGCTGAATACATAGACTTTGAAAGGATATTCTATTTGATAGCATGCACAAACACAGGTGACAAAAACACACTGGAAAGGTAAATCTACGTTCTGTCTGCATTATTTCTCTCCAGAAGTTATAAGCAATAAAAATATCTTTGTAAACTCTTTAAACTAAAGATGGATTCATCTCATAACCCCTCACAAAAGTGCTCATCTGTGCTGGGAGTCAGGCTGCACACATTACTGCACACTTACGATACTGATTACAACCCCTGCACTGTACACTCTACACTAGCATACGTGTAAAATCCAAATACCTTACTTTGGGCTTAACAGTACCTGTGTAACTGTGGTATTGCGAGGGCCTTCAGTGTGCTGGTCACTTCAGCTACACATAGCAGAGCACTTCCCATGACGTTCTTCTCCTCGTCTTTATTAGCAACAAGCTCCACTGCTTTTTTCAGCGCTGGTACAAATGCCTCCTGGTGGGCTGAGCCAAAATTTCGGCATAGAAGCTTAAGGCTGTAAAGGGCCGTCTGTCGATTGATAGCCAGCTCCTCTTCTTCCTGTGCAGTGACCTGTCCGTGACCCCGACCCGCGATTTTTAGGAGGACACCAATGAGCTCCAGAAGCACAGTAATCTGTCAGAGAAATAGAGGAAACAAAATGATCAGCTAATATTTAAACATTTATTATTGTAGAATATGCAGTCATTGTTTCTAAGTTATAAAATGTAACATTTCCTAAATCTACAAATGCTTAATTAAAACCGGTTTGAATTATGTAATATAAAAAAGTTTAGCAAATTTTTTACCTGTTCTTCCACCCACTGCGTTCGCTGCTGTAATTTGTTATTGAGTAACTCCATGGCCTTCCTTCTTACTGAAGCCAACTGATTACCCATCAGGCCTCTCATTACCATAATGAAGGAATCCATGGGCAGCAGGGCATTAACCTAAAAGTCAGATCATGTTTTATGCATGTGCATGCACAAATTAAAGTGTACACAAAAAAATTAACTGTGCATATTCTGTGCACTCTGAACTCTTTCTTGACCCAAGAAAGTCTCGCTTTGCCAGGTTATTGATATGTAAACAGGTAAAGTTGGTTATTTCAATAAACCAATTTTTGGTAGCTATCAGCATATTGGTGTACTTGTAAACATGCTCAATAATATCGGATCAATCCAGTGCTTCCTACCTTGTCCAGGATGTCATAGGACTTGCTGAGCAGAGCTCTCCAGAACTTAGCTGTGGGTTTGTCTGCATTATCCTCTACACATCGAGCAACTGCATGGATGTAGCGCAGAACCTCCTCCAGTAGACTAACAAGTAAATACAAACGTTACACCCTGCCAATGTCACCACAACCAATCACCGTTAAACCAAGTACTGTAGTCAAGCTTCAACTCACTTCTGCTGAAGAGCCTGTAAGGTACTTTCTGTTAGGTCCTCACAGTCAGCCACCTGTCAGTCAAACAATTACACATTTAGGGTGTCTACTGAGAAATCCTAGGGGCATTATAATCTCAACATTAAGCCGAATGCTTCCTACTCTAAACCTACCTTCCCAACAAATCTGTCAGAGCCCAGAAGCTGAGCCATAAAAGAGACGGAGAGGAATTTAAAATGGCGGAGGTCCTTGCCACTATGAGCCTCCACATTGAAGACCACATCAGAGACGGTTTCTTCCTTCTTCACCGCACTTCTTCCACGGGTCCTCTGTTTCTCTGGAGCTGCCCAGAGAAAAGATCAAACATAGTTTCTTTCCCAGACTGTTAATTTCTTGATTCGATTCGATAAGTCGATTCACAAAGTAATTCTCAACTAATTGTCAATAATGCTGTAAACCATACAGGGAACCCTGCCTTAATGGTTAAAATTAACAAGAGTCCACATAATTGCACATAAGGCAGTTTTGTATACAAGCATTGTGCATAAAACAAACTGCACATATTAGCTTCTTAATATTAAAAGAATTTTAAACAGTGGCTTTTTTACAAATGCATATTTAAACATGCATTTAACATCACTAACAGGTTAAGTGAAAATACAGTGCCCTCCACTAATATTGGCACCCTTAGTAAATATGAGCAAAGGCGGCTGTGAAAATAAATCTGCATTGTTTATCCTTTTTATCTTTCATTCAAAAAATTCAAAATTCCAACCTATCACTGAAGTAAAACAATTGAAAGTCGGGGGAAAATCTCATTGTGAAATAAATGCTTTCTCTAGTTCATGTTGGCCACAATTATTGGCACCCAATTATTGCAACGTCCCTTTCCCAAGATAACAGCTCTGAGTTTTCTCCTATAATGCCTGAAGAGTTTGGAGAACACCCGATAAGAGATCAGAGACCATTTTCTTCATACAGAATCTCTCCAGATCCTTCAGATTGACAGCGCCATGTTAGTACTTCTCTTCAGTTCACCCACTCATTTTCTGTAGGGTTCAGGTCAGAGGACAGAGACAGCAATGGTAAAAGATTCATTTTGTGCTCAGTGACCCATTTTTGTGTTTATTTTGATGTTTGTTTTGGATTGTTGTCCTGGTGGAAGATCCAAACACGGCCCATTATAAGATTTCTAACAGAGGCAGTCAGGTTTTGATTTTTTATCTGTTGGTATTTGATAGAATCCATGATGCCATGCATCTGAACAAGATGTTCAGGACCTCTGGCAGAAAAACAGGCCCACAACATTAAAGATCCAGCAGTATATTTAACCGTGGACATGGAGAACTTTTTTATCCCTGTTTGTACTAAACTCATCTGGTGGGTTTGCTGCCAAAAAACTATTTTTTCAGTTTCATCTGACCATAGAAGCCAGTGCTATTTGAAGTTCTAGTCGTGTCTGATAACTGAATTTGCTGGAGATTGTTTTTGGATGAGTGAGGAGAATTTTCCTTGAAACCCTCCCGAACAACATGTGGTGATTTAGGGGATGTTTGATATATATATTTTAGGTTTCTGACCCCAAGCCTCAACTAATCTCTACAATTCTCCAGCTGTGATCCTTGGAGAGTCTTTGGCTACTCAAACTCTCCTCACCGTGCATTAGGACGATATAGACACGTCCTCTTCCAGGCAGATTTTTAACATCTTTAGTTGATTGGAACCTATTAATTATTACCCTGATGGTGGAAATGGGGATTTTCAATGCTTTAACTCTTTTCTTACAGCCACATTCTATTTTGTGATGCTCAACAATCTTGTTCTGCACATCAGAACTATATTCTTAGTGATGGATGATTACGGGAATTTGGCCTTTGTATTCCTCATATTTATAATCCTGTGGAACAGGAAGTCACGGCTGGACAATTTCATGCTCCTAGTCACCCTGGTGTGCTAAAAAAATTAAATATGAATGGGAATATACTTCAGAGATATTTTACTCATAAGACTTTCTAGGGGTGCCAATAATTGTAGCCAACATTCATTGGAGAAAAACATTTATTTCATCATGAGATTTTCTCCCCACGTTCAATTGTTTTACTTCAATGATAGGTTAGAATTTTGTGAATTTATTGAGTGAAAGATCAAAAGGATAAACAATGCAGATTTATTTTCACAGCCGCCTTTGCTCATATTTATCAAGGGTGCCAATATTAGTGGAGGGCACTGTATGTAATAATATAGTGCATATTTAGCAAAATCCTCTAAGAAGTTTTTTTTTCTAGTTGACTAAATTGAGTTATGGACACTGAATGGGTTTTCTTGAGGTAAATATTATCTTAAGTGACGATGTTTGCTGTTTTATTGATGTCTTCCCATGGTTGATACACTGATTGAGTGATTACATAGGACATTATACATTTCAATAAGCTATAGAGGTTCTTTCAACACATCTTTTGACACTAATTCATGTTTATTTCATGCTATAACTAGTAGTAAATAAGACAATCTTTCCGTGTGCGCTCTGTGCTGCCGCTTAAACTGAGGCAGATACAGCCATCCATCACGCCACATTTAAGAGCAAATACTTTGTTTCTTGTCAAAAGTAAAAAAACAAAAAAAAAACAAAGCTTATTGCTATTACTGGATGGCAGGCATGCTACAAATAATGCAGGGCTCTAGACTCATTCTTGCCACTGGTCGCTCTTTTGCGACTAACTTTCTCAGTTGGTCGCACGAGTACATAATTTGGTGGCAATTATATATATATATATATATTTTTTGCTACAACATGGGATTAATCAATGCATGCTGATGAACTTTTATCATAGTTTAAAGTTACATAGTAAGGAAAGTGGTTAACATTGAACCCGTTCTTTTTCATCAGTAGTATTAATTGTGGTTTGAATTTTGTGAACGGGAGTTGATCTTTTGCCATCTTATAAGCCGGGTTTCGGATGCTTTCGAATTCGCGATCTTGTCACATTTTACAAGAAAAGATAATTGTCTGTTTTGCTTACATCTTTACACCTTTCACTTTTTAAGACTAAAGAAAAGATGGATTTTATTAACAAAAACGATTAAGATGAGGCATGGTATATACCACATGCTGTATTATATACTGACTAATAAATTACAGAATGTTTAGCAGAAACTGAGGAATCAAATTAAAAAAATAAAACAAAATTAAAAGAAAGCCTTCATAGCGTAACGTGAGGTAAACAGCAAAGATTTTCAAAAAAAAAAAAAAAAAAAAGTAAAACTAAACTGGCTGTCAGTGACAGTGCTTGCATTTTTTTTTCACACAAGAAAATCAACATGTTCACCTTCTCTGGTTTAAGAAGCGGTCTTTTACTGTACTTTAGCTTGAAAACCAAATCCTCTGTCGCATCTTTTCTGTGCGCTGCACGCACCTTCACGCTCATGCTGACATGGCAAGTATAAACCTGAAGCGCTCGCAGTGAAAGTGCCTCTCTTCACATGATCAGTGAAATCTCCTGCTACAATGTGCTGCGGCTCTGCAACGCGCACTGTATGGAGCAGACACTTTGGAGCAGTGCAGACTATGCACTCGTACAAATGCGACCATGTCAAATTTTAACTCGCACATTGTCAAAAAATTGTTACAAATGCGACCATTTTGGTCACATTCTAGAGCCCTGTAATGCTTGAAGTTTTGTTCACATCAACTGAAAACCACAGACTAAAAAAAAGACTGGTCTTTGAATTTAAGAATCAATAATAGTTCATCAAAATGAAGATCACTTAAAATCAAGAAAACAATATTGTCAACACAAGGGGAAAAAAGTCAGAGGCAGTTCACTGAAGTGGGCAGTTCTTACCTTCTTCTTTGTCCTGTGGTAGAGTCATGAGATACTGCAAGATTCTGATCATGGAGGTCATCTGCTCCTTTACCTCAAACTCACAGCACACCGAGATCCAGAATTCCTGATCTCTTTCTACAACAGCCTCCTACACAACAAATAACACAACTGTTTCTACAAAACCTAAACACAGGGGGTTTCCAGTGTATCATAACATTTTTCTGGACATTGTTTATTCAGTAGTAAAAAAGTAAAATATCAATACAGTTAGAAATTAAAAACATGCATGAAACTTTCTTTACCTTTTCAGCTCCAGTTGCACTGACGGATGTTTGTGTGGCATGCTGCTTGAACAGGAGCAGCATCAGGACCCAGAGGAAGCGAGACGGTCCCAGTGTGTTCATCAGCTGGCTGAGAATGGGCAAGCGTCTGTGCTCAGGCACATGAGGCAGGGCATCAACAAACACATGCATGATATGTGATACCACAGTCTCCATATGCCCCTCAGACTGGCCACTTCCACCCTCATGGGCCTGTGGAGAAACAAGAATCAAAATATAATGTCGTAACAGTTAATTTTTTTTTCTGTTAAATATATATATATATATATATATATATAAATCACATTTTATGAAGAAAATATTATTATAAAACGGTGTAAAACTCCCCACCACTATGATAGGAGATTGTGTCTGGTTGCAAGGGCATTGCCATGTAGTTACCAAGGTGTTCTAAGTGGCTTTGATGCATTTCTATGCAAATTCTGGCATATTCTAGGTGGTTGCCAAGGCAATGCTTAATATTATGATATTCTGGTCTCTAGATATGGCTTGGATCCCTCCTTCAGTACAAGTCATACATTTTATCATCCGCCAGGAAAAGGAATCCAAAGAATTCCTATTGCTTACATCAGTAATAGCATAACTCTCCTTACAATCTCTATACAAAATAGCAATCATGTCTGTAGTACAAATCATTATTGATGTCTGATATTGACAAAAAAAAAAAAAATCTCAATATTCTTTGGGATTTTGTCAAAAATGATAATTAGACATACTACTTTAAATAGGAAATTATAAATGCCAGTACGTGGCAGCATGTCACCGCTGTGTGTTCCTTGAATGAGTCACTGAATTACTGACTCTTGACTCACAACGTTTCTGCTAGGGTTTTGTTTGGGACTATTTTCATTATTATAATAGTACTATTTTGTTTCGATATAGAGCAATGTTGACAATATTGTGCCTAATTTCTACCTCAGAATATTAACTTTATTTAACTGCAGCATAAAATTAACATCACATTAGAGCTGATATTCAAGAAAATGGCTCATATGACACCAACTATATTATGTTATAAATACAAAAACAAGTCATACAGGGTCATTTTGTACCACCATATCTAGAATCAAGTGTTTTTGTTTGTTTTTATAAAGTGAGTGACATACTGGAAGTCAGCTCACACATTATTAAACAGCCATTACGATATCGCCATACATATTGCACACCCCTACAAACCAGTTACATGGAGAAGTTTAATACTATAGATTTGAGGTTTGTTCAAATCTTTGAAGCTCTCATGGAAAGCAGACATTCAAATGCTTTAAATATATCAAACAGTACATAGAACAAACATACCTTTATAAGAGCAGGGATGACTGCCTGAACAGTCTTGTTGATGACCTGAAAGCTGTAAGTGTCATCCAGTCGCATGATGTTGGAGCCCATGAATGTAAAAATGGGCATGATGTTGTGAAGAACCTTCTCCTAAAATCAGAGAGAAAGACATTTACCGCTCTGTTTGAAATTATGTGTGTGAGTGAGTGTTTCACGACTGTACTTACAGGAAAGATACCCGCCAAAGCACCGAGCAGAAGGAGAGCATGATGGTGAGTTTGGGGCATGCCTGATATCCTGACACACTGCACTACCAGCTCCACGTTAAATTTATCCTCCTCCAGCACATCTATACACAAACACACAAATGAAATATTTCCTAACAATGTTTCCTGATTCAAAGAAACTAAAGAGAAAGCTTGTGCTTATATCTACTGCAAAGTGACAAATAAACCCGGATGGTAATTATTTCTCAAGGTCTGCAAAATTCTCTCACACCCTCATGTAAAGTATTACCATCCGCATAGGGCTAAACAAAGTAATGAAATAATTTGACCCAAATCATAACCTTTCTAATCTTTTTTTTAGGCATTTCATGCCAGATTTCTGGTACCTTTGCTGATAGGCCCTCCATCAGGAGACAGTTTCTGACAGACATTCAACAGGCAGCTGAGGATGAGTTGTTTTGTGTACTCAAGATTTTCCTGTTCAGCTGAGGCAGGCTCCTGACATCTATAGCACACAAATGAAACAGCATTCACAATCCATTATACTTTTATGTGACATATTTCAGCTTAATGTTAAATGTAAAAACATAGCGGTAGATGCAAGCTTAACATACCTGGAGAGCAAATTAAACAGAGCGGGCACAAGACACTGGGCTCTCCTTAGCTTTTTCTTGTGTTGCAGCAGCTCTAAAATAAGGGTAACTCTTGGCCAAGAGACAACATTCTCCTCTGGAACTACCCTGGATGATTCTTGTGTTTTTCTGAGAATAAAGCTTGCAATTTAAATCTTCAAATCTTCCAGAACTGGAATTTGGAGTTGATTAATTAAGGACAGCAACTCACCTTGTTTGCATTTTACTCCTGCGTGTTTGTACTACTGTAGCAGTCACTTTTTGTTTATCTACAGGCATCAGCTCATTGGCCACTAGATCTGCATCCACAGCAATCTAGAAAAAGGGACACAGCCAAACAAGCACAAAACATTACCTCTAAATAATTTTTTTAAAATGGATATGAAAAGAAAATGAATATTTTTCATACCGCTTTAAATACACTGTTTATAGTTTGGGCACATGCAGGGTTTTTGTTCCCCACCAGCAAGTCAAATAAAACAGAAAGAATTTTCTGTTGAATCTTTTCATCTTCAAGAGCAGTGAAGAACGGCTTGGTGATCTGAGGAAACATGCAATCAAAACATCCTTCGTCACAGAACATATGGTGCAACAGTTTTTTTTTTTTTTTCAGTTTTACCTCACATTATAGTGACAATTCTAACACAAATGACAAATTTATTAATAATGGAGTATGTGAAAACAAAACTAAACTGTGGAATCTTAATGGACCAAATTTTCCAATTGTCAATCTCCAAGCAAAAGTGTCAGTCCAAAAATAAAATTGAGATCCTTAATAGGTTAGTTCACACAAAAATGAATTGTTCTTGTGTGTCATGTAAGCATGTTTGGCCTTCTGCAAGAGCCAATAAGGTTTATTTTGGCACATCAAACAAGTATGGTTGAGCTTCTGTTCACCATATTTGATGAGCTCTATTTTTGTGCATTTATCAATGTGACTAAAAACCTTAACTGAATCTGTTCATTATATAACGTGATCATGTCTCTTCAGAAGATACTCTTTTTTTGTTGAACAGCCAGCATCACTATTAACAGTTACACAGTTAATGGCTTCTTAAGAATATAAAGCTTTTTCTAAATGTCCACCAACCTGCTCCAGGGCAATAATCTGGAAACTAAGCATAGTAGGGTACGGCTTTGCTGAGGTGCCCAATGCCCTAATGAAGACCTCTAGGCATCGAGGGTCTTTGACAAGTAAAGGTGCAGATGCCTCACTGAATTTGCTAAGCAGGAGCTGCAGGAGGTGGGCCTCATCTGGCAGGAAGGTGCATGAGTCTGGAGCACACTGCTCGAGAAGTCGCTCCACAGCAGGCAGAAGAATGGCCAAAATGGGCTGGAGAAAGGGCATTATCATAAGAAAAGCATGACAAACTAGCATCAAACACTTAAATAAAAGTAACTCAGGGTTCCTACACATTTTACATTTCAAAATTCCATACTTTTCCAGACTCAAATTTCAAAACCTCTCGGTAGATTTTCAGACCATTTTAACATAAATGCTTCATAAAGCATTATTTTCAGCTTTATATTTGGTATATAGTACAGTCATCTGTGAATATTTTTATTTTCGCAGAGTTTTTTTTTAAATTGATTTTCTCGAAGTGACAACACAGTCCCTAAAATAAAAAAATACAGACTTTTACATGCACACAAGAAACTTTTTTTGTGCCCTCGAGAAACTATTCACATGTGCATGGAAATGTTTTGCATGCTTACCCATTACAATTTCTAGTTTTATATAACCTATTTCCTCTGTGCATCACTGCCATCTATTCATTACTATGAATAAAATGATAGCATGGATGCACATGAATTAACAGAGATCAACCTGGTCAAAATTTTGCTTTTCTTATGGTAGTACCTCTAATATCAAGGCCTAATGTCCAATTTAACACATCGTCTGTGGTGGTGGAGAAACCATGACATGAAATGGGCTAATAGCATACAATTTGCCAAGTTCAGGGGTCTATAAAAAAGACTGGTACTGTAAAAAAAAAAAAGTGTTTACATTTGGCTTTCATTGGGGCAGTAAGCCATATTTCAAGGCCTTTAATGCACAGTCAGTGGCGGCCAAGAAGCCACACTGCAAAATGGGCTAATGGCACAACAGGTGGCACAGTGTGCATTATCCTATATGCCAAGTTTAGTGGTTTCTTGTGCGCACATAAAAGTCTGTATATATTTTTATTTTTGCAAAGGTCCTTATGGCGAATTAATACGGTCCTAAGAATATAGTGAGAAGAAACCCAAAATGCTTATAACCGGCATTTTGCATAATGAAAAAGTGCACCTTGAATTCATTCAGTCGTATTTGACAATCACTAAAGAATCACTAAACAGCTGACATGAAACCTCACTTCTTGTACATTACATTCATTTTCATTAAATTCTTAATTTTCTATTATTAAAAAAAAACTAAATGGGGGCAAAAGTCTGGAAACACAAATATTTTTCCATACTCTGACTTCTCTTTTCCATACTTTTCCAAACCCCATAGGAACCCTGATAATTACTATGTGCGACTTTGAAAAAATATTTAGGCGAACCTAAATCTAATAACATGCAATTGTAATTGCAGTGTAAATGCATTCATGCCACCTTAGAGCAGCATTAAACAGTTTGTCAATACATGTAAATGGAACTTCAGATACTGTACAGCTTATGTGTCACCTTTGCAGAGCAAAGATGGATTTTCCCACCTGTTCAGAACTACTGTTTTAGTATGTTTCATGGTCATGATCATGAAACACCTGATCACATGGACTGCACAAACCACTTCTATATAAACAAAACAACTAAACACACTACTTGAGGAGATGCAAACTAAAATGACCAGTTTGGTAAGAGTACCTCTCCGTGAACGTCCCGAAGTGCTCGCAGCAGTGTTTTGCAGGTGTAGGCAGGGCAGCAAGGTGACTGCACACACTGAAGGAGCTGCTCAATTGATGCCAGCTTTTTCTTTTTATCTTTCAATAACAGTCCCTCCTCGTAAATCTTGGACAGTGCCTATGGTAAAATCAGAAGTAATATTTCTTAAACAGTTTTGATTTAGGCATCCAACACTTCTAGAACTTACTCAACACAAAATGGAAAATCCTGTTTAACAAAGCTATGATGCTGTATTGAGCTTTGACTGACCTGGCTGAGGTATGAGGGGTCAGCGATGATTTCCTCTGATGATTTGAGGAGGTTCTCCACTAGTGGATAATAAGGTGATGAAACGACCCCTGAGAGAGAGTGGAGCACAGCAATGGCAGCTCTCCGAACTTCACACACGCCTGAACACAGACACACCAGCAAGGATGGCACCACTGCAAAAACAAGACCAGTGAGTTGTATGAGTCATGGCTGAGAACAAGTTCCAAAAAAAAAAAAATAATAATCTAAAACAGTAAAACATTTTTTTTATTAGAATTAGATTCAAGCAATAAAAGTATCTTGGTGGTCTTAGATTTATTTTCTTAATAAACAAACTAAATATGTTAACTATGAACATATTCATGATTAAATCCTTGCAAATATACTAACTCAACTAACACAACATCCCGTACAGATGTGCACAGAGCCAAAATAAAACCAGATGTGAGAGAGACCATATTGACATACCTGGTGAGGAACCTGATGCAAGCAGGTTGAGGGTTTTTACTGGCTGATTGCAAAGCAAAGCCTTTCCCACATAAAGAGCCTGAGTTTGCAGTATGGCACTAACTCGACAATCCAACTGATCACCCAAATTACTGTTGTAGCTCCATAAAAGAGAGAGGAACTTAAACAGGGTTATTGGCTCATTCAGGTGAACCTGCAAAATGACACAGCCAGAGAGAAATTAGCCATCTATCCAATGCCATTGATTTTACTGAAAAGAATTAGTAATGTTAAAAATAAATCTTCAGTCATGCATTTCCAGACTGTCACAATGGCAGGATCTGGCATAATTATAGTACAGCAAGAGTGAAAAACATGCTCAAGAACTGCATATTTATACAAACTACTAATGTGGCTTAAAATTCAAAATCAACAGCATGATACTCCACCAAGAGGCGTTAAGTATAACGCAGTGTTAAACAGTATCTGTGAAGAGAATACAGTACCTGTAACAGAGGCTGCATTAGGCTCTTGAAGCATGGAGCCAAGGGCCCTTGACTGGCCCCTGATATCACAACTTCAAACAGACGGAAAAGGAGATGCAGATAACAGCAGGTATTGGCGTCCATTTTCTCTGGGTTCCACCATGGCTCATCTGAAAAACACAATCTTGTTAACTAACAATTACATTATATTGCAATGCAATTTTTAGCACCATAAATCTTTTTTAGATAAAGAATTATTCAGGCAAATTAATTGGGCCACATTTGACCATTTTGAGAACATTAAATATTAAATGTGTAGTTAATTAAGTGAATGCCTTTAATTATAGAAATGCCCTGCTCTCTAAACATAGTAATTACCCTTAAAAACACTTTTTTCTTATACATGTAACCGACAAGGAGATTTATGCAGATGAATACTACTACTCAAAAGTTTGGGGTCAATACATGTTTTTCATAAAATAAATCCAGCAAGGATGCATTAAATTGACAGGAATGACTTTTACACCGTTACAAAAATATATATATATATATTTCAAATATATAAAAATTATACTTCAAATGCCATTATGGTGAAGTTTTTATTAACAAAAAAATAAAAAAAATAAAAATCTTCTTGAGCACCAAATGGCTGCTAAAAATGCAGCTTTACCATCACAGGAATGAAAGAAAAAAAAGAAAAAAAAGAAATAATAATTATATATATATATATATATATATATAAAATCTCCTTGACCTCATGTTGTGTCAATCACGTTTACACACTGCCTCCGAAACGTTCATCCGTCATAAAAAATTCAGATCAGGTTCGATTTTCGGCGTTTTCGCAGCCGTAGCAAACATTTTGATAGGAAAGGATGACGAATAGGAATAAAACGAAAAAACGCATACGAAAATTTCGGACTCAGTGTGCAAGGACCTTTAGTGAGGATAAGAGAATTCTTTCAATAAAAATAAAACCTCTAAATGGTATTCTTTCAGTTTACATAAGATGCAAGTAAAAAAAAAAAAAAAAAGCAAGTTGCCACAAATAACGACAAATGTGTGCAATATTTCCTACAATCACATCACAGTTCACTCCTAAATAAGCAGTCCTGTACCTTTAAATGTAGAATCTGGACATTTGAGTGCCGTGATGAAAGTCCGCAGGAGTGACAGCAGAAGGAGGCCTTGTTCTCTCTCTACATTGAGGCCAGAGCTCATTTTCTGCAGAAACTCACCCAATATCACACAGACTGGCAGACACTCATTTACCTCCTCGCTAGAAGTCTAACATTCAATAAAGAAAGAAGTAAAAAATTAACATTAGTCCTACGTAAATACAATTTTGTGTAATTTTAACCAAATAACATTGTAGATGTCAAATTTACAATTCACAAAGTGAAAATATAATGCATAATAAACTAGTAACTGTATCACTATATATTAAAATTAGTAATCTATAATTATCAGCAGCAGTCAATGCTGGAAGTACATGGTACTGATAGCCTATTTTTTTTTTCATAATCCAAACGATACCGTCTTTTTCTAAACAACAGAAATGATAAGAAAAAAAGCAGTGTCCTCATTTGTGCTCTGACCTGTTCAGGTTGGATTGTGTAGGCCTGTAGCAGTAAAGGTTCCAGTAGTTTGTACACACTCTGTGCTGTGTGGAGGTGTTGACTCTCCATCATGGACTGCAGACTCTGTAGCAGTGCATTACTGAACACCACAAATGCTGCTCTCTCCCGCACACTGCTGCCTTGACGGCTCAGGATATCACACACATTCTGCAGCTGCAAGATTGACACGAGAAAACGCAGTTTGAACTGAGCAAAGACAATGTTGGTTTAGTTGTTTCAAACATGCATTTATGCGGAAGGTGTTTTTAAGAATGCAACGTTTGAAATCATTAAATTATTCACTGTATGGACAAAATAAAAAATTCGAAAAAACAAATGCATATAGGGTTAGAATGAAGTGAGGGTAAATGTGAGAATTTTAATTTTTAGGTGAACCATTCCTTTGCTTGGACAGGAAGTTTGACACTTACAGAGCTGCGTTTGGTTGCATGATCCATGTTGGCCATGTTCTTGATCAGAGTTGTTGTGAGCATTTGGTTGACCACACCGAGCACATCTGATGGAGAGGTTTTGACCAGAACATCCTTCAGCACTATAAATAAAGAAAATGCATCAAGACAACAAGAAATCTATCAGTACTGATTTCATCAAATTATCATCAGATAATGTTCTCTTTCTCTGACTATTTCAAGCCACTATGGGCAGCAAAAAAATTAACCAGTAATATCAAAGCCTAATTATCCAATTAAACCAATTGATAAAATCAATTCCCATTATTTCCCGCAGAATTTTTTTTCAGAAATAAGTAGGAAATTGATAATTAAGCAAACCTAAGTTGCTTCAGTCCAAAAAGTGTTAATCTTGAAACATTACTATCAATTTAAAAGTTATTCTAATGAGTACTTTTATAAAAAAAAAAAAAAAAAAAAGATAAAAAAAAAAGATGTGTACCACGACCTGAGGTGGACTAAAAGGCCTTTTACTAGGTAAAAGAAAAATATAATCTACATATCAAATGCCAGAAGGCATGCAGAATTGTGTACAACAGATTTTTTAGCAAAGTTTTGATTATGTTGATAATTTAGAGGCTTTAGAAATCGAAATCTTAGAAACAGTTTTCACTGTAAAACAGCAGTATGTTTACCTTTGGCCCAACCATGAGTAAGGGGATGCTGGGACAGCAAAGTGGTTTCAGCAACACAAGATGCCATCTGCAGCTCCACACACTTGGGAGCAGCATTGGTCAACACCAGGAAGGGCAGAAGCTCCCAACTAATCTGTGCTTTAAGATCTGGGTTGCCCTCAGTAATACGCAGGTCATCGAGAACTTGCACAGCCTCTTTTAGCACTGAACACCTGCGGAAAACAAACCAGATAAAGCTAAGCTAGTACTTCCTTCTTAGTGTGGAAAATTCATTATTTATATTCCTACATTATTTAAAAAACTCTTTTTTGTTGTTGTTGCTGTGGATGTCCCAATTGGGACACATGATTTTATGAAATGATTAAATGAATTTTAAAGATTTCAATTAAATGTTCATGTTATATTTTGGCTGCATTTGTGAATTAATAATGTGTAAAACAAGCACATAAATTAATATTGACTGCGGGGCGATTTACACCCCTAATTATCATTTTTCATTATAATGGATGAAAAGAGCAGCATAGCTTAATGATAGACGATACATCACAAAACCTATTACGCTGCCTACCTAGGCAGCATTTCAAGTCACAACAGGCATGCTGCCAATGCTACCTTTTAAGATTTCTTATTTTCCTCCCATGCACTTCAGGTATTGAATGCTATTTGAATGATGCACAAAATTGCTGCTTATGTAGACTGTTCCAAATCAGTTAGAAGGCAGTTGACAGCTCACTAGGTTTTTGAACAAAGACTACAAGAACACGTTTTAATTTCCATTACATTAAAACTTCCTGTCAACTGATTCATTAAGACATACATGTGTACCGTTCTGGAGGTAAAGAATTATAACATCCGTTAACTAACCGGTCTGCTGATGGTTTGATGCGATGAAGAAGTGAAATCAAACAGGAAACAGTCTCCTCCGCATCCATAAGGTCCATGTGAAGCTGTCAGGAAGCCATAACACAGATTTAACATTTAGATGGTACCAAAAATAGACAAGTTTGAAGTTTACATCACCAAAAGAGATTACAATTCATGACGTTGTCATTTTACCTGCAAAGCTTTAAGTGCAGACAGCACGATCTCTGGCACATCATCCTTTATTCTCTCCAGCAATGCATCCTTCAGAAATGCCTCATCAAAGCAATTCTGCTCCATAAAAACATACAGTCAGATGGACAACCAGCATCTCGTTACTTCATTAATGTGGGTCTCATGGATGAAAAGGGGAAAATAGTAAGCTAACATTAAAGGAGAATACAAAAGATACACACATGTCCTGAGGTGAGGATCTCCTTCAGGTAGTCTACAGCCATATTTCTCACAGAAGGTAGTGGATGATTCAGGCTGAGCATCAGAGAGGTGTCTGAATCTGGCAGGATCTGCATATAAGAATTACATACATATAAGAAGCCATTTTAAAGTCTTGTTTTGGGGGTTGAAAGATGTGAATGGTAAGTAGTACAACTACAAAACCCAACTAAAATAAAGACTTAAATTACATTAGCACAAGGGCTGTCAAAATCATTTTTTTCACAGCCGTTGTCACAGACAACTGATGTACTGCACATCTGTGCCAGTTTCATATGTTCACTCATTCCAGTTTTACATCAGGTTCTGATTATCCTGTCAGAATTTATTTTGTGATAAATGTCAGTTGACAGTACAATATTGTAGATTATTTGTTACCTTTAAAACAAAGACTAGCTGCTTAAAGCAGATATGATAGACCTACTTGATATTTTCCACAGCTCATAGTTAGAGAGATGAACTGATGAAGCACGCTTTTTTCATGGTCAGACGACACATTTTTGACATGATTTTCCAATGCCACATCCAGTGCACATGGATACCTATGAGTAAAAAACATTTAAAGATAAACACCAGAAACAAAACACTCCTTATGAAATAACATTTTAAGAGCTGTACTACAGCACTAAAGCGCATAAGAGAACCTACCTGGATTCAAACTGTCGTACAGTAGATTGAATTCTCTGATTAAGAGCTGAAATCCTATCCGAGGGCAGCTCGTTGCTGCAGGAAACATACTCCTCAAGAAGCAGCCTGCTCAAAACAATAATTGTAGAAGATTAAAAATCTAACACATCATCAGATCATCATACATATATAATGTCCAGGATAAAGAGAGATTCACTCATATAAACCACACTTACTTGGCTGCAGTGTTCTCCAGGTTGCTGGAGAGTTGAAGATCCTGAAACACTGACCGTAATAGTCCAGTACTGTCTGACAAACTTTCATTCTGCTGCTCATCTACAGGGACACAATAAATAAAGCAATTAACCATGTGATAACAGCAATTTTACTATGATTACCACTGTGTTATTAGGCATGAATGATTTCGATATTAAAGAGTTACATAAGAGTCAGATTAGAAATTCGTTGTTGATTACAACTACTTTCCATGTTTAGAGAAGTGACATTTAAACTAAAGGCTGGAATACAGTACATGACTTTTGGCCAGTTTTTTGCCCCAATTTTTGGTCTGGCCTCGTCAACACTATCTGCTGAAAATCAGAGCCAGTAATCAGATCTTCAGCAGTCAGAGTTGACAGATTTCACAGAAAACTGCATAGTGTATGATGAGCACAGACTTATATTTAGCTTATTACTACGATTTCATAAAGTCTGAAGATATCGAACAAGTTGATTTTAGAACACATTAGGGCTATTGTTTTCACATTATTGTTCATGCATCAACTAATAATGAGGCGCATGTTTCTGCATGATTTTTTTTGTGTTCGGAACAACTTCAATGCCTGGAAGTGTGTGATCCTCAAACGTTTAGTGTATGATGCCCAGTTGTAACCATTACAAGAATCGATAACCATTACAACGAAGGCAAGTGTATGATGTAGTGCATTCCAGCCTTCAGAAATAATTTTTGGTAGACAGGTTAATTAATGTCATGATGACGTATTCTGCTGTCATCAACAAACAAAGACACACATGGATTTATTTAAGCATTATGAACGTTGCTTGGAAACAGCTCCAAGCTGCAATCTCATTATTACGGTACCTACGACAAAAAAAATAATGCAGCATTTCACGAGAGATGAGAAAAGACTTTTTGCCAATACTCTACTAATTGTCTGATTTTACACAGCTCATTACTTGAAGCACTTTGGTGTGGTTTACATTTATCCAATCTGTAAATGCCTTTATCCAAAGTTTACTCCACGCAAATGAGGAATATTGGGAGCAAATTATCATAAGATCCACCAATATTTACATGCACAATGGCAAGTTTAAATAAGCAGTAGATTAATGCAAATAAGTCAACATGAAAAGGAAATTGCAATTGTCTTCACTATTGAAACAGATTCTAAAACAAAAAAAAATGTAGAGCGGGATTTTGTCCATTTGTAATTGATTGGATTGTTGTGATTAAACGTAACAAGGCCACATGCTTTTTGTTTGTTTTTCCCCCAAAAACAATTAACACAAATAAATAATTTATAATAAACAGAATTTAGATTTTCACAGATAGACACTAACCATCCTGGGCCATCACAGAATGTATAAGATGGGGCAGCAGATAACGCAGAAGTGGACTGATGTCATGGACTGTTGCTATACTCTGGAGAGTGGACACCAGGGTGGGGATAGCACACAGGTACCCAAATGCCCTAATGGGAAAAGGCACAAGATAATAAAGCATTTTAGATGCAGAGAAAATGTGAGAGAAAACATACTAAAGACATTGGGGAACACATCTTATACAACTACTAATTCAAGTAAAATCACAAAAACTTACTTTGGACCAACTACAGCTTCTTTCTGATTCTGTAAGAGGATGATAATGCAGCTCAAACCCTCCCTGGACAGCTGAGGTGTTCGACGTAGAGACTTGCACAACTGCACGGTCAGAGAGTCCACCAGCTGAGCCTCCATTACTACCTTCACTGCCATCTGACACACGATCATATAAGTGGCAGACGCATAGTCTAAAAGGTTAGATTTCAGGCCCTGGTTATGGGGAGGAAAAAAACAGAAATGTATTTAGGTTTACTGATAGATATACTGGGAACAGTCACTGACTATGTTTACATAGCTTTCCTGTATGTTTACACAGCTTTCCTGTAGCTCAAATGGTAGAGCATGGCGCTAGCAACGCCAAGATCATGGGTTTGATTCCCAGGGAAAGCAAGAGCTGATCAAATGTAAAACTGTAACTTGAATGCAATGTAAGTCGCTTTGGATAAAAGCGTCTGCTAAATGCATAAATGTAAATGTGCATGCAGAGCAATACTCTTATATTAAATGGAATTTGGCAATATTTGATTTAATATAGGCAAAAAGAAATTGTCATGTAAGCACAATATATTTGATTGCTATATTCCGTTTAAGACAATATTCTGATTGCACAAATTTCAATTTTCTCCCCTGGAATAAGCTTGTTTTAATCTGTTGCATTTAAACACCTCATTCAGGACAGTATGGAAATGTTGTCAGGCATTTTTGAATTTGGGAAGGATAATTCAATTTAAGATTACAGTGGAAAGTAGTAATAAAACTAACAAATGAGCATAAAGTATGGCAGCATCTTCAATCTGCTGAGAAATAACAGCGGGAAAGGAAACACGCATTTATAGATTGGCATGCCTACAAAACAACTTATACATCAATATTCTGATGCCTGTATGCTGTATGCATATTGTATGCAATATTAAGAATATGGCTGCAACCTGAATATAAAACTTAATTGGAATTTGATGTTCTCAGGATCTAAGTTATATCGATGCACAATCAAGAATAATTAGCTATACATTATAACGAATATGTGATCCATCAAAAAACACACCTGTATACATATATTTATAAACTTAACCACATCTGCATTATGTCACTGAATTGTTGTCTTACCAGTTGTACAAACGGAAGCAGTTTGGCAATAATAGAGTTAGTTATCTTCTCCACGGCATCAAGCGCAGAAACAATGGTGGATGCATAGAAAGAGAAAATCACACGCAGCTGCGGACAGTTCCCATCCCGGACAAACCCAGAGTATGCCTACAACATGATTCAATAAAGTATTAGCAGCATTACTGGACTGACAGACTTTAACTTGCACTAAACCCAGCCAGAGTGTCTTACCTTTACTGAATCTGTGACCAAAGAACAAATGAAATCCATGAAGCCTAAATCTTTATAGCAGTGTGTGAGCAGAGTTCCTCGGGCCAGGGGAACACCAGGTTTCTATAGATAAAGCACAGAGTAATTAGTAGAGTCCCAAATTAAGCTATAACTTTCTTTACACCAACTGCATATATGACAGAATCAGAAACGTTATGGCTTACCTGAAGTCCATGCAACCAGTGCCATTTGTGGGTTGGATCTTCAATCATTAAAATCTGGATCACTCGTACAAACACTTTAGTCTCATGATATGGTAGAACACAAGCAATCAGGCTGTCTTGGTTGTACAGATGAATGTGGAATCTGAAATCAAATTTGTATCAGTGAAGACTGATTCCACGCTACAATATATAAGGTGTATGATTTCCAAATGGAATCTCAAAAATTATGACCAAATCAGTATTTTTCTGGAGGTCAACCTACAACTGGATTACATACAGCTGTCTCTGCACAAATCAGCATCAAATAATTTACACACATCATCTTTAAATTAAGAACATCTCTAAAATACAGCACAATTTTGCCATTTACAAAGTTTATCAAACTCTAAAACAAATTTCACACAGACAATCTGAGACAACAGCAAATCTATTTAAGATTACCTGTGTATTAGCCATTCAATGCATTTCAGAGCAGGCTTGAGCAGAAAGTAAGGTGACAGCCGAGTGAGAAAGAGTGAGATGCTCTTGTCCAGTTTCTTGTTGACCTCTTTTGTCTGAACACTGCGCTCTAAAGTCAAAGAGGCTTGACTAAACAGAGTCTCCTGAAACTCACTGAACGCTGGATCAATACCCATCAGCTCCTCAAGTCCTGTGCAGCCTGTTCAGAATGATCAATAGCAGACATTTAGACGAGATGACTATTTCTATTCGTTGCAATGAATGATTATATACAGGTGAATGATTACAGTAAATATTCTGGTAAAAGCTAATCAATTAAAAAAATTCAATGTGAAACGATGACTGCAAGATGACCCTAAACTGTGAACAGCTCAACATTATTATTATATATTTTTTTATAAATTGTATGTCAATGTTAACCAGAAAGAAACAGATGGGTATTCTTTATCCATTGTTTTACAGTCTTTGTTAAAGCATTTTAAGCAATAAAACAAGGTGAAAACCAGTTAACAAGGTGAATCACAAAATTACAAACTTTCATTTAATGCAAAAATGTTTTTGAAAATCAAAAAAAGGCAAATAGACTGTGTACTTAACAGCTTTAGTGAAATAAAAAAACTACAATCCCATCAAGCAATGCAAATGACATTACCGAATTATATAACTTAATTTAAAGTTGTTGATCATGGCAACAAAAACAATAACCTATATTTTTAGTTTATACACATTCAAAATACACATACATTTACAAATATTTTAAAAGCATAGCGAGACCGAATTGATTATGTAATTTGCGGTGCTTCATGGGAGTGGGTGGTCCCTGCAAGCTCTTTTGGCGTGATTTGTGGAATTTTCAACAGGAATTTAGCTGTTAAACATGAATATCTTAAATATAAGTTGAAATAATGCAAATAGATGGCTTCATCAAAAGCATATACGGCTGATTAAACTCTGAACTTACGGTAGGTCTGTCTTAAAAGGTATACGTGTTATTGTTATAAATCATAAAATGAATGGACTTTTTACTTCACAACTGTTGTCACTATATTAGAAATGTCTCTGTTAACATGGGAATAAAAATTGTGACAAAGTGCTCAGCAGCAACAACCCATTTCCATAAAGTATTGTGATTAACGTAAATGAGCCACTCTGCCTAGAACCTAAAAATATTTAAATATTTGTATATTCAAGCAAGTAATCCATGCACACAAATGAGCATACGTCAAATAAAATACTGCACTCTGCAGAAATTATAATATGAACACTGATGGTTCCTGTATAAAAACCTATGTATAGTACACCCACTTCAATGGTAATATATTTGGCTATTAGAAAGCAAACACAATTGCACAAAATCAAAAGTCATTTATGGACTGGGCATGACTTCTTTGGCATTTTCAATGGAACAATCTCCTGTTTCATCTAGATAACAGAGGAGTAGATGCTCTGCCGTCAGTAACTGAGCTCAGTATACAAGTTCAAAAGAGCAGTGTGTCTTGGAGGAAAAAGAAGGAAAAGCTCTAGCAAGACGTGACTTACCCAGTGCATAGAAGGTGCTGCGGTCCATGCTGGCAGCATCTTTAGGGTCAAAGAGCACAGAGGCCACCACTCTCCGGCTGAGCAGATTAGAGTCATTCTGCGGCAGAGCCAGCCGCTTCAACTGATGTGCTAAAGATGTCATCTAGAGACATATGATAATAATATGAGGATTTCTGTTTTCATACACAAGTAACCATTGTGCGGTTTCAGTGGGTCAAGAGTGCATCATATTTCTTCAAAGGTCAGATTTTACCACAAAATAAATGACATTTTACATTAAGAAACTTAGTTGAAAAATCCATGAAGGATTTTTTCATTGTGATATTATTTTCATGAGAAATTGATAATCAAACATATTTACCCTTTTCAAAAATGTCATTACTGTAAGTTTTTTTTTTGTAACTTTCATTGATGTCAATGTGATTCTCATTAGATTTCCATTACTAACACAATAATGAGTAACAACCTGTCTGAGAATATTTATTTTGACTTATTGGACCACATTATGTCGATACTACAATATTTATACTGCCTTATACTGAGGGATAAAAAGACTGAGATGTTTAATAGTATGCCGATACAGTTAAAATCAGCTATGTTATCGGAACTCTTTTGGGTTGCCAAAACACATTCTATACATGTATCACGATGGTATATAATGTGTTTAAAGGATTAAACGTTTTGATCACGCCTATGCGTTTAAAAGAATAAATATATTCCCATACCTTTGAATGAAGTTATCACACCAGTTTCCACGTGTGTGTGTGAGTCTGCTAGTGCTATTTTCCTCTCTGTTTTGCTTTCGGCAACAGATAAACCTTTTGATGTTATAGCGCCACCTAGTGCATCGGATGGTTTATAGCAAATTGTATGCGAACTGAAAACATTTTAAAAACCCACAAAAAGAGCGTGCCAAGCAAACAAACCACAAGCTATAATAATACCTTTGTACTAAATTGTCGTTCATATTTAACACAAATAGTTTTACTATCTTAATAGTTTTATATAGATTTTTTTTTAATTGTTAAATGTTAGGACTATATTTATTTTGCTATTATTTTGGAATTGTGACAGTCTGACCTTCCTGCCCAAGATAATTGACGCACAGTTTCAACAGTCATCTTTAAAATAACAATATTAATCCATCTCAACAATGATTCTTAAAAGGTGGAAAATGGTGGTAGCACGTCTTCTCATATATAGGCTATAGAGAGGGGGGGGGGGGGGGGGGGTAGATTACTTACAAATTGTAATCCGTTACTGATTCCAAATTACAAAATTCTCATTAGCAATTACATTTCACATTTTAGGTAATATAATTAGACTACGTTTTGATTACTTTTAGATCCTACTTTTGACGCCTATTTCTTTTATCAAAATAATTTATGTAGGACAATATTGTACCATATTGATATAAAAATACAAAGATTAAGAAAATATATTCCATTTGTTGTAATTAACAACATGAAGTGCATTAAACATTACATTATGTCAAGGTTTCCCAAACTGGGGTTCGTAAATGAACTGCAGTGGGTTTGAATTAAATGATAAAAATGTACAATTAAAATAAATAATATTAAAGTAACAACAATCAAAATAAAACACTTACTAAAAAATATGAAATATTCTATGTTTACTTGCATGTCACATGACCATTAATCGAGAACTGTGAACATGCAAATGTGATACTTAAATATTAAAATATTTATTTTAAAATCTCAGAGGTACTTAAGGTGAAAGACGTTCAGATGACAAAAAAAAAGTTCTGGAATCCATGCTCTACATGAAAAAAATAATGTGAATTTATGCATTTGAATGTGTTTGAAAGTCAAAAGCCTTCAAAAGACAGTAATACACGGTTAAATAACCTACTGATTGATCTTTCAAATAGCTGATGCAATCTTAAAACAATTCTTAAACCTAAAAATGATTTTTGTAAATCCAGTGGTCTATATATATTCCACTGTAGTGGAGAAATGTAGCAACTTGGAGCTGTCCTGTAACGCAAGTGATTAAAATTTTTATTTACAATATAAATTATATATAAATTATTTATAGGTATGCTAGATAGCTTACTTGAGCCTGGGTGTCCACCTATACAACTGTTGTCACAAAATCAGATCACTAATGTGGGACATGCTATGCTATGCTATTTTATTGCCTGAGATGCTCAAAAACTGTGAGATATAATGAATGGCCAAAAACCATCTGTCATCTGCTGTCTCCATCTGCATACAAAGACCAAGAATTAAAAAATAACAGCCAGTATTTGCAAATCACATCATGCGCTCCTCATACAACGAACAAAACCCTGAAGTTTGATCAAAATCAGACATAGTGTTATTACGCTTCCTGTCTCTCATTTTTCGCCATAATATCGCCAATATCGAATATCAAAAATAGGGGTCTTCAGATATGTTCTATTTTGTTGTAATCCTGTATTTTAGCCCTAAATAGCCGATTTCCTTATTATGTTACCGAGTTTGAATATTTATGAGCTTTCAAGTTTTCAGACTGTGTTCTATAGCCCCTGTCGGGTCCCAGTGCGGCGTCCTAATGGCCGCGGAAAAAAATGATGAGAAAATAAGATCAATAAGATCAGCTATGGGTGAAGTGCAGTGATTTGGTGAACAGGTGTTTCAGATCATAGCATATATAGGCGACATCCACAGCTGGAATGCTGTGTTAACCAATCAGAAGCCATGACTGATATTTTAATATAAAATAAAATATTATTTAAAAAATGTGCACTGAGTCAAAACCTAATTTATAGCTGGGTTTCAGTGGTATGCTGTATGGAGCCCTGGTATGAGGACTAAAATGTGTGACCCCATAAAAATCAATGTGCTGAGAGGGTGTGAAACGAGACGCGCTCTATGACCCTGTATCTCTGCTGCGCCGCTGCAGCATCAGTGGGAAAGGCAGAAATCTGCAGCTGACTAAATCAAGAGATCAAAACGATCCGGATTATAAACGCACAATCTGTCGTGAAAATCCAGGGCGCATCGCTGTTCTAGTTTCTCGTTTAGTCGTTCATCAATGCATGTGTGATTTACACATTAATCAGCGGGGGGTTTTTTTCACAGACGGGAAGATGGTGCGTTGCTTGTGCCATGCCGCTGACGGATACTCTACACGTATTCATGGGCATTAATTCACCGTTCTCTTCATCATATTCCAAGGCACATTATTGTTCATCAGCGACAGTTTTGTCCTGACAGAAACGTCTGGGCCACGGGCTCAGAGATGCTGTTATCGCATCGCCTCGGAGAAGCCTAACAGACCATGATGAAGACCGAATCCTCATCCTCCTCCAAACCAGCGAGCACCACCGCGCTCCGCAGTCCCTCTCCTCACCGCAACGCGTACGAGGCGGCGGGGATTCAGGCGCTGAAGCCGGCGATCGATGTCTTAAATAACGGCGACGCTCAGGATGGCAAGCCTAAGCCCACCAGCCGCGGTCGCACGTACGGCTCGAACGTGCACCGCATCAAGAACATGTTCATGCAGATGGGCGCATCCTCACCCACCGAGGCTGAAGACGCGCAAAAGGCAAACGGCGACGGCGACGGCAAAGCGGTGCGTCTCACGCTCCCGCGGGCTGGCAGCCTGAACGAGAACGTGGATCACAGCGCGCTGCTCAAACTGGGATCTAGCGTCTCCGAGCGCGTCAACCGCTTCGATAGCAAAACGGACGCGTCGCCCAGATACTCGAAGCTGCAGGAGACGAGGAAGATCTTTGAGCAGCAGGAGAAGGAGAGGCAGGCGGCTTCTAATCGCGTGTTACTGAAGAAAGAACGCGCCGCGGGCTTTCAGGATGCGTCGCGTTTGGATGTGGTCGCGCGTTTTAACGGCAGCACGGAGTCGTTGGATAGCTTGGACGCGATCGGCGGGACCTGCGAGGCCGTGTCGCCCACCGTCAGCCAGCTCAGCGCCGTTTTCGAGCGGGCCGCCGAGCTGCGGAACAACCTGCACCGGCTATCCAACACGCCCCCGCTGCCCCTGCGCGGGGTCACCGGCCGCGTCGGTGCTCTCAACTCAAAAATCATCACCAAACGGTTACGCGCTTTTCCTTCAGGGGCAAACAAGGAGGATGGGGTAAATCAGCACCAGGAGGAAAAAGACGCGAGGTGTAGCAGCCTTAATGGAGCCTCTGAGCTTCAAGACGGCATCACAGCTGTGGATACAGAGTCCTTGGAAGAGAAAAAGACAGGGGAGAAGGATGAATCTAGTGACAATGAATCTAAGACTGTAGATAAGTGTAAGTCAGGACAGGCCAGTGCCACAGAGGCAAAAGGTACTCTTATTTCTGCTGATGTCCGTAATTTGGAAAATGGGGGACTTGCATCCAATGGAGAGGCCCTGGAGAGAGACACTATGGAGTCTGGCATCACCGGCACTGGAAGGAAGGGTGAGGATGGACATGCTCGTCCATCAGTGGGGGTCAGTAAGGAGGATGATGATGGTACTCTGAAGGAGAATTACTCTAAGGCTGATTTGGTGGATATCAGTGCCTACAGTGCAGTTGGAGAAGACTCTGGTGGTAGCCAGCTTGAGGATGAGGAGGATGAAGATGACGTATATGAGCCAGAGTCAAGCTGCTCTGAGATTGCTGGATTACCTACAGAGGAGGATCCGCCCCCGAGCAGGAAAATTAAATTCAGTACTGCACCCATTAAGGTGAGTTTATACCACAAAGGAATATTTCACCACAAATTAAAATTCTGTCATCATTTACTCACTCAAAAACCTGTATGTTCTTCTTTCTTCCTCTGAATGCAAAATAAGATATTTTGCAGAACATTTCACCTGCCTTCTCCAACTAGGGCAGTGGTTCTCAATCAGTGGGCCTCTGCAAATGGTGGCATCAGGATAACTTAAAAGTATTTAAATTAATAAATTATTATTTATGGATAAAATAATTTAACTGTAGTCAAGATTAAAATGCTATAAAAACACAAAGTCAAGCTGTAAACTGAAATCATGTTTCTTATCCCTCAATTACTGTTGTTATATTGTTTATATAGCTTGTGAAACGTCTGGAATCATTCATATATCAATACTTCCAGTTTCTGTTTATAAAAAAGCAACTTTGTCATAATTACAGCATAAATATCTGAAAAGCCTATACTTGGGGCCAAAATGTTTTGTTGGACAATGTGGGGCCTTAGAGTCAAAATGTTGAGGACCACTGATCTAAGCTTTATCAAGTCCAAAAAGGACAAAGAAATACCATAATGCTACATAACAGTTTCATAAAGGCAGTCCATATGACTTGTGCGCTATATTTAATCTATTTTATAGCTTTTTATGAGGAAAATTGAAATGATTTACGGAAAATCCTCTGCTGTAGCTTTAAAGTGTAATTTGCATCATTGACACCAGACACCACTGGATCTCACAAGTCTCATAACCAGAAAATCTTATTATGAATGAGATTTGAGAGTTATGATGGAGGGTATGATTTTCAATGTGTGCATATTTGATATATTTATTAGACATTAGGTATATTTAACAATAAATTAGGACACTGACCATGTTTTTTGGTACGAGAATATTTATTCACATTAAAAGGATTCTTTTGTAAAGCCTTTGTTTGCTCTGTATTCAGATGAACTGTGTTTGTTATGTCTTGTATGGCTTTTGTTTTATTTTAATGTTCATTAAAAATGAATTAGAGGGGTCTGGTTCATTTAAAATGGTTGCCTAGGGACTGGCGTATGTGTTGGGATGAGTGAATGAATGAACTTCATATATTATATAATACAGTCTTTTATTTATCAGTTTCTATAGAAGCCTCAGTCACTGTAACTGTTGGTACGCTTTTAGAGGCTGCAGACTGGCACAGACTGAATGAGCTGAATAGAATATAACATAATCCAGACTGTCAGTCGGTTTGTCTTGACATCTATTCTCTCCCAAGCGCTTCCTCTCTTTGATTAGGTGTGACATTTATCCAGGACAAATGCTGACCTGACATTAATGGCTGAGGTAACAAACATACATCAGACAATGTGTCTGATAAGCTCAGCTGGCCTGCTTGTGATCAGGATGTAGCTAGTTCTGCTCTGTAGATCTGTGTAAACATGAAACCAAACCAACATTTAACAACAGATCCTTTCAGGACACCATGTCAAATAAAATAGTCTCTGAGAATGTTCCTCCCCCTAAACTATAAATACAATCAGTCACCGACTAGCAATAGTAAGTAGCAAATCATGGGTCGTCTGTGTGTCTTTGGTAGCTCTGTTTTTTATTTTCCAGGGTTATGAAGAAAACTAAAATATAATTTATTGTCATTTCTGTTAAAACTTATGTCTTGTATTTAAATATATTTGTAATTACACATTTGTAATAATGAAGTTGCAATTTAGTACATTTAAATATATTAACTTATATTACCAATGATTTCAAAAGTAATTTGAAGTAAAACTGTTCATTTGACATTAGAAAACTTCACAAGGTTTAGTTTAAAGATTTACATATATTATTCTGTTCACATATGGTATTAACGTCCATTTCAAGCAAACATTTAGCTAAAACTGGGGTTAAAAGTCCAAAAAGGTTTTAACGTAAATGTAAAGCTGCATTTTTGAAAATTCATGCAAATTAAATGCCCTCTTACAAATCATTATTAGAAAACTGAGAACATTCAGAAATCTTTTTCAATGTCATATAAATATAAATGTATTACAATTAAGTAATTATGAGCTGCCCGGTTCCGTACGTATGTCTGAAAGCGTGAACAAGCTCCCATGATGCATCTGAGAGAAAGGTGTGAGTCTTTCAAATGCAGGCGATGCGAAAACATGACGAAACCGCTCCTGTAAGTGATAAGAGTAAAAATAGCTGACCTATGAATAGATGAAAGTAAGGGGTAGATTTATTGTGGATATGTCAGTATCACTGATAGATAGGAGAAACACACAGAGAAACAGTAGCTCTTTTGAAATAGTCAGGACTGATGCTGTTTGTAAGAACCAAACTCACAATGATCCTGTAGTCTGTTAATGATTGTTCAAGAGAATGAAAGAATGCAACTCCAAGGTCTGTAGTCATGTTGTAGAGATGGAAATCACAATAAAACGACCACGAGCTGTGTTTGAGTCAGATTTTACTCAAAACACTTAACCCAAAAATGTATTTTATTTTATTACTGTCGTCTAAACATGTATAGCTTTCTTTCTTCTGCAAAACACAAAAGGAGACATTTAGCATAATGTTCACATTCCACTTTCCATGGGGAAAAAAAACCCAGAACAACCTAGCAAACGTCATAGGCAAAACTGGAACAGGAAAGTGGCCCTCTAGTGGCCCTCTATCTTAGCATATAATTGCCATGGCAAATATCCAAAACACTCTAGCATTGTGGCTGTTGTTTTTCTCAGAAAATGTATTGGAAATAAGACTGAAATAAACATTAGTGGCAGTAAAACACCAACAACTTTTGTTCCTTTTCACACAAATTATGATTACAGGGGAAGATTATCAATTAACACTGTGTTCCTTGCACAGTATTTTTTTATGACCTTGAAACACTTTTACCATAGTATGTGATTTGTAAACAAAAACATTTTTATGGCTTGCACAAATACATTTGTATGCATGTGTATGGCTTTCGTGAAGTGGTAAACTTGCTCTGTAGCTCACCTGGTAGAGCATTGCACTTGCAATGTGAAGTACGTTGGTATGAAGCCTGTGCAACATGAGTCAAGATTACAGAGCTCAAAGACTCATAGAAGCAAGTTAAAGACAATGTATAATATATATAAATATATATTAATGCCACCAGGCTATTAAATAAACCCCCATCTGCAATGGAGAGAAAAATATATTGCTATAGGTTTTGCAAAAATGTCGCCAGAGAGTCACGTATTTCCAGTGAGTCTGGGTTGAAAAATCTGTTTTCAAGCATAAGGCACTGTCTATGGCACTGTCAAAAAAGTTGATTGAGCATTTATTTTGCACCAGCATTTCTGTGCAACCTTTAAATTGAGGTTGCCAACAGTAAAGCCAACAGTAAAAACTGTTTTTAACCACTCGTTCTCAATCTGGAGACTTCGTACTGTGTTTTTCAGTAGTGTGTGAGATCATATAGAGGCCGCAGGCCGAGGAGACAGCATTCAGTCGCTGCCAAGCTGTGGCTGCCTTTGTGTTGGTCAGTAAGTGGCCGTGTCACTCTCTCTCTCTCTCTCTCCCTCTCCTTCTGTCCCTTTTTCACCCCCTTTCTTATTTGCAGACAGAATTTGGGACAGTTTTCTCCCTAAATGAATTTAACAGCTCCCCGTCAAACACAAGGCCTGTTGTGCTGGCTAGGGTGTTGGGTCTTTATTAAACCTCTCTCTCTTCCTCTCTCTTCAGGCTGGAGAGTTGAGGCTGACCTAAGAGGCAGATCTCACACTAACCGCTTTGTTCTCATTTTCTTTCCTCCCTCTCTCTCTCTCTGCCCCTCTTTCAGTTGCTCACTTCTTCTCCTCTCTGTGTCCTTCTTCAACCCATATTAATTTAAGATGAACATATTCATTCAAGTTCATCTAGTATTCTTTTTGATTTTCATCTTCCTTTAATTTTTTAACTGCCAAGTCACTCATTCCCATTTTAATCCTATTTTTCTTCTCTTTCTCTCTTTTCTTCATTTCCTGTTTCTCTTTGTTTCTCTGGCTTGGCAGTGCTTATAAATAGCAGTATTGTCACTGTCAGTCCTCCCCGGCAAGGCGTTGTACACACCAAACGCTCAAACTTACAACATTTTTCATTAAGTCTCTCTCTGTTTCTTTCTCTATCTACACAGTCAGTGTTTCATCCCTATAAAAGGGTGAAAAAAAATCACGTAATATATTTTACACCTCACCATGTGGTCCAGAATCAATAAATGTCAGTTATTCTGAGCTATAAACCTGAGTATCAGTAAATTAATATATATCTGGAGAGAGAGGCTGTTAAAGTTTGTGAAATGATTTGTAAAGTTATATATCCCTATACTGGTAATTTTCTGCCAGGAAAAAATGCCATTATCTTTTCAGAATATTTCACTAGTGAGTGAAATGTACAAAGAAATATCTGGGTCATATTTCATCCTAAAATCAAAAGAAAAATTATATATTTCTTAAAGAATATAAAGATGTTTTTAAAAACCATTTTAGAATCAAGACTGTGGAAGACAAGATAGTTGTTGTACTCTAATGATCTATTACAGGTGCATGTTTGTTATATTATTAGCTTTTATGTATGGAAATGAGTAATTTATTTAAAATCTTGTTTTGTATTTAACACCAGAAAGAAGTGGAAGTGCATCTTGGTTTGGTTATATTTTAGTGGGTTGTTTAAGAGAGGAATGAATGTGTAGCAATGAATTTGGTCTGATATTTTGAGGCATTTCTGTAGACAGCTGACAGATATATCAGGATCATACAGACAACCCAGAACTGTCTGTGAGTGAGACAGAGAGATGTTCCTCCTCACACCTCTGTGCCTGAGATACAGGACTGTACTCATCATGGTGGCTTTGGACTACTTCACAATCCAGCCTCGTGCACCTTGAAACCTATATAATATATAGCTTAAGAAAGAATTGCTGCTTATTAGTGCATTTTGTTAGTATGATTTTACTCCTATATATAATTAGAACAGAGAGGTGTTTATTTATAGGAAGTGCAATCGTATTTGAACAGCAGGAGTGGTTCATTCATTCATCCCTCATTCTTTAGTCAGTCCCAGCACATCATTAGGATAAAATCCAGCTTGCCTCGCAGTATCTCACCATATGCTACATTATTGAAAAAAGCCTCAGAACAGCAGGATATAGATGATGTTCAGGAATGATTGCTTAAATTCTACAATATGTTATCTTTTGCCTGCCTGGAATGTATTTTGCACAATTGTTTTGGGAAAGATTTGTTTGTATGAGCTATATTACTGCTAGCATTTTAGATCATATCCATGGTGTAGCCATAAATTGTGAAATGATGCAGTATGGTGGCCCCTTTGATTTACATACATTTATCCATTTTTTTTTCTTCACATTATCAAATTTTGTCCACTTTGTTTTCATTTGTTTATGCATTCCCTGGTAATCAAACACAAGCACTTCACTGTAAAAAATGATTGTGATTTTAACGGTAAAAAACTGTGAAAATACTACAGTAAAAACCTGTTAAATGGTTAACGGTAAGTTCCCCTACTATATACGGTGAAAAACTGCAATGGATATTTCATGTTATTTTTTGATAAAATACAGTTTTTGGAAGTGAAATATAATGTAAAATTTACAGTGAAAACCCGTAAATTGACGTTCTCAGAATTCCCTGCATTACATTTCAAATTTGATGTTGTTTCTTTGAAATAACTATGTTTCTTCTTAGTTTTTGTCTTATCAGTTATGTTTATCAGGGTTGTATGTTACATCTAATGTTGTTAAATTAATATTTATTGCATTATTTCAGTATAGTGTGTTACCATGATGGTGTTTAGTGTTTGAATGAATAACACTGTGCACCTTCTATATATATTAGTGTTTTTTTCTTAGCTTGTGGAAAAGCTGCTTGTGATGAGCTTTGGTTCATCATGTGACTTTCTCATCACCACCTGATTTTGATGGTTATCTGTGTATTGCAAAAGTACTAAACAGATTTCAGAACTTCAATAGGTTGGAATATTAACATTATATCAGTTAATAAAGTATGGTTTTTAATTGTAAATTTAAGTTGAATCCGTAAACCTTAAAATTTTGCTACCATATTTTTTAACGGTAAAATTCTGGCAACCACAGCCACCAGTTTTTTACCGTACATGTTACTGTTTTTTTTTTTCTTTTCAAAGTGTTGGCTTACTGTTTAAGCTACAAGTGTATAACTGGCCCTAAGCAAGTTCTACAGGGAGTACTTGTAAAGTACTCTTGGAAAGATTACTGTTTTGTTTGTTAAACCTGTAAAACAGAAATTATGACTTCAGGGTTGTTCAATTCATTATTAAATAACAATTTTCAAAGAATCTCACACACTTCTCTCACACACGTCTCTTCTTCAAATACAATTGCCTCCAGGCCCAGAACAATCAAAACTTGTAAAAGACAATTAAGTAAGAACTTGGGTCTCTTTTTCACCCAGAGTATTGATTACATGTAAAAGTGCTAAATGCTAAGAAACTTTTCTGGTTTAGGAGTCAATAAAGGTGCCGTAGGGGTCCATACAATGAAAAAGATAGGGAAACACTGAACTGTATTTTGCAGTGTACTCTGTTCCTTTGCCAGTATTTCACAATTTTTGCTTACTTTACTGAACATAGTGTTTTTAAATGTTTTATTAAAATTACATTTACTTACATATTGTCAGCCAGAGCAATGATTCAGCTGATGTCTAATTGTTAAAGTGTGTGCACTTATATAAATAGAAGTGGATATAATCCACTGCATAGACCAAATCAGTTTAATTTTGCAAATTACTGAATAGATGCAAATTTCAAAACTAGCATGAACCCAGTGAGAAGTACAGTGCAACTAAATTACATTTTATTGTATTTTATTTTATAAATACATAACATTTTATTATATTTTATAATATTGTCAGCACCATACAATTTATATTTGGCTTATGTAGATTATTTTAAATCTACACTTATTTACTAAGAGTTAAAATATAGTAATGTGGGGTGTTTGAAGAGAATGGGGGAAAAACACCGGAAAACCTCTGCCTCATGTGTATGCAGAAACATGGAGGGCATTCTGGTGTTCACAAATCTATTCCTGTCACCTGGAACAGAACCAATCTTACTGCAACTCTCTCTTGTTCCCAACCTCAAGCAGAGCAGAAAATGTCAGTGGTTGTGGGCAACAACTTTTCAACCATGCTATTTGGATTTATTCTTTTCCAGCAGACTATTAACAGTATTCCTTAAATGGGTTTTCCTGTTAGAACTTCTCCTCATATTTTATTTTGTTCATTGTTACAAGTGTCTTGTGTTGCATAAGCAGACATTTTTTGCATTATTCTTGTCATAAGCACTATCCCCCTAAAACTCAGATTATTTTGATACAAAACTGAGTTAAATTTCTATATTAAACCGTAATGAGATCGAGACTTTGACTTTACAGTAATTAAAAGAAAATAAACTTAATAGTCCTAAAATAGTTTTTTTTGACCATGACATGTTGAGACAGGTTTCATGAGATTCTTTCAACACTTGAGCAAGAAATCAAGCAATAAAGTAGAATATAAAGTAAAATATAGCAATTCCTACAGACTATTAATGATATATACTGAACATTTATTGTCATTCATACCTTTAGTAGGGCAGCAGAGCCAGGACGGGGGAGCAGAGTTTGAGCGGAGGAGGGGTATTCCTCACCATCTGTTAAGAGATGTGACCTACTGGCACTCTCACACAACTGGAGCACCACTGTCTGCCTCTCTCTTCCTCTCTCTCATTCTATCCTCCCCCTCCTTAATCCGATGTTTGTGTCCACCGGGCACCACCAAAAATCCCAGCCACACAGTCTCACTGAATCATGTGGCCATGGTAGCTGGTCTCAGCTGGTGTATGTGATGCTTCATTTTGCTATTGGGGAATAGGTGCAGGTGGACTTAAAGCACAGATGGGAGTAAAGCACAATTTTTCTCTCAGGGGTTGTGTTTAATGTGGGATGTGCTGCTAACAGTGGGAGGCCTGTGGCAGGACATGAGTGGGTGGAATTGAGGATGAGGATTTAGGATGCTGGTGGTTGACTGGCATTGGGGAATAAAAACAGTCTGGTGTTATTTTTACTTCATTACATAACAGGAAACGGCATTCAAAGTGCATTTTACTTCTGTAATGTGACTTATTTCTGAGGAAAAAATATTTTTTCAAGATTCAAGGGAAAAAAGTAGGGCAGGACTTGATTTTATCTATTGGGAATTGATTGGATTCTTAAAAGTAGTCTCTGTATGACAGGTGGCTAAAAAAAAGGGCTTGGTGGCGTCAACCAGACAGGAAATTATTTTCATAAAAATACACAGTGCACACGAATATGGTGAAAACTATCGTTTGTCAATACATTCCAGGCTGTAATTAATTAAAAGTATATTTATAATGTCTAAAAATTCTATTTGGGTTTGTCTGCCATCTTTTAGACTAAGCTTCTCATAATGCATTCTGGTGTTACCTTCTCTGTGGAGGACAATTGCAATGTTTGGCCAAAAGAAGATACCCAAGAAGGCTGCAATACAAAAGTAAAATGGACATTTAAATGCTGTGTATAAAACATGGTCAACTAGAGCATTTCACATTAACAGTATAAATTTAAAACATGCATGAGTGTTCAGGCCAGGTTAAGTTGGCGCCTGCACCCACATTAAAAAGATTATATAAAACTAGCAGTAAAGCCTCAAGAGCTGCTGTGAAGTGGGCACACCTGCTCTGCCCACACAGCTTTGCTTTCAATAGAAAGCCACTTCAATTCCATAGTCAGTGCATCAGTCTGTTTACAATCAAACAGCATGCAACACTTAAAATGTCAATAAACAGCAAGAGACAAGTATTTGAATCCAGTTAGTGTTCTGGAAGAATTATCAGCCAGAAAATTACTAAAAAGAACTGTTGTGGATTTGTAAATTATTGGTTATAAAACTTGGAGCTTTACAGGAAAGTATAACGTTGCTCTGAAACAGAGGAAAACATGTTTGTATTAATAGTAATGGCTAAAAAGGTGCCAGTTGTTGCTCTTTACATGGCCAAAAACATAATAATTATTAGCACAGAGAAAGCTTCCCTGATTTGAAACCCTTATCAATAAGGATTCAATTGTGTAACTTGTGTAATCGTCTGCACGTACCATTTGTGGCACAGACAGGAATGATATCTCAAATTCTGCAGCTTGTTGAGTATAAGTGTGCCATTACTTTTCGAAGTGATCAGACAATAACAAAAAGAAAAAAACATATTTGAGGGGAGTGTACAGAGGTTATAGGGGGACCCAGTCATGAAAACATGGGAAATCATAGAAAAATTAGCAGGCCAAATCATTGTGAGAACTGATGGAGAGTAAATGTAAATGTAAGCTCTTATTCAGAAAATGTAGAAAATTATTTCTTTAAGACTAACTATCTTATTCAGGAGAGCAGCATCAGTCAATGACATTAAATAAAGGCGGTGAACTGGTTAATATTATTGATATTTATTTCTTAATATTATTCAGAACAATCTGTGTATAATCACAAGCAATGCAATCCTTATTCCAGGTTTGGTTCAAGGTCTGATTGAATCAAAGTCAGATACTTGTTTAGAGCTGAATCTGGAATCTGGAAAGTGTATCTGGCTGTTGTGTAATATATTTTCTTATTGAATTTATTATTCAAAATATTGAAGTGAATCAATAAGCAGTGGAGTATTTACATGTTCTGAAAAGGAAATATATATTTTTTACTTTATTACACGAATGAAAAGCTTGTTTCTGAATCAAACATGTGGTTATGATACATTTTTCAGGTGTTCACAACCTATTGTAATGAGGACTATGACAGGAGGAATGATGACGTGGACCCCATGGCTGCCTCTGCTGAATATGAGCTGGAGAAACGTGTGGAAAGGCTGGACCTGTTCCCCGTTGAACTGGAGAAAGGTATTTGCGGAGAGTTGGTTGAAATGAGTGATGCATTGAAGAGTCAATAAATGGCTGGATGTATTGATGGATGATGGATGAAAAGATTAGAGTTTGACAGTATGGATGGATGGATTGATTGATAAAGGATTGAAGGAACAGCGAACCTCCAACTAGCAATTCATCATGTTTTTTTTTTTTTTTTGTCATTTACAAATTTCAAATTTAATTTTTGCACACATATTTGACACTGCATGAAGGGAACACTACTTGTAGGGTCATTTAAAATGAAATAAAGCTACTGAATCCCTTTACAAACATGCTATCCACAAGGCTGTTAGCAAAGTGTAAATACAGTGGTCATGTTAAGGATGTAATTGTGGCAATAATAAACACATGATACTAGATGATTTATTTAAAGAAATCTTTTCAAATGCTTTGCCCCTTGGAGTGAGTAGGGTATAGTGAAGCTCATGTTTGAATAGAATTCACCCTCTGAGTCACAGAACACCAGGTGGACATATTCACTTGGATGGTAGGCTGTTTCTTTTTTTAAAGACTTGTTAAATTGATGAAGGGGGCATTATGTAGATGGAAAGATAAAGACTCTAGTATTAAATGTATTAAAATAACTAAATGATCATATACTACAGAGCACTTATAGAGGCCATTGCTGATTTTAACTTTAGTTTACATGGTAGAGACAGTGTCTTAATAAATGTGCTTCAATGAAAATGTAATTGCAATATTTTATGTAGTGTTGTAGTAATAATAAAAAAGTTTTATAAAAACAGTAAGACACTTAAAGCCTTACTGTATCGTGAATATACTTCACTGCATTTTGTGATTAACAACACCCTTTAGCTGTAACTATAATAACAATATAGCAAATAAAAGTGTGTTGGAGAGTAAATGAAGGAATTAGGAAAGCGAAAGAGGGGTATTTAAAGGTGCTGTATGAAAGTTTTTGACTCTACTAAAGCAAAAAATACCATAATATGTTTGCAAATATTTAAGAAACATGCTTAACATACTTGTTTATCTGAAAAACAATGCTACAGTCAGTTATTCTCCTTTGAAAATGTGCGTTCCGGGCCGGTGTTGTGCCCAATTCTGACCCCCTGCCAGATTATTACCCCCCTAGTATTGGTAGGTTTAGGGTTAGGTGTGGAGGAGGGGTTAGGATTAGGGGTGGGGTTAGGATTAGGCAATCAGATAGCGATTTCAACAAGAGAGGTAATAATTTGGCAGGGGTCGAAAATGGGCACAACACCGGAATGTCTGTCTCTGATTTGGTTTGTGAAACCCGACCCGTTTACCCAATTGTATTTCGGCACCCGGGTTGCCAGTTGGTGGAAAACACAGCGTATTTAATTTCATTCATCATCATGTGAGCTCGTTCCTGTTGGTGTCGTTAATCTGGCAACCTGTGTGTGCGTCAAGTCTGAGGAGGAGAGGCCGGGTGAAAAAAAAACCTCTCCAATATTTTGAATTTGGACTGCAATACCTAGTTCAATCCCACCTTTAAAGAGTAACACTCAACAGGGAAAATGTCAAAGAGGAAGTGAAGATATTTCACAGTAGGCCTACTTCTCTTATTTTCTGAATCATGTTTCGCAAGTAGTGAGAGTATTCTGTGCAAAAAATAAAACACAATGTAGTGTAATAGTTACCTAGTGAGGAATGTTTTATTTTGACATTTGAGACAAAATACTCTTGGAAAAATTATACTCTAGATGACTGAAGTAATGTCACCTTTATTTATAGAATGCTTCATACAATACAGATTGTGCCAAAGCAGTTTTATAGTGTTAAACAGAAAAATAGTTTTTCAGTAGTTAATGCAAACACAATTTAATTCTGCTGTAAAGCAGCTCTAAAAAGAGGACAATAGTAAATGACAGTGAAAAGTATATAAAGTAGACAGCACACTTTTTAAGCAAAAATCTTTCACAAAAACAACTTTGATTATTGAAAATTTAAATGATAAATCAATATGTATTTCTAAAGACAGAAAGAGTGTCAAGACACTTTAGGGTTTTTTCACACTTATAGTTAACTCTGGGTCTTTCTAAACCCAAGGTAAAAGGAATCCTGGGTTATCTTGTTTCACGTTTTACACTGCTCATAGTTTAACTGTCATGGTTTACAATTAATCCTGTGTATTCATAAAATGATGTTTCTTGCTGAACATTCCACAACCCCGGGTTATCATTCTTATTTGCATATTTAAATTACAAGTGTGACACATATCTTTACCCGAGGTTAAAAATGTGCTTTAGATAAATGATAATCCAGTGTTAAGGGCAGGTAAAAGGCCCTTTTGTGGTTCTAAAAGGTGAGTGGAGCATGTTCATACTGTAATTCTCTGGATTGAGTTCTCCATTTTTGTCGTCCATCAACAGACAATGAGGGTTTGGGTATCAGTATTATTGGGATGGGTGCTGGAGCTGACATGGGTCTGGAGAAGCTTGGCATTTTCGTCAAGACTGTCACAGATGGAGGGGCGGCCCATCGGGATGGCAGGTAGATGTTATGCATATTCCACAGCATCATTTTTATTTTTTAACTTAATTACTGAAACTTATTTCACACTGGTCACACTTCTCACTTTTTTCCCTTTCAGGATCCAGGTGAATGATTTGATAGTGGAGGTGGATGGAACAAGCCTGGTTGGTGTAACTCAAAGTTTTGCTGCCGCTGTCCTGAGAAACACATCTGGCACAGTTCGGTAAGACCACGTGGATTTAGACCAGTGTACAAAAGTCATCTCCTTGCTGATATCTAATTTCATTGAAGTCCCATTTTTCAGTTTCTTTTATATTTATCTACAGATAAGTAAAAGTGAAGTTCACTTTTTGCTCTAGGCATAAGTAATGGTGAATTAATCATATGCTGCCTGCAATTCATGTCAGAAATTATCGCATTTATGAGTGAAGCACACATGAGCACCACCACGAGGTTTTAATAAATGTCAATATGGAACAGCTAGAAATTGAGGGTGTAAATTAAAAATCATGCCGTAAACTATTTGGGTATTTTTCACAATTAAGTTTTAATTGTAAATGTTTACTCTATAATTAGTATGTATTGAGAATAGCAGTAGAATTTGTACATCAGACAGCAGATATGTGTGACAAAACTGCATTTCCCTTGATTAACATAGCAGTTCAAGAATTATTAAATACATAGAGCATCTCTTACTTACCTAATTTGTATCCTTTGCTTTTCATTTTGTCACATTAGCTCTAAAGCACCTTCCTTTTTATGATTTTGCCCCATTTATAATTTGTTCCTTTACCAAAATCACTTGGGCATATTACAACATAATTACAACGTCCGAAATCATAAGTAGGAACTTCCCAGAAGGAACTGAAGACAGCAATAAATACAAAGTAATTAGAGACTGTACTTTTGGCTCCATGACAGCTTGATTTTTACAACATTTAGCTTCCTTATTTCAAACGCTCTTACTTTATATTAGTGCTGTCAATCGATAACATTTTTTAATCGCATTAATCACAGTCATGGACTGTGATTAATCATGATTAATCACAAAATTACAATACTAGGATTTACCTGTAAATGTGTTGAAATAATGAAATGCATGACAAACTAGTTTAAGGAAACATAACCTTTCACACCTCCGCCAGGTATGAGACATAATCCTTATTATTCTTTTGTTTTTATTCAGCCATTATCAGTCTTTATACTGGCAATAAAACGTTTACCAAGCCACATCGCTTCAATCCCAGGATACATTTACCCAACTATTATCAAAAGTATTTCTAAATAAATACAACAAAACATTTTCTTACGACCTTACGTGAAGTATTATGACAAAATGCATTATGAAGAAGAACTGGACATGTTCTGCAGGTGCATAAGAGCTTACATTAGCATCATGCTCCATAAGACAATTTATGAGATTAATAGTACACTTTTACTCAGAACTCACTTCAAACCAGCATCGAGTGTTTGTAATAACTTCCTTTTGCGATCACATGTGGAATTTGATCGTTTACTGTTGTTAAAATGCTTTTTATAGCCTTTTATATCGCTGCAAAAATGAGCATTTCAGATGTAAGTTACATATTCATCTCAAGAAAATCACATAGAAACCATATCCTATCGTAATCGTGTGTTTATTATTTTATATAATGTATAGTGGCTGTTGTCATGTTTATTTCTGCTGTGTTGTATGTTCTGGCTGAAACTCACGTTGTTTGTGATGTTGTGATGTTACAACTGCCTCTCCGTTCTGAAGTTGCCAGGTATACATTCCAAGTATGATACACATTAGTAAAAGGATCTATTTTAATTTTAATTTGTCTATATACACTTTGGGCGGCCGCGGTAGATTATAAAAGTACGTTAGCCCAAAAAACCACAACCCTCGGCTCTGTAATTTTTCCCGCGACTATACTTTCAAAATAGCCCACGAACACTTGTGCCACAGCCGCTACCCTGGCAACACTGTTCGCTGTACCCTCATCACACACTGATAGATAACCTTCCGCGCTGCGATGACGGGAAGAAGTTGGGGTCAAACCTTATCAAACGATTAATTTGCGTTAAAAAAAATATGAACGCGTTAAATTTTTTAGATTAATCACATGCGTTAACGTGTTAAAGTTGACACCCCTACTTTATATATACATTTTGTACGAATTCATGACAGGATACAAACAGACATTACACTTGTGTAATATTTTACAATTGTCTGCAGCTGTGTTGTGTGTAATGTTTGTATGCTCTTTTTATTACAGGAGCACTATAGCCAGTTCTACCTCAATTAAATTGTGAAATTAACTTTTTGATACAATATTTTCCCTAATTTAAAACTTACTCAAATATATGGTCTATAAGTGTTTAAAGAATGATTTGAGTTCATTAACTTTATCTTTGTCATTATCTTTCCCTACTCATTTTCCTAGTTCATTCAGCATCCAGCCAGTGGGAGTCATTGTGACAGTTGTAATTATGATGTTACAAAGACTGCATTTAGAAGAGAAGAATATTTAATTATGATAGATCAGTGTTAACAGGGCGAGAACAAGGAGAGGGTTATATGAAACCAGACACTGGGTGGAGGAGACATGCACAACACAGCAAAGAAAAGGGAGGAAATTGAGGATGGATAAATATAAAGCAGGGGAGACAGACCAGCCAAGATAGAACTGTAAGAGCTTTATCAAAAGTAAACAACAGTATAAATCTTGTTGCCATTGTTCATCATTATAAATGTTGTCTTCTCATATTTTTTGAATGACCTTACAAGGAGATGTTTGTAAGATATCTTTCTAAAGGCACAAAAAGAGCATTTATATATAATTATTTATAAAGTCAAATCTTAGTCGGTTTCTGGCTGTATTATCACCTGCTACTCTGCATATGCTTTTTTGAAGGAAACCCCACATTAGAAATTAGCAGTTTATTAAAAAAAAATATCATGATAATTTTGGTCTGATATTAACCAGCTGAGAGACACATTTCAGTGCAGATTGTCGTATTGTAACGCAATAACTGTTGAATTATAGAACATTACTGATTCTGAAGAACAAAAAGAAGGCATTTACACTGAAATCAAACAGCAAAAAAAGCAGCCCTTTTAATTCTAAATATAATGGTCATTATACGTGGACCTCAGGAGAAATGTATGAAATAGTACTATGACCCCTTTAAAAGATGAATTTAAAGTAAAAAAAAGAGAACTATTTCCTCTAGTCTAGTGTATACTCAAGAACTAACAGATAAAGAAAAAGACTTTATGTGATAAAGGTATGTGGTATGTGATAAACTCATCTGTTTCCAGGTTTATTATTGGCCGAGAGAAGCCAGGAGAGCAAAGTGAAGTGGCCCAGCTCATCCAGCAGACCCTTGAACAGGAGCGCTGGCAGCAGGAGATGATGGAACAACGATATGGCAACTACATGGGCGATGAGGAAGAGGTCTGTACTTTCCTAGAATAGTTATATTTTTATTTTTTATTTTTATCTAATAGTCTGTAATCTTGTACTTGTGTGTTTACCTACTTAAACCATATTTTGGGGACATATTTGTACTCAGAAGTGAGTTAAACCTGAAAGGCCTTTATATAACCTGGGATAAAATGAAAGAAAGTTTTTTACAAATTGTAAAATATTTTATGGGTTAGGTTAAAGTATTTATAAGCAGTAAGTCTATGCAATGTCCCCATTTAGACAGTTAAATAAACATGTCTTAGTGAAAGAAGTGATGCTTAGTATATTAAAAGTAAAACAGACAGTAAAAGAAGATAATCTAATGAAGCGCTCTCATTGGACATTTTCACTCATTTAGAGACAGTTTGTTCAGGTTGCTTATTCAAACCATTTTTAGGTTTTGTGTGATATGTTTGACTATGTTAATCACAGTTTTAAACATTATATGTTACATTATCTTATCATCATCAGCTTAATGATAGGGTGTCATGACAACAACCTAACGGGGCTAAGGGGGTTGGATTTAGTGGTGTTCATAGGTATGAAATTGTGTGTGCACTAAATGGCATTGAAGCATATCTAACGGGTTATAATCCAATATAGAAGACTGCAAAGTGCATCTGCATTCTGTAATTCAAAATTACATTTTGTAAAACGTTTCCTCATACTTCTTGCATACTCTGTAGTTGTTCTTCCTAGAGGTCAATATGATTATTAAAAAAAAGCCAAGTGAGCTACACTTGGCATTGACAAGTTAACGCAATATCACAACACTGAATGTCTTTGAGTGACACTAGACTTTGTATTACATTTAAAGATTGGATATAAACTAAAATGCATAATGAAACGCTGTGTTCTTTTTCTATTGCGCTGCATCCTGTAGTGCAAAAACATGTTATGTGTAAATGACCACCACCATTAAGTATAAAACTTCAGCATAACCCTTGCCATAACACAATATCTGTACCCTGATTTTTGAATGGAAAAGTGTTATATCATATTTAGTTAACAGATAGCAAAGTCTGCATTTCCCCCAAGTATATTAGGACATTTTTAAAAATCCTTTATCCTTCCCTTCTAGCCGGGTGATTACGGCACTGATGAAGATGAAGACGAGATGAGCCCTACGTACCCTAGTGCCATAGAGGTGTTTGACTTGGCCGAGAATGAGGATACGCTGTCACCAGTAGAAGTGGACCCTGAGAAGCTTGCCCACAAATATAAAGAAGTAAGACAAAATGTTAAAAAAAGGTTAAACTACTATACTATGTTTGATGGAAAAGTACATACGTTTATGTACAGTATATAACTAAACAATTTGAACGGACTAATTTCACAAACTTCAGCAAGTTGTGGAGGTCTCTTGATATCACAGGCCCTTGGTAGAATACAAATTAGGGAGCATCCAATCTTTTAAATATGCAAAAACAAACCCGGTTACTTTTGCTTTGTCTCTTAGTGAAGATGCAAGGAAGTGACAGACCAGCATAGGGTGTAAATATTCATTAAACACTGTTTACATAGAACAAACTCATAAATAGAATACCTTCTACTAAAAAGTAGTAGTCCCACCTTAAAAAACAGCTTACTAAAATAATAAACTAAAACATCAATAAATATACTTTACAACTCTTGATACATTAATATTGGTGTCTTTCTTTTTCTATAGAAGACAAGAAAGACACCTATGGCTGCAGTAGTTTTTTTTTGTTACATTTTATAATAAGCCACCCACTGAACGTCTTAAAAATGTCTTTTCAAACTGTCACTTGGTCTTCTTTGAAAAATCCATTCAGACTAATCACTGTGTTTGTTTTTTTTACATTAAAATGCAAGTTTCATCATGGCGAAAGAGCAGATTTAGTTACATTCTTTAACCCATGTACTACTTTGGCACAGTTGCAGATCAAACATGCTGTGACTCAGGCTGAAATCCAGCAGCTCAAGAGGAAGGTATGATTACTCTTTTCATGCTAACTGCTCAGATCTAAAAAAAAAAAAAGGGATTTCTTAGAATAAAAATGAAAATTGTCATCATTTACTCGTCTTTCCAAACCTGCATGACTATATTTAGAACACAAAATGTTTTTAAATTCTTCATGCTGTTCATTTACATACAACAAAAGCAGGACAGTGATGCAAACTGTCAAGGTCCACAAAAGACCAAAAGCACCATAATAGTAGTCCAGATAACTTAAAATTGAAGTTTATTTGCTTAAAAGAATAGTTCAACCAAAAATTATAATCTTCTTTTTCTCAGCTTCAGGCCATTCAAGATGTAGATGAGTTTGTTTCTTCATCGGAGCAGATTTAGAGCAATGTGGCAAAACTTGCTCACCAATAGATCCTGTCAGAATGAGAGTCCAAACAGCTGATAAAAACATCATAATAATCCACAAGTAATCCACATGACTCTAGTCCATCTATTAATGTCTTGTGAAGGAAATGCTGCTTGTTTTTAATGAACAAATCCATCATTAAGATTTCAACTGTTGCTTCCGGCTAAAATAAGAGCGAAGAGTCCTCTATCCAAAATATTGCTTTCTCCAGTGAAAAAGCAGTTCTGAACAAATATGTTGATGGATTTTGATGTCAGAAGACAACAGGAGATGCATTTTTTACTGGTGGAAGCATTATTATGGATTATAGACTATTTTGACCAGAAGCAATGGTTTAAAGATAAACGCCTTAATGACAGATTTGTTTCTTACAAACACACAGCTTTTCATTTCACAAGAGGTCAGCTGATGGACTGGAGTTTTGTTGGTTACTTGTGGATTTACTGCACAGGATCCATTGGTGAGCAAGTGATGTAATGCTGAATCTCTCCAAAACAGTCTCATCTACACCTTGGATGGCCTGAGAGAGTACATTTTCAGCAATTTTTCATTTTTGGGTGAACTATTCCTTTAAAATCTTCTCCATGCCATAGCTCTCAAATCTGATTACTGTTTTTACACATTCATGGGCACCAGGTTTGACTGCATACAAAAACCAATCATTTGTGCCATATTCTGACATCAAATCTGATACAACACCTTGAGGCACCAAGTTGGTAATGTTTAAATGAGATTTTATAGCTTGGTGAAAGGGAAGATTATTATTGTATTACAACTTACATTCTTCATTTTGGTAAAAGTCATAAAGATTTACAATGCCATTATCGTGAGTAATTGATGGCAGACTTTCCATTTATTGGCATTTAAATTTTTCAAAAGAACACATATGGAAGTTTTTCCTCTGATAAAGAGTTCTGGGTTACCACAGTTGTAAAGTTTTGATCTATGTTGCTATTTGCACGACAGGTCTAAAAATGTAATCACCTGTTTGCATTCATGTGTGAAGCTAAATCATGCAGAGCAGGAGAAGCAGCGCTGGCGTGCTGAAAAGGCCCAGATGGAGCGTAACATGCAGGAGAACCGGGAGCGCATGGAGAAGCTGGAGGGATATTGGATGGAGGCGCAGAGTCTTTGCCAGGCTGTGGATGAGCACCTGAAAGAAACTCAGGCTCAGTACCAGGCTCTAGAACGCAAATACAGCAAGGCCAAACGCCTTATAAAAGAGTATCAGCAAAAGTGAGAGAAAACACACAGATACTGATCTACATCCACATTTTACTGAAGGTCCTGTTTAGCTTGAAGCAACTTTGAAGCACCTTTGTTATTTGTTAACTGTAATTTTGTGTTAATTTAATGTCCAAGGCTAATAAATACATTTAAAATGACAATAAATACAATTAGAATTACATAACAACATTCTGAAAGACATACATACTAATACTATACACACACATACACACAAATACATTTCAAATTTATATGAACAGCATGATGTGACACTCATTTTGTTTGGCTCAATTAATTTATTCAGCAAAAAAAAAAGCAATTTATGCAGATAATGAGTTAGATACATTTCTTCTATGATGTCAAAGTTAATGTAAGGAAGCACATTTTTGAAAGAAACAAAAAAACAATATTACAAATTTTTTTACAATTATGATTTAAATATGTACACTCATGTATCTTAAATGCAAGGAAATTGTTACTTTTAACACCACATCACAATTTCATCAAGTCAAAATTATCACATTTTCTAAGGACTAGGCACATGTACTTTAAACTAGATATTTTTCAAAGATGTTTTTCTTTGTAATTTGACCAAAATTATTATATAGAGCCAAGTGATCAGTCCATATTTTATGAAGTATTCAATATAATTTCAGAAATATATGAATGTCTTTTGACTTCTGTTTTTCATATACAGGGAGATTGAGTTACTGAAGAAGAAAACAGCTCAGCAGAAAACTGTAGAGGAGACTGAAGCCTCACATAAGGAGGAAACAGAACAACTCCAAGACAAGGTAAAGTGACGATTCCTGTAATATTTAGTAATGATCAAGGCTGCGTTTCCCGATAACGCTGTCTCTTAGCGCGCTACGAAGACTCTAAAGCAGTGGTTTTCAAACTTGTTCCTGGGGACCCACAGCTCTGCACATTTTGCATGTCTCCCTAATTTACACACCTGATTCAGATCATCAGCTCATTAGGAAAGAGCTCCATGAACTCAAATGAGTGTGTCAAATAAGGGAGACATGCAAAATGTGCAGAGCAGTGAGTCCCGAGGAACAGAATTGAAAATCACTGCTCTAAAGGTATGCCTTAACTAAAGGTGTACCTGTTCTAGGCGTGTTCCCCGAACTATAATTTAGGAGGCTGCTTAAGGTATACCTTCTTACATACGACGTTACCAGGTACTGTCCATGGTGGTGGTTTTACTTTCGCTTATTCATCATGTCAGGGAAGAAAACCAAGAAAGAAAAATATATTAAATACAATATATTCCACCACACCACATAAAATACAAGTGGAAAAAAAACTACATAGGACACTGTTTAATAATTTGACAGCTTTTAACAAAAGAAAAAAAACATTGGCCTACAGAAAAAAAACATTCTGGTGAGAGTGCTTTCCAACAAGAAGCACTTCAGAAATAGTTGAAATTTCATTTATCAGGACTCATGGGATCTTATAAAAAATAATCCAAATTGCGAACTAAATCTAACCTTGGATATTTTATATAATTTCTAAATGAGAACCAGCAACCTCATGTCCAAACGTATCATGCGTATCACTGACTATATCTTCACTTTTTAAGGGTCAGTTATATTATCAAAATATATTTTCCACAGTGTCTTAATTTACTCTACAACCAGGGTTGATTGTCCAGCAACTGCATCACTTCATTGGTATAAATAACTAATTTCTGTTATTGGATGACCTACTGAATAAAAGCGCAACACGCAAAACATATAATCAACAGCTTCTATGGCAGAGAAAAAAGAAAAAAAGAAAGGGGAGAGCTGCCAGAAGCTGAATTTGAGTTTGTCTTGACAAAATCGGACCAACAAGATCTAAAAGATCCAAAAGATCTTTGCTGCCGTGGCCAAGATTATAATTATTATTAGTATTATTATAATTTTTTTTAGAATTGCAGCTTTTGACAATTTTAGTGCACATACACTAAATGGTTCCGCGGACGGTGCCGTCTTTTAGCAAAACCATTAATAATATAATAAAATAGCTAACAACCATAGCTAAAAATTTGCATGAAAACACTTCAGTTAGCCTAATTGAGTACTGGGTGTATTAAAACTTCAGAATTATATTCGTATAGACTGAGATGTGATGAACTATGAACTGTAAACTGCGATAAGGTATAGCTAAGAGTGGTCCGGACCAACCTTACGAAAGTATGACTTACAGAAGGTATACTTAACTAAGAACATTTCGGGAAACACGTATTAACGATAAGGTACAGCTTAAGGTACAACTTAAGAACGACGTAGCGTTAAGAAGGTTTCGGGAAACACAGCCCAAATCCTTTTGCTTACCACTAATACATCAATTTTAAAAACTAATGTACAGTTTATAAATATGGCAATTAGACCATTCAGTTCAAGCAGTCATATAACATATCTCTTTTTACAGGTAATAGATCTTGAGTCACAGGTCGAGGAGTTGAAGTCACTGGATCCATCGTAAAAGTAAACCATTGTTAAAATTATACCTACTTCAGTGTAAATGTATTGGAACTGGGGAAACAGAGAATCTGTACTTATATCCATTTTGTTATTGTCAGTAAGCCCAAGAGTTTATTTCCTCCATACCTTGATTTCAGGCTTTTTATGCTTTTAGAGATTTTTCTTATATTCATTCTTAGTATTGTGAATAATTGTTTTACCCTGCAGTGTTTGCTCTTTAAAACCCTTTGTATTTTCTTATATTTAACTCTAGATAATGATTCGGCTGTCATTGATAGTTTTGCCAAAGTTGTTCCTGTAATATTCTAATGTACAGAACAAAATCTTTTTTAAGTTACTTTAACAACATACATTTGGCAGAACAGAAGACTGATCTTTCATTAACAAAATACTACAGTGGAACATTTTTCCGGGCTTTAGTCCTGAAACTAATGAAACAGGGACACTGATTCTACCAGAAGTGGTAAAAACAACATCTTGTATTTGAAGACATACGTTTCTGAAACTCAAGTAATGACCTACCACTTGCTGCTGTGTCTTGTTACTGTTTTATTTCATTTTTATCCTGATGTCTTTCCTGGGATGTTCCTTAGGAAGACCTGTTGTGATAAAACAGTAAGTATGATTGATCCAGATTCTTTAAAAGTATATATTAATTTAAAATGGGAAGCACATCATTCATGGTAGAATGGAGGGAACCTGGGGGAAAATGGGAAAGACTCAAAAAAAAAAAAAAATTGTCTTTTAAAGAACCAGTTAAGGATGAAGTATTTCAGTTCAAATTTTGTGGTCATTAAAAAACAACACACATTCTTAGCTTAGCCTTACTATATAGCCAGATTTTTAAGGGGTTTACATAAACACCTCTCTCCAGATGCCTCTCTTCTACCTATAGCAGTCCACACTTTACCTCTTGTGCAAGGTTTTGGTGACTTAAACCTTAAAAACCAATTGCTGCCTTTTTCTCAGTATTACTCCTGTTCATAGTCACTCTCAAGTGTTCATTTAGACCTTCCCTTAAACCTTCTTTACAGAGGCAAAAAAGGTGTTTGCTACTTTTTTTTTTTCCAGTAGAACTGTTCTTTTGTTCAGCTATACCGGACACTGGTAATAATAATAATGTATGATTATGGGACTGGCCTCCACATGTGTAAAGTTTCCTTTTTTGTTTTTAAATGAGTGTGGTTTACATTTAAATGCAGTGAAGAGATTGACCTGTATGGGCCACAATAGTTTAATAAAATCTTGATGCATTTAAGAAAAGAGGATAAAATCATGATTCTACCGCCTGGAATGAATATGCCTCATGAATTGTTCAATATGATTAAACCTAATACAGCACACTTTTCTTAGACTAGCTGTTGGAGGAATATGTCCCAGATACAATGGCAGTGACTTCCACATCTTATAGGAAGATTATTTGTTAACATAATCATGTGAAATGTATGAAGGAACAAAGAAATATAAATGATTGTGATTGTAGTATTTAGTATGTCATCGTTAGTCTTTACACAGGACTAAATTAAATTGATGAGGCATGTAAACAACTTTTTTTTTAGTGCAAGGCTTGTATGGAAAACACACTCATGTGATTTGTTAATGTGCTTTTATGAAATAAACAGTCAACTGTGGATTTGTAACCAAGGTTGCTTTGTTTTCTTCAAGTGGCACAACATGCTTTTTGATATGCTCAAAATAACTTATATGGACATGTAATGGTAGGCCTAAACTTTTTATTTATTCAAACTAAATCTGTCAAGAGAGCAACTAAAATGGCTATATAAACTCATATGTTTATCTGAGACTGCTTTGCAGTTCAATGATGATCAAAACTGGGGACATTCACATTACCTAACACTAGAGGGAGTGAACTGATACTAGCTTACAATCACCTACAATAAGAAGTATGGCACAGCTTTAAACTCTGAAGTGACTACAGTTTTTTACGATTGCTTACACACTAAAATTAAAAATAACACACAGTTAGTGAAACCTTACACACTTCTCTACATTAGACACAGAAATCTAACATAATGTCACTTCTTTGCCATTTTCAAAAATACCACCCCTATAAACCAATTGATCAAACACGGCCGTCATGTGTGCAGACACTTCGGTGCTTAACTGTAAACTCAACAATCAAGGTGTAAGCACTATAAAAAGGCAACAGGTGAATTTTTGTATTCAACAAAAATGAAAGGCAGTGTTGCAGGAAGAGGAATAAGAAGAAACATCTTTGGCCACAGAGCTATTTTGAATGTCCCAGGTCAACATGGTGGTAACATCACAATATATGCTGCAATCACGCAGAATGGGGTCCTCATGCCAAAATAGCTCCTTACAACACCGACCACATCACGTTTTTAGACAGACTAATTATTGGACAGACTAGGTATCTGTTTCCATTATTCCAGTACCTCCCACAACACTCTCCCTTCCTTTCCTTTTTCCATTCTGCATGGCAGTGGAAGGTTTATGACCCCCGACCCTATGTTATACCCCTCATTGAAGCTATGGAGGAGGCCTGTGACCTAATAGATGCAGAGTCTGTGTAAGGATGGAGTCACCATTTGAGAATATTCTTCCCTTGCTATTTGCGAGGGAGGACATTGCCTGTAAAGTGGATGAAGTGGCTATATCCAGCTATAAGAAGAGATGATGAGGTGGTGTTTTTTTTTAAATTAGAATATGTTCTCATTTTCAGTGCAAAATGTATCCTTTGAAAATGCATGGATGAATTTAATGGTTTTTACAATGTGGAGAGAAATATTTTCATATGCAGTACTGGTCTTGTGTTTACTGTTTGGTCAATGTTCATGTACTTTACTCAGTGCGATATCTCTGAAAAAAATCAAACCCAGACTATATCATTAGTAAATTTGCAATTTTACAAGTGTTTAAGATTGAGAACAGCAGTCTGTAAATGAATTCAATTCAAGTTTATTTGTACAGCGCCTTTTATGATACATTCCTTGCAAAGCAGCTTTACAGGAAATTAAGTTTCTACAATATATACAGTATATATTGTAGAAACTTAATATATTTAACTTATGGCAAAATTTGGTAATTCTGTATGTTGTCGGAGGGTTGGCATCCTCTCTTCTCAGGTGTTTGGTCATCTCAGATGAATCAAACAGAATTATATTGTATGAACCTTGTGTGTTCCATGCAGTGTCAAAATTGGGTTTTGTTATATTATTGTAAAATTTTGAATGAAGTTTAATTTTGCAAAAGATCTGAGGTGTTCTATTTGTGTGTGTGGATGTGTAAATTGTGTGTAGTGTTTTGACAAAATGAGCCTTGTTTTTAAGCAATCGTAAAAACCACAACTGTAATTTAAATGATTCTTTCTGCTGACAAAGATGTCTGATCTTTCTAAAGTTATCAAGAAATATAATTAATTTATATCAAATAAAGTAAATGAAATATCTAAAAAAAAACTTAGCCCTCAAAGATCTGATACCAGAGGATTTTTCCTCTTTTTCAACCTAAGCATCTTATGAAGTGTTCTTTGCTCAGTTTTACAGTAAAATCTTGAGAGTATTAAATGGAGCAAAAACCAAACCATTCAACACAGCGTTTAATATGACTGCCTCTGTGGAACAAATTGAGAAAAATACAGATTAAATTCATATTTTTAATACATACTCTGCATTAGAGAACTCTTTGTTAGTCAAACATTATACCAATGGGCAAAAGGAAAAAAAAACAAAAAACTTTCAATTAAATATTTTCTTTTATAAATGTATTTGAAGGTTAAATTGTTTTGGAGAAGATGGGAAATTTGCATAGGACCAATGCATGAGCATCTTCTAGCTCTCTGAAATGGTCACCAATATCTTAACATCCAAGGATGTTTTGTAGAAATTTCGTAGCAATGACACATATGGTATTGTATATAAATCTTAACACTCACAATTCAGTACATAGAGCACTTCAGCGAGGGCTTCAGAGTTAGTAAACACCCCAATCATGTGATTTTACATGACCTACACAAAAAAAAAAAATGGATGCGATCTTTATGGTATCTTTAAAAGTAAATCACCAGACCCATATTTTGGAATGTTAAATGAACAGTAAATTGTTAAAAGCACAGTCAGCCACTGAATGGTAGAATTACCGAATGTTGCCCTTGCAATACTATATGATCATAAAATATCAGAATATATTTAAAATTGGTATAATGTAAATATTATATAACTTATAATGGAAATATCTATAGAGGGATCTCTATTTGCAAACATTACATGTGCATGTATCATTAGAATAAACCAGCTCTTTAGTGTGATCAAGGTCAGTGGTGGAGCAGGCTTTTTCTACCTGGTTTGTGCACATTGTGACAAAGATGAATTTAAAATAGACAATAAACATAGCATTTTATACAGTATAAAAGTATGGCAAAGACACATGACAGCAACCACGGTCACAGCGTACAAATGAGCATCAAAACATTTTTCTTATAGGAGGCCCATTTGTAACATAAGCAAAATGAAGATTATTAGTGGCAAACCAGACTGATGAAAAAGGTTTCACGTTGCAAGTTTTGCAACATCACAATCACAGTAAATCATGGTTAAAAGTAGCTATCTGTGCAAGGTTATTACTTTATATGCCAACTAAAAAGATTAACAGAAGCACATCGATAGATGATCGTATGCATTTTCTGTTGCAAGGAGGGACATGATATCTTTAAAAAATACCTGAACATTTATGCATCTATGCAAACCCAAGAGTTCTCATTCTCAAAACCCTCATTTTCCCATCTTTGAAGTTTCTTGACTAAAAGAAAACATCTTGCAACACATACATTTACAAAATTATTTTACTATGATCATAGGAACAAACTGTTGAACAATTACATATTTGTTAATGAAATATAGTTTTGAATTTTGCAAACTTTTTTTCAACAAATCTTTTACAACCAGCCTAATGACTCTGTCTTTGGGAACCAACTACATCCAGCAATTTTGTCCCCCATTATGTTATACTCAAAAATGCCTAGTTCAGACCTGTCTGCCAGTCTCAGCAAGAACAGGATCTTTTCAATGGCTAGATAATTTTGCCTCAAAGGTACTTAAAGATTAACTAAAGATGATCTTAAAACAGGAACAACAAGCGTTTCATAATGACATCCATAAATTCATCAATGTCTTTACTTTTTCAGGAGTGCATTTTCTGGTGATGCCGGGTGAGATGGTATCTACGAGTAAAGCTTTTTCCACACTGAGTGCAGGGGAAAAGTTTGGTGCCATTATGAAGCTGTTGGTGAGCTTTGAGACTTTGTGGCCGACTAAAGCTTTTTCCACAATCAGGGCACTGGCATGGGCGCACGCCAGAATGCTTCTGCTCATGCCTCCTCAAATCTCCTGACTGCCTGAAGCTTTCACCACACTGTGAACACAGGAAAGGTTTTTCACCCGTGTGTGTGCGGAGGTGCACATTCAGTTGTCCGGAGTGGACAAAACTCTTGCCGCACTGCTGACATGTGTAAGGCTTTTCTCCTGTGTGTATGCGCTGGTGTTGCTTGAGGCTATTAAACCAACTGAATGCCTTTCCGCAATCTGGGCACAGATACACCTTCTCCCCCTGCTTGAAGCAGCTGTGGTTCTTGAAGCCCTTGATTGTGCTAAAGCTCTTGCAGCACTGGCTGCAGCTGTGAGGCTTTTCAACAGACAAAACACCCCCTTCTTGGAAACTCAGATATTTAACGCTCATTTCTGGATGGTGACGGCGGATGTGTTTGTAAAGATAGCGCTCATCAGTGAAGGAGAAGGGGCAGTATGCGCAGGGAAAGATGCTGGCATCAACAAGGGCTGAGCTCTGGCGGTGGGCTTTGCGGCGAGAGTGGCTCTGCTGGTGGCGCTTCAAGCCAGAAGACTGGGTGAAGGACTTGAGGCACAGGGTGCAGCAGTAGGGCTTTTCTTTGGAGTGGATGGTGCGTTCATGGCGACGAAGGTTACATAAACGGTTGAAGTAAAGATTGCAGTGAGAGCAACAGTAAGATCCGTCTCCCTGCTGAATGCACTCATGGGCTTTGAGAAGATCAAAATTACTGAAACCTCTCAGGCATTCACCGCAGATATGATGAGAATCTGCTGCTTCCTGTGGTTCCTCTATCTTATTATTATCATCCTGTTCCGCACATTGGTGAGTTTTCAGTGTCTCCAAATCAGGGAACCTTTGTTCACACTCCGTGCAGATAAACACTTCATCCTGAGCTGCAGGCTTGTTTTTAGGTGGTCGTCCCCTTGGTCGGCCAACAGACACTTTTTTAGGGTGACTCTTGCCTCTCAAAGTGTTCTTCACGGGCCTCTTAGCTCGAGTAGGAGGTTCATAGGTTGGGTCATGCTTGTCAGAATTTGTCTCTGTTTCACCCGCAGTCCCTGTTGTGAGCGAGCCGCTCTCAACTAACCTGAGGTACTCTCCATGGTGATGACGTTTCAGATGTTGGTATAAATTGGATTTGGCCATAAAAGAGAAGGAGCACTTTGTGCAAGGGTATACATCAGAAGGTGTGTCAGCATCTTTCTCTCTCTTTTCCTCCCCCTGGTGGGTTTGTTGGTGTCTTTTCAGCCCTGTTGCTTGACTAAAGCACTTTTTACAATGGCTGCAGCAATAAGGCTTCTCTTTGGAGTGAATAGTGCGCTGATGTCTCTTCAGATGACAAGATCTCAAAAAGTTACGGCCACATTCACCACATTTATTCATTTCACCCGAGACCTCAGCAACACAGTTCGCTTGGTCACTCAAAACATTACTGCATGTATCAGACAAATCAGTGCAGTCTGACTTTTTTGACTGATGGATGGGTTGTCCACTTGGGGTTGAAATTTGACCCTGACAGCTTTCTATCAATGGCTGCATATGGGTTGGAGGAGCCGCATCAGAGGCCAGAAGGCACTGGTCTATGTCTACAGACTCTAACGGCTGTGTCTGCATGAAGTGTGCATACTCATCGGGGTGTGAGCGCTTCACATGAACACGCAAATAAAAAATTGTTGGGAAGGAGTAATGACAATAAGGACATAGACAGTCCTGAGATGCCGGTTCTTCAGTTGGACCTGAAAAAAAGAAATCAAATTACTGGAAAGCCACTAGTCCATGACAGGTATCAACAGAAAATGCATGGCATTCTATGTATTTAGCTACCCCTAAAAGTAATACTCAAGTACTTATACAACCCGAATTCCGAAAATGTTGGGACGTTTTTTAAATTTGAATAAAATGAAAACTAAAATAATTTCAAATCACATGAGGCAATATTTTATTCACAATAGAACACAGATAACAAATGTTTAAACTGAGAAATTTTACAATTTTATGCCCAAAATAAGCTCATTTCAAATTTGATGCCTGCTACAGGTCTCTAAATAGTTGGGACGGGGGCATGTTTCATACCTGCAAACTCACAAGAGGTCAAAAAGGCAGGGGTGGAAAGTAACGAATTACATTTACTTGCGTTACTGTAATTGAGTAGCTTTTTTGTGTACTTCTACTTTTTAAAGTAATTTTTAAAATCTGTAATTTTACTTAAGTATATTTTGTTTGAAGTATTGTACTTCGCTACATTTTAAAACACATTAATTACAGAGTAAAAAAAAAAAAAAAAAACGCTCCCTGGAAACTACTGCAGTAAATAATGGGCAGGAGAACAAACTGGTGCTAAAATCACAAGAAAGACGTAGCGACAGGCGTTATGGTGCAGACCCAGCTGAAAACCAAACCCCGTCGTATTCGGCTGAAGTTGAACTCGAAGGAAATGAAGTGAACCCCTGGCCATGTTTATGCTCTATTATGCAATGTAAGCTGTGTTTGCCTAGGGAGACCAAACTAGCAGCTTATAAAATCTCGACATCACCCCTTCGCAAGCATGTAGAGGTAAGGTAAATACTTGCATCGTTGCATTGGTGGTTAAAATTAATCTTTGACCGTTTAGCAAAAGGTTCGCACAAATTAGACAAAAAGACAGTGGTGCAGGGTGTGCGATATATATCGTCTGCGATAATATCGTAATTGTTGTTTTAACGATGTGCGATTTGACATTATCAGTATTAGTAGTAGATTAGACTAGTGCGTGCGCACATTTAGAGTGCGTTCTTTCACTGTGTGATTCAGTCTGTTAAAATGCCTTTAGAATGATCACAAATTTGAAGATATAGGGGCAGAAAATGTATATATTTATATTATTTCATATAGCAAATCAATATCACAGGAAGAGTGCCTTTTTTCTCCAAAAATCAGCATGATTACATATAGATTTTTTACAACAGTTCAAAAAACAAGAAGTTAATTAAGATACTTGCGTTTTAGACACCATATTGCCTGTTTTTGCTCTATTTCGACAACAAAAATAATTCCAAACACAGCCACCATAGCACAATTTTGCATCTCTGAGCAATGAGGTGTTTCGTTCCTCATTAATGAATCAATAGTTTAAATGATTTGGTTCAATCGCAATGACTCACTTTTTTTTTTTTTTTTTTTTTTTTGGCCTGTCAGTAGCACAGATAACACATGACAGTACATGTGCATGGCTATACTATCATCATTCACAGCCTTTTTTTTTTTTTTTTTTCTTTTTTTTAATTAAATTTATTTATTTATTTTTTATATTAATTAATTAATTTAATTTTATATACCCTTTTACTTAACCACACTGTGATAGACAAGACCAGGGGACAGAGAAAACAAGAGAGAGAAAGAAGAAAGAAGAAAGGGGAAAAAAAAAAAAAAAAAAAAAAAAAAAAGGGTGTGGGGAAAGTCAACAAAGAAGGGGAAGAGAGAGAGAGAAAAAAAAAAAAGGAGAATGGGGGATAGAGAGAGAGAGGGAGAAAAAGCAAAAACAAAAAAAACAGACAATTTGCTTCAATACCTGCTGACAAAAAGAGAAAACAACCGAAGACACAACATCAAAGAGACTGCAGCAACAACCAACATCTGTATAAATCACAATAAATTCTAAATGTTAAATGTTATTGAGCAGCACACATAACTAATATTACAAAATAAGTTTTGAAGCAACAGCAGATCAAGACAATGTGTGTCTGTGAGCACCTGTTTTTACACCAATGTGAATGCTTGAGTGTACACCTGTGTGTGTGAGCGCGCTTGTGTTCATAAGGTTCCTCCATGTAAATGTTTAATAGTGTGTGTGGGGAACAACAGCCCCATCCCGCAAGGCATGAAGCAGGCACGGAAAAGACCCGGGCCCCAAACATCCGGAGGCCCCCCAGGGCACGGGACCCCCAGGAGAACCACCGCAGGGACAACCGCGGCCTCCACCCAAAAAAAAAAGGGCAGAGGAGAGCCCGAAGGCGGGACCTCCGACAGCCACAGTGTAGGCGCCCCAGGGTGCCGTGGCGGCAAGCCCGCAGGCTCCACCGGCAGCCGACCACACCAGGGCGGACCGGGCCCTGGGCTCGGAGACCCAAAGGCCCCCCACCCCACAATCGGGGCCCAGCAAGGCCAGTAAGGCCAGGCCCCGCCAATCGACCGCCGAGAGTGGGCCGGCGCTCGCCCGAGCATCCTGCCCCGGCGCGAGAAATCACCAACGCACCGGCGGCATCCTCCACCGGCAGGGCATGGTGGTGGGGTGGGGGTCGACTAAGATGATGAGTGAAGCGGAGTCTAAGGCCCGACCTGACACATAGACGTAGACGACAAGCACACATATACACAAGCATATGTTCCCACCCTCATGCACGCAAACAAATATTCACACCTTCGCCCCACATGTAGACACACAAAAATGAACACGGTACCCACACTCACACTCCCCATATGCACTCTATACTCCTAGGTCCAGGCACCACCACCCCCAGAGGGGTAGCCAGCGCCCGATCCCGGAGCTAAACCCCCTTCGCTCCGGCGTGGGGACAGGAAGACCACCCCGGTCCCCGCAGCAGCAGAGAAAATCAACAGCCCAGACCCCGACCGGGCGGCCAGCTCATCCTCACATCCCCCGGCCCCAGACAGAGAACAGAGAACAGGGGTGTGAGAAAAAAAAAAAAAAAAAAAAAAAAAAAAAGAGACCCCATGCTTCACCCCACCCGCTCAAATGTAGTGTTGGTGTGTGTTGTTCTAAGGTGCTTTAAAACAGGGGTGCTTTAAAACAGGGGAGGGGCACCCTCCACAAGCTTGTGTCAGCTCGTCCCCTCCCTAGAGCCCTCAATGTCTATGTGCAACTTAAAATTGAGAAGTGGGCACTGGCACCAGAGGGAAGGCTGAATGAACAGACCGCCCTCCGGATGCCATTCAGTGTGCCCACCCCCAAGGCCCTATATGTATGTGTCATGTGACAGTAAGTAATGAGAATGTCTAAGCTGTAATGTGTAATCGAGATGCAGGCGGCCACGAGGAGACAGAGGAGTACCACCTCCCCCGCATCCCAGCGACTCACCCGCACCTCAAAACCCTACCTATGTGTTGGTGTGATGGAGCGGGAGAAGTGAAGCCTTAGGGATGGGGAGGAAAACATCAGAGGGGGCAAAATACCCCCCCCTCTGGAGCCAGCTCCCCCGCTGACCCCCATAGGCACCCCTGTTACCCCAAATCTGCCCAGGGCGGGGGACCCAGGCCCATCCAGACCAGGGCCCATGGCAGCCCGGGGCGGCCCACCAGACCCCACAGCAGAGGAAAAACTACCCCACCCCATCATCCAGTCACTTCCCAAACTACATAAGACAATAAGACACCCAGGTAAAGCCCGTATACCCCGCCTCTATTGGACCCCCCCCCCCCCCCCGCGGAGGCACCGATGCATCGAAGACCCCCACACCAGAGCCGGGCCCAAGCGCATGCACCAACCCATGCTCCAGGCGGCACACCAACCAGGACCCAAGCCCCCAGGCCCAGCCGTAACCCCAAGCCGGAGGCAGAGCGTCCCCAGATCCCCAAACCCCCCCGGACCAACCCCGGAACAGTGCGGCCGCCAGGCTGGCAACCTACGTCCGCCGGCACAGGCATCCCCAGCAGCGCCGCATGCCGCCGCCAGAGAAACAGCATCCAAGAGTCACCAATACCCCATCCAGGTCAAGGCCGCAGCCCCAGCGCCAAACCCCCCAAGAAACCCATCCCCAGGGAACCCCCAGATGCCCCAGGCCCATATTGCCACCCCACGCCAACACCAAAAACCACAGCCGGACAGAATCGGGACCCCCACCCACACTAGGTGATGGAGCTGATCAAAGGAGCCCAGAGAGATTGATCTAATGTGTCAGCAGAAGCTGTTTCAAGGCTAATATAATCCCACAAATAATCTCTATATTGGTTGATATTAAGATTATTTTTATTTTTCCAGTTCATGAGGACAGTCTTCTTAGCAATGCATAGTGCAGTGAAAGCCATGTGGATTGTGTTATCTTCTGTAGTGACACCATCTAGGTCGCCCAACAAGCAGACTAAAGGAGAGACTGGAATAGAGCATTTAAGACACTTTGATAAGTCTTCACAAATCCTGTACCAGTACCTCTGAACAGGTGGACAGAACCATAGAGCGTGGATGTAATTGTCAGGTGTATTGCCTTTACAGTGTGAGCAGTTGTTAGAAGCTGTAAAACCCATCCTGAACATCCGATGACCTGTGTAGTGCACTCTATGCAGAATTTTGTATTGTATTAATTGTAATCCAGGATTTCTAATCAGTTCAAAGGTTTTTAAACATATCTGAGACCAGAAATTATGGTCCCAGCTTACTGATAGATCTGCTTCCCATTTTGCAATAGGAAGCGATACTGATTCATCTATATTGGAAAGTACCCTGTATATTTTAGACATTAATTTGGGGGTTTTGAGATTAAGAAAATCTGCCACACTTGGTGGTATTTGTAAATTGATATGATTAGACTTAAATTTCCTTTTTACAATAGATTTAATTTGTTGATATTCTAAAAATCTGTTCTTATTAATCCCATATTGTTTAATTAATTTGTCAAAGGGAATAAAGTCTGTCCCTTCGAATATATGTTCCAGGTATTTAATACCTTTACAACTCCAATCTGTGAAGTTTATCATATTGTTGTTTAGCAATATGTCAGGATTGTTCCAGATAGGGGTACGTTTGCATGGGATTAGTGAAGACTCCGTCATTTTTAGAAACTCCCACCATGCTGTCAGAGAAGAGCTGATACTGATGCTTTTAAAGCATACGTGTCGTTTACTGATCGAGCTAATGAATAGCAGATCCGAAATCTCTATATTATTGCATAATGCCTGTTCTACATCTAGCCAAGGCTCATCTAAGAGGGTGTGTTTTAACCACCCTGAAATGTGTTGAAGCCTATTGGCTAAGAAATAGTGGTAAAAGTTAGGTAGATCTAGTCCTCCTTTATCCTTGGTCTTTTGCAGCGTTTTTAAGCTAATACGCGGGGGTTTACCTTTCCAAAGGAATTTAGAGATAGAGGAGTCCAAAGATCTAAACCAGTCAGGTGGTGGTTTGCTCGGGATCATTGCAAATAAATAATTAATTCTTGGCAAAACCATCATTTTTATTGAGGTGACTCTTCCCATGAGTGATATGGGTAGAGACCTCCATCTGGTTAGATCATCTTCTACCTTCTTTAAAAGTGGGATGTGGTTTAATTTAATCAAATCTGCCAGCTTAGGAGAAACATTAATACCTAAATATTTAATATTTCCAGATTGCAGTGGAGTGGAGGAATTCTGGAAGGAGCAATTAATTGGAAGAACTGTTGATTTTAACCAGTTTATTGAATAATCTGAGACTCTTGAGAAAGAGTTTATTAATGTAATTACCTCAGAGAGAGTGGTTTGTGAATGTTGAAGAAAAAGTAACACATCATCTGCGTAAAGACTAATTTTATGTTCTACATTCTTGCATTTAATGCCTTTAATCACTGTTGCCTGTCTAATTGCTGCTGCTAGTGGTTCAATAAAAATTGCAAACAGTGAGGGGGAGAGGGGGCATCCCTGCCTGGTGCCCCTCTTAAGACAGAAGCTAGAGGACGTTTGGGCATTTGTCCTGACACATGCTGTTGGAGAGTTATATAATATTTTTAACCAGTTTATGAAATAGTTTCCAAAACCAAATTTGTGTAAAGTTGCAAATAGAAAATTCCAGTTAACCCTATCAAAAGCTTTTTCTGCATCTAGAGACAATATTGTAATTTGAAGGTTTCTATTGCATGAATAGTCTATCAAGTTAAGTAACCTACGTGTATTTGTTGAGGAATGCCTCCCTTTTATGAAACCAGTTTGGTCGTAATGAATTATGAGAGGGGTTATCTTCTCTATTCTTTTTGAGATAGCTTTGCAGATTATTTTAGTGTCCACATTAATAAGGGATATTGGACGATAGCTAGTAGGCAATACAGGGTCTTTGCCTGGTTTTAGTAAGAGACTAATGTTGGCAGAATTCATATTTGGTGGAAGTCTGCCATTTTCTTTGGTTTCCTGTAACATTCTGTAGAATGTTGGTGCCAGAATAGCCCAGAATTCTTTATAGAATTCTGCTGGAAAGCCATCTGGACCTGGAGCCTTTTTATTGGGCATACTGTTCAAAGCTTCCTGAAGTTCATCTGATGTCAGTGGAGAATCTAATGCCATCGCTTGATTGTCTGTTAATTTCGGAAGAGTTATATTGTCAAGAAATTGGTCAACTTCGTCTTTAGATGGGTTTATCTGTGGAGAATATAAAGATTCGTAAAAATCTCTGAAAGTGTTGTTTATTCTTTCAGGGTCATATACTGTATCCCCAGTTAAATCTTTAACAGCACATATCGTTGTTTTTTCTTTATTTATTTTTAACTGGTTCGCTAAGAATTGACCTGATTTGTTACCATATTCAAATTCTTGCCAGCGAAGTCTTTGTGCTAAGAATTTAGTTTTTTTATTAATAATTTCATTTAATTCTAGTTTTGCTTTACATATTTTTTTCAGCATTTCCTGTTCCTGGGAGGATACGTAGGATTCTTCTAAAGTTTTTATGGTTTCTTCTAATTCCTGAATACATTTATTTTCTCTTTTCTTTTTATGCGATGAGAATGAGATTATTCTACCTCTCATCACAGCTTTGCCTGCTTCCCAGAGAACAGATGCTGATGTTCCAGGCAGGTCATTATAGTCTAAATATAAAGCCCACTCTTCTTTAAAATATTTAATAAAATCGTCGTCTTTAAGCAATGATGTATTGAATCTCCAGTTATTACTTGGTGGAGTGGTCTTCTTATTTACTAGAGTTAAAGAAACAGCAGCATGATCGCTGACAGCTATAGTGTGTATCTCTGTGTCTGAAATGTCACTCAGCAGTGAGCTGCTGACTAGGAAATAATCCAGACGAGAGTAAGAGTGATGGACATGTGAGAAGAAAGTAAATTCCCTACTGTTGGTGTGGAGAGAACGCCATGCATCGCAAAGTCCATAGTCGCTCATGTACTGTTTAACTATATTTGTGGATTCCCAATTGCGCTGAGTTCCAGCTGTACTTAGCCTGTCCATTTCTTTATTTAGTCCAAAGTTGAGGTCTCCCCCAATTATAAGTGCACAATCTAGTTGTTCAGAAAGAGCGGTAAAAAAAACATGAAAGAAAGAGGGGTCATCAACATTTGGACCATATATACTAACAATATATAACTTTTTGTCAAATATAGATAATTTAATGATTAGAAATCTACCTTCTGGATCTATAACTGTGTTGAGTACTGTGAAATTAACATTTTTATGTATTAAAATTGCTACCCCCCTTTGCCTAGAGTTATAGCAGGCTGAGAACACATTAGGAAACTCAGTTGTTTTAAGTTGATCTGTAGCTGTGGCAGGTCTATGAGTCTCTTGTAATAATACAACGTCTGCTTGTAGTTTTTTAAGATGGCTAAATATTTTTAACTTTTTTTCCTTGGAGCCAGCTCCATTCACATTCCATGTGACAAACCTTAATGCACCCATAGATGTGTGTGTGTAGCTAATGCTGCTCGCTGCGTGTGATGCTCAAATGAATAAGATATGAGCGGGCGTGTACGCGCTTGTATGCGAGTATGTCCTTCATGTCTGTGTGCGCTGTAAGGTCTGAGTGGTTGCGTTAATGCTGAGTGTATATGTACATGGTCGTGCCAAGCAGATGTGTAATATAGTGTGTTTTGTTTATATGTGTAGTAAAGCAGGTGATCGGTGCCGTGAAAGGAGTTGGAAGTAAGAAAGACATACAAAGAAGCAAGCATAGAGGGATGAAAGTAAAAACTTGACAGAAACGAAAACATTGCAAAATCATTTAAACGCTGCGGAGACTGACTGTACGTGTTTGTTATGATATCGTATTAAATTATCGAAATGACATAAATATTTAGAGGTAAATGGAAGAACAAGCGAGGAAAGAGAGAAAAAGAAAAGATAAATATAACGGATTCTTATCTGGAGTGGTGTTAATATAACCACGGAGTGGTACGGAGGTTGCGATAGAGCTGCCCGTCCACGTAGAGCCGGTCCACTGCGATGACAGCTCGGGAGCCCTTTTGGATGAGACTGCGTCGGATTGGGAACAGAATTTTGCGTCGCTCCAGGATTTCTTTGGGGAACTGGTCGTTTACGCCGAAGTCTGTTCCTTTCAGCTCCCTGCCGCGACTCTTCACCTGCTCTTTTCTGCTTGAAGTATCCGAATTTGGCCACAATTGGACGCGGCCTCGGGGCTCCAGGTTTCTTCGCTCCCATCCGATGGACTCTTTCGAAGCAGATGTTTTCCACGGTGTCTTCCGGAAGCTTCAGGTACGTCTTGATAAAGTTTTTTAACCGTAGCTTCTGGGTCCTCTTCGGCAGATTCCGGGATGCCTGAAAACACCAGGTTATCTCTCATGCTACGGGCCTGGAGATCGATGACAGTCTCTTTTATTTTTTTATTTTCTTCACTTAGATGGGTCATATTTTCAGTTAGAGATTTGACCGAGTCCCGTTGAGATGCGTTTTCAGCAGCGAGTGTTTCCACCTGCTGCTGGCTGAATTCCAGTGATTCCCTCAGGGATTTAAATTCACGGTGCAGGATCTCGACCAGGGACAACCTCGCGTCGAAGCTGGACAACCGCTTGTCGATTGACTCCAGGATGTCGGTAAAGCTTTTACCCGTCGGCGATGTTGTTTCAGGCGAGTCTGCTGGGCGACTTCTTTTGGAAGACGGCGTCTCGCTTTTGGCTGGAGAACCTGCATTTTGGTTTTTCTTCATGACTATAACGTCGAAGCACCAGTCGATGTATTCCTGAAGAGTTTCTAAATTTTCCTCGCTGTCCTCGTTGTTCATTCAGTTTTTCCGCCAAGTCTCCAGCGTCTGACGTCACCTACAGCATTTCCGGTTAATGACTCACTTATTAACAGTGACTTGCTGACACCTACTGGTGGTTTTAATTTCACATTTAAAGTATCTTTTGATTATTTTTTTTATAATTTCAAATGAGTATTCAACATTTTATGTCTTATTTATCAAAACATTATTTCTGCGTTTGTAACTGCAGGTTAAATGCATTCATGTCCTGCATTAAACAATGTGTAAATACATCTATGCCACTTCAGATGAAGCTTCTGTGTTTCCTCTGCATTGCAAAGATGAATTTTGTTGATACTGATTTAATTTGCCTGGTAACAGCCCAAATGTCTTATTATTCTAAATAACTGATTCCTTTAATTAAAAACAACTAGTTTGAGATTTATAGGCCTATCCCAGGGGTGTCAAACTCATTTCCTGAGGGCCGCAGCCCTGCAGAGTTTAGTTCCAACCCTGCTCCAACACACATATCATGTAGTTTTCAAATAAGCCTAAATGATTAGATTAGCTGGATCAGATGTGTTTAATTAGGGTTATATCTAAACTGTGCAGGGCTGTGGCCCCCCAGGAACTGAGTTTGACACCCTTGGCCTATCCCAGTTTTGCGTCCCTCCCACTGTTAAAATGTAACTAGGGGTGTCCCTGACTAAGGATTGTCTTAGTCGAATCGGAATTTTCGAATCTTGTCGATATTCGACTGATAGTCGAATCATATGTTTGGGGGCATGGTCAAAATACATTACCAAGAGTCAAGTCAGACACAGTCATAATTACTGACGTTAACAAACAGGGAAAATGTGTAATGGACACCTCACAGATACAAACGGGGTAAATAATGTTTTATGTTTTGATTAAAAGATAGTTCATATTAAACGTCAGCCAAACCCTAAGAATTCACAATTTTTTTTTTACAATAGTGCTCTCATTATAACGTTATATATATGACAGTTATTAATGTTCTGAATTTCTGTTTTGAGCTGTGCAAATTTCTTGATTTTTCTGCCCTTTGTTGCGCCCGTGCCAACTTTTTTGAGACATGTAGCAGGCATCAAATTTGAAATGAGCTCATTTAGTGGATAAAAGTGTAAAATTTCTTTGTTTAAACATTTGTTATGTTCTATATGTTCTATTGTGAATAAAATATTGGCTCATGTGATTTGAAAGTCTTTTAGTTTTCATTTTAGTCAAATTTAAAAAAACGTCCCAACATTTCCGGAATTTGGGTTGTAACATTTAGCTATATAACTGAAATGTTTATGGCAGGTTAACTTCAAATATGTTTTGTCCACAATCAAGTAATGCTTCCTAAAGATTAGCAATCCCGTTGATCTAATTGGTCTTAACTGCATGTTTAAAAAAAAAAAAAAAAACTCTTATTTTAAAAGTTTAACGATTTAATAAAACAACAACTGTTTGTATGTCTTCAATAACATGTTTGCACATCCAGGCAATGATTGAGCAGGTCATAGAGACTGAAAACAATTATGGCTTTAGTTTTTTTTAATTAATTACATTAAGTAACCACTCTAAATATTTCAGCAAGTTAATGATGAATATGCCATGAAAGATTCAAAACTGCTGCTTAACAGCAGTGCAAGAATAATTGTGGTAAGTAATGGTAGTCACCCTTATGTCATTCCAAACCTGTATGCATTTCCTTCTTCTGTGAAACAAAATATGACATTTTGAAGAATGTTGGCGTATGGTGAAAAAATGCAATTGGTGAAGCAATTGGATTACATCAGGAATTATTAAATAACATCTGGATTAACTGCACAGTGTGACATTAAAGAAACATTCACTCAGAATATGCAGCATGACATTTAAAAAACAAACAAACAAAAAAACTTATATTTCATGATATGGAACAAAGATGCCACAGAGCAGGTAAAAATCCAAGATGTAGTTACCTAGAGAAATGCTTTTCTTATCCCAGATCTTATCCCAGATGATGCCAAGTCCTTGAGCATACTCATCAGCATACCAAACTCTAAATTCCTGCCCTGGGCTAATAGGGCGACAACAACGGAACAGAATACGTCCATTTTGCTGGAATGCAACAAGATTCTGCTCCGTCTCACTCCTTGAGCACACCACAAACCTAAAGCAAGACACAACATTGAGAAAACTATCAAATAAATGGCTAAATTACAAAGCACAACAAAAGCGAATAGAAGTGCTTACTTCATCCAGTTAGAGTGAGTGTCTCTCTCTGCATCTAGGTAAGTATACTGATTATTTCCTCTGTAAATCTAGAGAGAAAATGGCATTAACATTTGTGTAGCCAAATACTTATATTTAAATTACAATTATAACTTTAACAAATAATAAAACAGTAAGGTTGACACTCACTACCCAAGAGAAGGCACTATCCAATGCCTTTTCCTCTGAGGTCACCTCTCCATCAAAAGGTCCAAAATGCATCCCCAATGGCACAGTCTGACCTTGGCTGAAAACCCCAAGCCCTGCATTAGAGATGCTTGATCGGCCTATAACCAAGCCTTGCGGCAGCGTCAGCAGAGCTCTCTGAGGAATGCCCATAGCTGTTGGTGAGTCACATGTGAATAATGGTGGACCATGATCCTCACACTGGTCAATGAAGTGCTGGTGACACATCTCACAATCTGCCAAAAAAAAGCAAAGAGTAAGACAAGGAAAGGGTATTGCAGACACAGAAAGTGTATAAGGTACACATGAAAAAGAGAAAGGAAAGAGATTTAAAATAAAATGGCATATTTCAGTTTATACTTACAGAAATGTTGGTCATTAAACATGCTATCCTCCTGTTCTTCCATCATCACAACAGAAGAACAACTAGTAACGGAGCCTTGTATCTCTAAATTCTGCTCAGCGCTTGGTGGCAAATCTGTCAGAAGCAGATGAAAAAAAAGCAACAATGTCGTCAAAGTTATCGTGTTCTGTTTGTTGTTAGATCTAATGTTACACCTCACTTAGGAAAAAGAAAACAACTAAATTAAGATGTCAAGCTTCAGTAAAACAAAAGCAGAATAACAATGCATTACTGGCAAAAAAAAAGTACGTACGTTAAGTTACATTACATTGAGTAAATGTAAATTTGCTGTCGTGACACATTCTGGTAACTTTGTTTTAAATATCAAAACAGCAGTTTAATTTTTGGCAAACATTCACGAAAACCATTCATAATTCTAAACAGACATATAAAACCGTTCAGACAAACCAACAAGAGAGATACATTTTATGTCTATATGTCGATTTGAGCAATCTGAAGCTAGCATGGTAACGTTAGGTCTGTAAATAGTTGGCTAATTACTTCGCTTTAGTATACAACAATACCCACCCGGACTGTCCGACATTATTTCACCAATTGCAGTAAGTCGCACGTTTTGCTTGTTAACACTGTACAAACATTCGGACACTAAGGTTATACACAATCCTGTTGGACATTCAAGCTTACTAGCTGGATAGCAAACAAGAGCCTTAACTCAGCGCTGCGCTTCCCGAAACAGGAAGTTGTAATACGTCGGCATCTGTTTGTGACGCCATCATTAACCTCGTTTTCCTTCCGTGACGGTGCGTGTGCAGTGCACTGAAACTAGAGAACATTTTTTTTGTTTTTTTTTTTTTGGGCTCAGTGCAGTTCAAAACGCTATAGCTGATCAGCTTATTTCATGGTTATTAGAACGGCTAATATAGGCTAATCAAAATACACACACGATTACAGTGGAGTGTTGCAAGCTCGATGCGGGAAGGAAAAATACGTCAGTTTACTGCACTTTTAATCCACCCAGTTTAGTGAGAGTAAAGGTGTCCAAATAGAATCATTCTGAATGAAATAAAGTTATTTTGTAAAAATATGATTTATATAGGGAGAGCGGGGCACAACCTAATAATTGTTGACTTCCTCAGTTTGTGTAAATCCACATTGGGAAGGTGGGATACATTGTAACATCTGAGGGGCATGTTGTAACATGACCATATGACAGCTTAAAATGTTATCTGATCTAATAAAAAAAATATATATACAAGACAAACTAAAATATTTTGTCAATAAATTAACTTTTTCAAATAAATAATGATGTTTTTTTAAGAATTAAAAAATAATATAATCTTGAAATTTGACAATGAACACATTGCATTCAGGGCCCATGCTCTCCTCACACAGCTCTTACAGAATACAAGACAAATAGACGAGCCAAAATGCTTTACATTTCTTTAAATAATTTCTGAATGTTAAACATTGAATCTCATTATTCACCTGTTTCTCGGTTTCTCATTAAAATTCATGAAAGTAAATAGTGTAATTACATCGCCAATGTTATAGAAAAGCATAGTTTAATAATGGCAGGGCACATTGTAACGCAGTGTTACAACGTTCCCCATCTGCGTAACTGGAATTTAAAACGGTCTTCTGCTAGTTAGCGAAGCATCTAAAATCTAAACTGATAACAGATTGGACAATCAAATAATAGCAGATTTGTCTCATTTTAAATGAATATTAAAAACTGAGATGGAAAATTTACTTCAGCCAGAAATTTACTTTTGCTATGGTAAAATAAATGTTCAGTGATATCTTCAAAAGATTTTTAATTTTGGCTTTTTTTTTCTCTGTATGGTGTTGATATGGCAACTAGTAAATAACACAATTTTTTATGCTAGCATGTGTGGGAATATTTAAACCATGTGTGCTACAACTAACCCAGCGTTAGTTTGTGGCCTGTGCACTCCTACTAAATACACGAACCTCTAGAACAACTGGCAGATTTTGAAACCAGAAATCAGGAGCAGGATCACTTGGTATGACAAGGGGGCAATCATGTTTTGTGTCATGTAGATGCACTGAAGCTGATGATCTGCTTGTTCTTTACCTGCCAATCGATGACCCTCTCTCAGAAATGTATTCCAACTAGCAACAGAGCATAAATTCCAGTTTACTGTCTGTTACTGACTATATTGTAATGCAACAGTTAGTATTTAAAAGTTGCAAAACAAGTTTGCTCGATAAATTACTGTTCAAATGTTTGGTGTCATCAAATTAATACTTTTATTCAGAAAGGGTACATTAAATTGAACAAAAATAACAGTGAAGCTATAACATTAGAAAAAGATTTGTATTTAAAAAAAATGCTGCTCTTTTGAACTTTCTATTCATCAAAGAAATCCTAAAAAACACTTCTACTTTAAGCAGCACAAACATTTAAAACAAATAAAAAATAATAATAAAAAGAAAGGTTTCAGTATATTAGTCGGTAACAGTAAAGGCTGGAGTAATGGCTGCTGAAAATTATGTTGCCATCACATACATTAAATTGTAAAATATATATGAAATTAGTAAACAGCTATTTTGAAATGTATTAATATTAACACTTTTGGCAAAGCACAACAAGACAAAAGTCGGTGGAAGGTGGCCGGGCTAAAATAATTTTACAGATAAGTGTGGCGGAGGGGCCTAAGATATTGGATTTGGGCTCTTGTCTTTTCTGGGACACAGATTCAAATCCCACTGTCAATGGCTTTTGTATGCTCTGAAAATGTCAGGACTGTTAGAAACATGTAAGTATGGTAAGGTGTGTCATCTTCTTCCATAATGGTTGCCTCTTTGCTAAGGCAGGATGACTCAATCATGCCCCATCCTTTGTTTATGGGTAATTGAAATGCAACTAACCAAGATGGTGGTGCGGTCAGACGCAGCAGCTACTCCGGGTCCCAAAGACGGTGCTTTTATGTCTTTTAATGTCGTCTGTTCATCTCCAAATAGTGTCAATTTACCGATAATTCATAAGGAATTCACTCCAAAGCACATCTATGATCGCCAAAGCCTTTTGGATATCGGCAACGCATACAAACACCAACTCTTGCCGGCGGCTACTGAGAAGCTACAAGGCCTTTGTTTACCACTGAAGCCGTACCTCGAGATCGCGGCCTCGCCTACTGATGCTACCCGCACAAGGCAGCGGCGCAAGCGGTGTGAGAGAGGACGGAAGGGTTCGTGGGCTGCTAAAGACCTGTGATGACGCATTCAGATTGGGAGACAAAGTAGTCCTCAAAACAGCGAGAGCCAACCTGTCCCGAGGCATCAAGAAAGCAAAACGGTTATATGTACAAAAAAATCAATAAACACTTTACTGACAGCAAGGACACACAGAGTCTGTGGCAAGCTATTCAGACCATCACAGACTACAAGCCCCTGCCACAGGCCTGTGACGACACATCCCTCCCAGATGCACTAAATGAGTTTTATGCACGGTTTGAAATGCAGAATGACAAACCTGCACAAAAACTACCCACACCTCCCAACGACCAGGTGCTCTGTCTGTCTCCAGTCGATGTAAGGAAGACCCTATCTAGGGTTAACCCACGCAAGACTGCGGGTCCTGACAACATACCAGGCCGGGTACTGAGAGACTGCGCTGAACAGCTGACAGATGTCTTAACAGATATATTTAACATCTCACTAAGCCAAGCAGTTGTCCCCACATGACTCAAGTCCACCACCATCACCCCAGTACAAAGAAGTCACCTGTGTCCTCCCTGAATGACTATCGTCCCATAGCACTGACCCCAATCACGATGAAGTGCTTTGAGAGGTTAGTCATGCACCATATCAAATCCGATCTCCCCAATACACTTGACCTACTCCAGTTTGCATACCGTCCAAACCGCTCCACGGACAATGCCATTTCCTCCACCCTCCACCTGGCTCTTACCCACTTAGAAAATAAAGACTCTTATGTTAGAATGCTGTTCATCGACTTCAGCTCAGCATTCAACACAATAATCCCACAACAGCTCATCAACAAATTAAACCTGCTGGGCCTAAATGCCTCCCTCTGTAAATGGATCCTGGACTTTCTAATCTCAGTCAGTCCGTGTCGGCCGCAACACCTCGAACACTACCACACTGAGCACAGGTGCCCCACAGGGCTGTGTGCGCAGCCCGCTGCTCTTCACGCTACTGACCCACGACTGCACTGCCAAGTTCAGCTCCAACCACATCATCAAGTTTGCTGATGACACAACTGTGGTAGGCCTCATCAGCAACAATGATGAAACACCATACAGAAAGGAAGTGGCACAACTGGTTGAATGGTGTGGTGCAAACAACCTGTCCCTCAATGTGAGTAAGACAAAGGAGGTTGTGATGGACTTCAGGAGGAACCCTGTTGACCACCCCCCACTGACCATCGACAGCTCGACTGTGGAGAGAGTCAGCAGCACAATATTCCTGGGGGTGCACATAACAGAAGATTTCACCTGGACCACCAACACTACATCACTATCCAAGATGGCGCAACAGCAGCTCCACTTCCTGCACCGACTTGAAAGAGCAAGTCTCCCTCCACCCATCCTCAATACATTCTACATGGGGACAATTGAGAGTGGGCTGACCAGCTGCATCACTGTCTGGTTTGGGAACTGCAGTGCAGCAGACCGCAAGACCCTACAGCGGACAGTGAACACAGCTGCAAAGATAATCGGTGCCCCTCTCCCCTCCATCCTGGACATTTTCCTTGCACGATGCTCCAGTAAAGCTACCAGTATCGTGAAGGACCCCACCCATCCCTCCCACAGTCTCTTCCAGCTCTTGCCATCAGGAAGACGTACCGGAGCATCAGAGCCCGCTCCGCCAGACTGCCAACAGCTTTTTCCCCCAGGCCGTGAGAGCCCTAAATTCCAATCACCTCACCCCCCTCTGAAACCTCATCCACAACCCTAGCTCCTGAAAACCAGGAACCCCCCCCCCATCCCATCACACCACACCACACCGCATGCACCACATGAAAACTGTTAAAAACCTCAAGAACATTGTGCAATTTTGAGTGTGCTACACACAGGTGAGTGGGCTGGACAAACCACCTGTAGAAACACACTCTTTTTCTCTTTCTCTCTTTATGCACCAGACACTTTCTTTTAAACACTCCATGTTACAAGGACTAAATAAGATAACACAAATGTTTACTTGTGAATGCATCACAAATCATATTGCACTACTTCCTCCTTAACCGTAAATACCTCTATTACACAATATCATGCACAGTTATTGTGTAAAGTACTTGTATTGTCTGTCTTAGGTTATGTGTATATATAGTAAAACTGTTTATAGTATATGTAAAGTTATATTACAGACTCAGTAAGTTAGCTATGTAGGTCAAAAATTGTTCTTACGTCTAGTGTTGTATGCTTATTTATGTAGCACCATGGTCCTGCGAGACGCAACATTTCGTTCCACTGTATGTCCACTAGGGTTGGCACGGTACATGTATTCGTACCGAACCGTCACGGTACAGGTATCTCGGTTCGGTGCATGAGGCCTTACAACGAATACAGGCAATTCGCCCCCAATCCAGAAGGGGGCGCCCGCAGCAATGCAACGTTGTTTGATAACCGCCAGCAGAAGAACAGCGAATGCCGTGAGTTGCGCACTTGAAAACAAAGCCCCCTAGACAGTGACCATGTGCTGATTCTGAACGTGTCTCTCACATAGACTGACAAAGGAGTATACTTTAAAGGCTTGTGCACTCAACTGTTTGCGAAATGGAGCTTTGTGCTCGTGTATCCTACCTCTCTCATTCGGCACAAATCCAGATATTCCATAATATTTCCATATTTGCGATGTAACATATCTGATTGCTAAACTATTATTTATTATGTAAATTATAGGCTTTGTACTTCAGTCGCGTTCCAGCGGTGACACAGAGGCGGGCGCGCTGATGTTTGGTTCACTGTATTTTATTTTGATAAAGTGCCAACTGCGCTGTCAAGTTAGCAATGCTAGAACTGATGTGTTTTTGTGTGTGTGTGTGCGCGCCAGCAGAATCAACTTTAAACACTTATTGTCTTAATTAATAATCACTGTATAAAGGTCTGTTTTTATTTGTGTACTACAATCACAATGAAAACAAAACAGATTTTATATATAACATGTAATAATATTTTAGTATTTTCACATCTAGATGGAAAAAAATTGTAATTTGCACTACTGTCTGTTCAAAATAAATGAAAAGAAACCGAGCATAGTATATATATTTTTTTTCCTGTTGTACCGAAATCGTATCGAACCGTGACCCCCGAACCGAGGTACGTACTGAACCGTGACATCTGTTTACCGTGCCACCCCTAATGTCCACACATGTAGCGGAATGACAATAAAGCTCAACTTGAACTTGAACTTGACTATTCAAGATTTAATTTTTTATTTGATTTTATTTGATTTTTAATCCTGTGTTGTTTAGTTCTTCAAAATTCATCTCAGATTGGTTGCATTTGTAACACATCTGCAAGCTCTGACACAGGCTCATAGGGTAGAGTGGCTGAGCTGTTTAAAGCATTGGACTGACGCTCCAGTCTCCAGTGGGTGTGAATCCCACCACTGTCAGGACAGCCTTTTGGAAGGCTGATGTGCCTGAGCAAAGAGATTGCAGAAGTGACGCTGCATGCTCATTCAAACTCAAGCTTCTGCTTTTCTTGCTTTTTAGCAAAGTCAGTACTGAAAGCCTGCAAAGACAACAATAATTTACAAACAATTGTAGAGATATATTTAAAAAAAAATATTTGAACAATATAATAGCGAAAAGCAATGAGTAGTTTAAAATAATGGAAACACTGCGTAGGACTGCAAACCCCTTTAAGAAGCCTGCCTGCTCATCCAAACTCAGCCACTTTAGCTTCCCTTGCTTTTTTAGTACTGGAAGCCTGTCCCAGCCTCTGCTCCTTTCTAACAGAGGCACCCTGTTGAAGCAGGGACACCAATAATTTACAATCATAGTGAAGTTACTTTAAAACAGGAAAAAGAAGTCAAATAAAATAATAGTGAAAAGCAATAAGTAGCCTAAAAGAATGGAAACAGCCAATGTCACTCATTGAAAGATTTGGGTGAAAAAAAATATGGGAAAAAATTATTTTGAGTATGACGGCTAATACGCAGCTGGCTGCCATTTTCAAGACTGCCCCAAAGGCCTTGATTAGCGCATTCAGGTGTGTTTGATCCGAGAAAGACCTGCACTCTGCAGGAAGGGGGGCCTCCAGGAGTAGGACTGCGTACCCCTGCAAAAAGGAGGCCTCTACCGTGGAGAATTTCAAGGCGTTAGCTAGTGGCAAAGCGCGACAAGGAAAAGGTTGCTGGAAAGCAGCCTGGATAAAGCAACCTCAGGGTAGCATGGCCGAGCGGTCTAAGGGGCTGGATTAAGGCTCCAGTCTCTTCGGGGGCGTGGGTTTGAATCCCACCGCTGCCAAGGCAACCTTCTTGGAAGACTCTTGTGGCTGCCATAGCCGAGCAAAGAGTTTTCCTTGGCCGCACTCGACGGTTTTTGTGAAGAATCTCGCGGCCAGCATTGCCTCTATTTCTGGAGGGTGGAAGGGCAAAAAAACAAACGGGTAGAGTAGGCCGAGTGGTCTAAGGCGCTGGATTTAGGCTCCAGTCTCTCTGGGGGCGTGAGTTTGAATCCCTCCGCTGGCAGCAGTGGTTTAAACCAAGGCGGGAGGCCCTGTGTGTACTCGAGAAAAGTCTGAAAATATTGTGATAGCACTTTTCCCTGGCAGTGCTTGCAAACAAGATGCCTTGTACTCTCCCACAGCCGATCGCCTGTTTGCTAAGGCAGGGTGGCTCAGTCCTGCTCCTGGGGCCCCGTCCTTCTTCTGTGGTTTACTGACTACTTGAAGTTTCGTTGCTGATGATTTGAGTCAATCCTGTGTTGATCTGTTCTTCCAAACTCATCGCAGACTTGTTGTGACAGCAACACAGCCACAAGCGCTAACCCGCTTGGGATCAGGTTTGTCTTACGCAAGCAGGATTAGACTGCAGCTTTTTTAGCAAAATCAGCATCGGGGCTTTCCACCGGTCGAAGCGACCCGTGGAACGGATACCCACAGGGTAGCGTGGCCGAGCGGTCTAAGGTGCTGGGTTAAGGCTCCAGTCTCTTCGGGTGCGTGGGTTGCTTTCCTTGCTTTTTAGCCACGTCAGTGCTGGAAGCCTGTCCCAGCCTCTGCTCCTTTCTAACAGAGGCACCCTGTTGAAGCAGGGACAACAATAATTTACAATCATAGTGAAGTTACTTTAAAACAGGAAAAAGAAGTCAAATAAAATAATAGCGAAAAGCAATAAGTAGCCTAAAAGAACGGAAACAGCCAATGTCACTCATTGAAAGTTTTGGGTGAAAAAAAATTTGGGAAAAAATTATTTTGAGTATGACGGCTAATACGCAGCTGGCTGCCATTTTCAAGACAGCCCCAAAGGCCTTGATTAGCGCATTCAGGTGTGTTTGATCCGAGAAAGACCTGCACTCTGCAGGAAGGGGGGCCTCCAGGAGTAGGACTGCGTACCCTGCAAAAAGGAGGCCTCTACCGTGGAGAATTTGAAGGCGTTAGCTAGTGGCAAAGCGCGACAAGGAAAAGGTTGCTGGAAAGCAGCCCTGGATAAAGCAGCCTCAGGGTAGCGTGGCCGAGCAGTCTAAGGTGCTGGATTAAGGCTCCAGTCTCTTCGGGGGTGTGGGTTCGAATCCCACCGCTGCCAGGGCAACCTTCTTGGAAGACTCTTGTGGCTGCCATAGCCGAGCAAAGAGTTTTCCTTGGCCGCACTCGACAGTTTTTGTGAAGAACCTCCGCGGCCAGCGTTGCCTCTATTTCTAGAGGGTGGAAGGCAAGCAAAACGAACAGGGTAGCGTGGCCGAGTGGTCTAAGGCGCTGGATTTAGGCTCCAGTCTCTCCGGGGGCGTGGGTTTGGATCCCTCTGTTGCCAGCAGTGGTTTTTACCAAGGCCGGGAGGCCCTGCGTGTACTCGAGAAAAGTTTGAAAATATTGTGATAGCACTTTTCCCTGGCAGTGCTTGCAAACAAGATGCCTCGTACTCTCCCACAGCCGATCGCCTGTTTGCTAAGGCAGGGTGACTCAGTCCTGCTCCTGGGGCCCCGTCCTTCCTCTGTGGTTTACTGACTACTTGAAGTTTCGTTGCTGATGATTTGAGTCAATCCTGTGTTGATCTGTTCTTCCAAACTCATCGCAGACTTGTTGTGACAGCAACACAGCCACAAGCGCTAACCCGCTTGGGATCAGGTTTGTCTTACGCAAGCAGGATTAGACTGCAGCTTTTTTAGCAAAATCAGCATCGGGGCTTTCCACCGGTCAAAGCGACCCGTGGAACGAATACCCACAGGGTAGCGTGGCCGAGCGGCCGGTACACACCAAGCCGACGGTTTGCCGTCGGGCAGTTTTTGTTCGTCGGCCGACTAAGTTTTCTCAGTGTGTTCCACTCCGTCGGCTGAAGTTGGTCCTCGTCGGCTTGTTTTCGGCCGATTCGACATGTTGAATCGGCGGCGGAGCTCGTCGGTCAGTCGGGCCATCTGATCATTCTGATTGGCTGTTCAGCTGGCGAACCAGTGCGCGCGAAAAAAACCCCCGGAAATGACGAATTAAGTAGACAACGAGGTCAAGAGGGAACACACAGAACGCTCATCTTATTTGTTTGCATTTCTCATTCCGGTACGTTAATATTTGAAAAAGATATGGCTGTCTGGAACGAGGCAAGTGAAGATGAATTGATTAGCATGATCCCGGGTCAGGGAAAGCCCGGGTTTGTATGACATTACGGAAAAATGTTATGTCAACCGTGTGGCAAAAGCTGAACTGTGGCGTGAGATCGAAAATAAACTTGTCATATCAGGTAAGATCTCCTTTTTGTCAATTGAGGTCTTTAGAAACTTGTTTGTTATTTTTCAATAGTCCATGAATCTTGTAGAGAAAAAAGTAACATTTGTTGTATTACAAATAGTCATGAAATTGACCTGATAACTAGGCATAAATGCTTACAAAAATTGCCTTTGTCCCTCAGAGAAAGAGCTCAAGAAGCGGTGGGATTCATTGCGAACCCAGTACATGCGTTACAAGAAAATGGATCCTCAGGAAGTTCTGGAGCTCAAAAGACTGGCAGGCAGCAATGGATACTGAACCGCCTGCAGTTTCTAGAGCCTCACACAAAAAGGAAGGAGAGCACTTCAAATCTAACGATCAGGGTAAATAAACAAATCTCTATATATGTATTTTTTTTAATTTCAGAATAAAAAGAAACATTTTGCTTTTGTTAAGTGGCCAATGATTGTGCAGATGGGTGTATTTGCAAGTAAATCAACATATGAACACAAGCTGATAAATTAATGTCACATTATCTTCTGCAATGGTCATAAACTGAATTTGAATAGAGCCATTTTGCCAATTTGCAGGGTATTGTTTTAGCTATGCCCTGTTACTGTTATGAGTGATAGGGAACAGTTGTAAGAATCTATGGTATCACATCGTCACATTTTGATTTTATCTTTTTATGTTTTTTAAGGAACCTTCGACTGATAGTGACCTCCTGTTCACCATGGGGGCTGATGGTTACCAATCCAGTGACACCTGGACTGCCACCCATGAAGAGCAACCAGTTTCATTGAGGCTGAGCTACGGCCCCAGTACACCCCTGTGGCTGAGTCCACCATCTGCGGAGCTGAGTCAACAGCCCATGAGAAACGAGTTTTCCTTTGCAAAGCACCTACATAAAGCCAAATACTCCAAGGCCTAATGGGAAGCGCAGGAAGATGCAGGACGAATCCTCCAGCGAGAGTCCAGCATACTTGATACTCACCTATCGGCAAAACTCTGGAAAAGTTTGGCATCACAGGAAAACACCAAGCGTGATGCCGATCTCAGGCTTACTGCAGAAATTTAGAACACAGAATGCGGAATTTGCCACCGCATGTACTGCCACATTTCCAGCATGAGGTTCGACAATCCCTTGCATTTTCAGATACGCAGTGGGCCACAACCAAGTCACTGGATGCCATCTGCCAATCAGTATACAACCATGTAATACATTATGTAGAATAAGTGTAAACAGATTTTTTTAGCATTTTGATAAGCTGCATGTTCATATGTCATGCCTGGCATTGTAATTTTATTATAGTTCTTGCAGAATTCGATGTAGACTTTCAGTACTCTCCCACTTATTTATTTTTTTTTAGATTTTTTACAGATCGCCTTTTGTCATCTAAACAGATTTTTTAGCATATTGTGAAGTCCTGTATTGTAAATATGGCATGCCACAGTCTGTAATTACTACTACTTGATAGTTTCGTTGCAGATGATTCTATGTAGACTTTCAAGTATCTACTGTGTTGATCTGTTTTTTAATTTTATATCATTGCAGACTGTTGTGACAGCAATTTTTTGCCCATTGTACCGCACATTGGAAAAGCGCTAAAACCACTTTGACTTTGGGTAAATCAGGTACTTGCAATCACAATTCTTTATGTAAACGCAAGCAGGATTCACAAAACACAATGACTGTAAAATCCTAACCTTTATTTTGCAAATTTCACACAATCGGGGTCATAAAACAGAAACCAAGGTCAAAGCGCGTGGAACAAACAAGTTTGTCACATGCTTATATTTTGCCCCACTGAAAGGGCAGCTGGCACCAATGTCTGAATTAAAGGCGTACTGGCACAGTTTAATCCCTGAGTCTGTTTGGACGTGGTGTGCTTTACTTGCTTGGTTAGCCACGTCAGTGCTGGCAGAGAGGCCTGTCTGTAGGCCAGGGTCTTGTCTCCATCTTCCTGGGAGAGGTGTCCATGATCTAGTCCTTCCTGGTCGATTCCTACCATGTATAACTTCACAGCACTCATGTGAACGCTGCCACTCTTCCACTGTGTCTGGGCACTGAAAAACAGGAAAATAGAATTCGAAAAAATAATAAAAAGTTTGATAACTTGTAGTCATTTTGTCATATTTCACTGTCTAAAAGAATGTGTACAACACAATGTCACTCATGAAAGTTTTGTGGTGAAGAAGAAAAAAAAAATTTTGGGAAAAAATTAGAGTACATGACGGTAATACGCCTTCAGGCTATTTCTCTTTCAAGAAGCCCCAAACCTGGTAGATTAGCTGCATTCAGGTGTTCAGGAACGAATTGATCCGAATTGTAGTCATTCCCACTCGGAACTTGGAAAGAAAGGCCTCCTTGAAGGCTGCGTTCTCCTGCAAAAAGGAGGCCTTACCAATTTCACAGGCGTTAACTATTGTCGATGTTCCACACCTTTTACAGAGTCCAATCAAACACTTTAAATGCATTTTCATTATATTACATTAAATCAGATTATTGTTATCAATTATTAATGGCATTGTGCTATAAACAACCCGAATTATGTTTTATATGTTGTCTCTTTTTAAGTAAGCTACAACTGCCATCTGAAATAATCAAATTCTTTTCACTTTTATGATGCTTAATGATACACCGAAATAAACACAACTGAAAATGCGTTGCAATGTAATATTTAAGCAACAAATAACCTTTAGCTTGCTTACCTGTTGCCAAGAACCGTAGTGTAATCATCAGACGTTCCCCTACTGAGATACAATCCCGGTAGTTCGTGTTTCTCCTCTGTACGATTGGACTGATAAGTTCGTTTAACCTATGAAACTGAATAGGAAAAAGCCGAGCGAAATTTTTAAAATCAGAGGTTTCATCTAACTCAAGCTCTCGACACAGGTTTGGGAAAGCCCCTTGAGCCTGTCTCTGGAGTATCCATGGTTTCACCCATTTAGTGCGCTTTCTCTGTATTTTTTGCGGCCGCTTCTTCTTTTCTCTTCCACAAGCAGAAGACCAAGGGCTGACAACGCCAGTGCCATTTGCAAAGTGTCAGACATTTCCGAAATATCACGAATCCGTCTGTGGTGAGCGAGATTCTGTGCTGCTTTTTCAGGCACCTTTGTTTATGTTTTGTATCCCTTTAGCTCTTCGGTTTCCAGCTTTGAGTAACAAACACAGACATTGCCACCTGCTGGTACGAAAAGGGATTTCTTCTACGCAAGCGCAGAACGGACGTGATACTTGGCCGTCGGGTGTCGAGCGTCGGCTTGGTGTGTCAGGGCAAATTTGAACTCAGACGCTGCCGACGTCGGCCGACTCCACAGTCTGATTTCGTCGCCACTAGTTCGTCGGCGTCGGCTTGGTGTGTACAGGGCTTAAGGCGCTGGGTTAAGGCTCCAGTCTCTTTGGGGGCGTGGGTTGCTTTCCTTGCTTTTTAGCCACATCAGTGCTGGAAGCCTGTCCCAGCCTCTGCTCCTTTCTAACAGAGGCACCCTGTTGAAGCAGGGACACCAATAATTTACAATCATAGTGAAGTTACTTTAAAACAGGAAAAAGAAGTCGAATAAAATAATAGCGAAAAGCAATAAGTAGCCTAAAAGAATGGAAACAGCCAATGTCACTCATTGAAAGTTTTGGGTGAAAAAATTTTTGGGAAAAAATTATTTTGAGTATGACGGCTAATACGCAGCTGGCTGCCATTTTCAAGACAGCCCCAAAGGCCTTGATTAGCGCATTCAGGTGTGCGTTTGATCCACTAGCTAAGACCTTGCATTCTCTGCAGGAAGGGGGGCCTCCAGGAGTAGGACTGCGTACTACCCTGCAAAAAGGAGGCCTCTACCGTGGAGAATTTCAAGGCGTTAGCTAGTGGCAAGAGCGCGACAAGGAAAAGGTTGCTTGGAAAGCAGCACCTGGAATAAAGCAGCTAATCAGGGTAGCGTGGCCGAGCGGTCTAAGGCGCTGGATTAAGGCTCGTCAGTACTCTTCGGGGGCGTGGGTTCGAATCCCATTTTTTTTCGCTGCCAGGACAACCTTTCTTGGAAGACTCTTGTGGCTGCCATTGCCAAAGAGTTTTAGGCTACTTGGCTTTTCGCTATTATTTTACTCGACGGTTCTTTTTCCTGAAGAATCTCCGCGGCCAGCATTGCCTCTATTTCTAAGGGAGGGTGGAAGGGCAACTGATAAAAACAAACGGGGTAGCAACCCACGCACCCGAGTGAGTCTAAGGCGCTGGATTTAGGCTCTCCAGTCTACCCTCCGGTGGGGTTCCACGGGTCGCTTCGAACCGGTGGAAAGCCCCGATGCTGATTTTGCTAAAAAAGCTGCAGTCTAATCCTGCTTGCGTAAGACAAACCTGATCCCAAGCGGGTTAGCGCTTGTGGCTGTGTTGCTGTCACAACAAGTCTGCGATGAGTTTGCAAGAACAGATCAACACAGGATTGACTCAAATCATCAGCAACGACTTCGTAGTCTAAACCACAGAGGAACGACGGGGCCCTAGGCAGTGACTCAGTCACCCTGCTCCTGAAAAACAGGCCCCGTCCTTCCTCTGTGGTTTACTGACTACTTGAAGTTTCGTTGCTGATGATTTGAGTCAATCACTGCCAGGGAAAAGTGTTGATCTGTTCTTCCAAACTCATCGCAGACTTGTTGTGACAGCAACACAGCCACAAGCGCTAACCCGCTTGGGATCAGGTTTGTCTTACGCAAGCAGGATTAGACTGCAGCTTTTTTAGCAAAATCAGCATCGGGGCTTTCCACCGGTCGAAGCGACCCGTGGAACGAATACCCACAGGGTAGCGTGGCGAGCGGTCTAAGGCGCTGGGTTAAGGCTCCAGTCTCTTTGGGGGCGTGGGTTGCTTTCCTTGCTTTTTAGCCACATCAGTGCTGGAAGCCTGTCCCAGCCTCTGCTCCTTACTAACAGAGGCACCCTGTTGAAGCAGGGACACCAATAATTTACAATCATAGTGAAGTTACTTTAAAACAGGAAAAAGAAGTCGAATAAAATAATAGCGAAAAGCAATAAGTAGCCTAAAAGAATGGAAACAGCCAATGTCACTCATTGAAAGTTTTGGGTGAAAAAAAATTTGGGAAAAAATTATTTTGAGTATGACGGCTAATACGCAGCTGGCTGCCATTTTCAAGACAGCCCCAAAGGCCTTGACTAGCGCATTCAGGTGTGTTTGATCCAAGAAAGACCTGCACTCTGCAGGAAGGGGGGCCTCCAGGAGTAGGACTGCGTACCCCTGCAAAAAGGAGGCCTCTACCGTGGAGAATTTCAAGGCGTTAGCTAGTGGCAAAGCGCAACAAGGAAAAGGTTGCTGGAAAGCAGCCCGGTTGAAGCAGCCTCAGGGTAGCGTGGCCGAGCGGTCTAAGGCGCTGGATTAAGGCTCCAGTCTCTTCGGGGGCGTGGGTTCAAATCCCACTGCTGCCAGGACAACCTTCTTGGAAGACTCTTGTGGCTGCCATAGCCGAGCAAAGAGTTTTCCCTGGCCGCACTGTGGTTTGCTCTGGCAAAGCGCAACAAGGAAAAGGTTGCTGGAAAGCAGCCCGGTTAAAGCCAGCCTCAGGGTAGCGTGGCTGAGCGGTCTAAGGCGCTGGATTAAGGCTCCAGTCTCTTCGGGGGCGTGGGTTCGAATCCCACTGCTGCCAGGACAACCTTCTTGGAAGACTCTTGTGGCTGCCATAGCCGAGCAAAGAGTTTTCCCTGGCCGCACTCGACGGTTTTTGTGAAGAATCTCCGCAGCCAGAGTTGCCTCTATTTCTGGACGGTGGAAGGGCAAAAAAAACAAATGGGGTAGCGTGGCCGAGTGGTCTAAGGCGCTGGATTTAGGCTCCAGTCTCTCTGGAGGCGTGGGTTCGAATCCCTCCGCTGCCAGCAGTGGTTTTAACCAAGTCCGGGAGGCCCTGCGTGTACTCGAGAAAAGTTTGAAAATATTGTGATAGCACTTTTCCCTGGCAGTGCTTGCAAACAAGATGCCTCGTACTCTCCCACAGCCGATCGCCTGTTTTTCTAAGGCAGGGTGACTCAGTCCTGCTCCTAGGGCCCCGTCCTTCCTCTGTGGTTTACTGACTACTTGAAGTTTCGTTGCTGATGATTTGAGTCAATCCTGTGTTGATCTGTTCTTCCAAACTCATCGCAGACTTGTTGTGACAGCAACACAGCCACAAGCGCTAACCCGTTTGGGATCAGGTTTGTCTTACGCAAGCAGGATTAGACTGCAGCTTTTTTAGCAAAATCAGCATCGGGGCTTTCCACCGGTCGAAGCGACCCGTGGAACGAATACCCACAGGGTAGCGTGGCCGAGCGGTCTAAGGCGCTGGGTTAAGGCTCCAGTCTCTTCGGGTGCGTGGGTTGCTTTCCTTGCTTTTTAGCCACATCAGTGCTGGAAGCCTGTCCCAGCCTCTGCTCCTTTCTAACAGAGGCACCCTGTTGAAGCAGGGACACCAATAATTTACAATCATAGTGAAGTTACTTTAAAACAGGAAAAAGAAGTCGAATAAAATAATAGCGAAAAGCAATAAGTAGCCTAAAAGAATGGAAACAGCCAATGTCACTCATTGAAAGTTTTGGGTGAAAAAAATTTTGGGAAAAAATTATTTTGAGTATGACGGCTAATACGCAGCTGGCTGCCATTTTCAAGACAGCCCCAAAGGCCTTGATTAGCGCATTCAGGTGTGTTTGATCCGAGAAAGACCTGCACTCTGCAGGAAGGGGGGCCTCCAGGAGTAGGACTGCGTACCCCTGCAAAAAGGAGGCCTCTACCGTGGAGAATTTCAAGGCGTTAGCTAGTGGCAAAGCGCGACAAGGAAAAGGTTGCTGGAAAGCAGCCCTGGATAAAGCAGCATCAGGGTAGCGTGGCCGAGCGGTCTAAGGCGCTGGATTAAGGCTCCAGTCTCTTCGGGGGCGTGGGTTCGAATCCCACCGCTGCCAGGACAACCTTCTTGGAAGACTCTTGTGGCTGCCATTGCCGAGCAAAGAGTTTTCCTTGGCCGCACTCGACGGTTTTTGTGAAGAATCTCCGCAGCCAGAGTTGCCTCTATTTCTGGAGGGTGGAAGGGCAAAAAAAACAAACGGGGTAGCGTGGCCGAGTGGTCTAAGGCGCTGGATTTAGGCTCCAGTCTCTCCTGGGGCGTGGGTTCGAATCCCTCCGCTGCCAGCAGTGGTTTTAACCAAGGCCGGGAGGCCCTGCGTGTACTCGAGAAAAGTCTGAAAATATTGTGATAGCACTTTTCCCTGGCAGTGCTTGCAAACAAGATGCCTCGTACTCTCCCACAGCCGATCGCCTGTTTGCTAAGGCAGGGTGACTCAGTCCTGCTCCTGGGGCCCCGTCCTTCCTCTGTGGTTTACTGACTACTTGAAGTTTCGTTGCTGATGATTTGAGTCAATCCTGTGTTGATCTGTTCTTCCAAACTCATCGCAGACTTGTTGTGACAGCAACACAGCCACAAGCGCTAACCCGCTTGGGATCAGGTTTGTCTTACGCAAGCAGGATTAGACTGCAGCTTTTTTAGCAAAATCAGCATCGGGGCTTTCCACCGGTCGAAGCGACCCGTGGAACGAATACCCACAGGGTAGCGTGGCCGAGCGGTCTAAGGCGCTGGGTTAAGGCTCCAGTCTCTTTGGGGGCGTGGGTTGCTTTCCTTGCTTTTTAGCCACGTCAGTGCTGGAAGCCTGTCCCAGCCTCTGCTCCTTTCTAACAGAGGCACCCTGTTGAAGCAGGGACACCAATAATTTACAATCATAGTGAAGTTACTTTAAAACAGGAAAAAGAAGTCGAATAAAATAATAGCGAAAAGCAATAAGTAGCCTAAAAGAATGGAAACAGCCAATGTCACTCATTGAAAGTTTTGGGTGAAAAAAATTTTTGGGAAAAAATTATTTTGAGTATGACGGCTAATACGCAGCTGGCTGCCATTTTCAAGACAGCCCCAAAGGCCTTGATTAGCGCATTCAGGTGTGTTTGATCCGAGAAAGACCTGCACTCTGCAGGAAGGGGGGCCTCCAGGAGTAGGACTGCGTACCCCTGCAAAAAGGAGGCCTCTACCGTGGAGAATTTCAAGGCGTTAGCTAGTGGCAAAGCGCGACAAGGAAAAGGTTGCTGGAAAGCAGCCCTGGATAAAGCAGCATCAGGGTAGCGTGGCCGAGCGGTCTAAGGCGCTGGATTAAGGCTCCAGTCTCTTCGGGGGCGTGGGTTCGAATCCCACCGCTGCCAGGACAACCTTCTTGGAAGACTCTTGTGGCTGCCATTGCCGAGCAAAGAGTTTTCCTTGGCCGCACTCGACGGTTTTTGTGAAGAATCTCCGCGGCCAGCATTGCCTCTATTTCTGGAGGGTGGAAGGGCAAATAAAACAAACGGGGTAGCGTAGCCGAGTGGTCTAAGGCGCTGGATTTAGGCTCCAGTCTCTCCGGGGGCCTGGGTTCGAATCCCTCTGCTGCCAGCAGTGGTTTTAACCAAGGCCGGGAGGCCCTGCGTGTACTCGAGAAAAGTCTGAAAATATTGTGATAGCACTTTTCCCTGGCAGTGCTTGCAAACAAGATGCCTCGTACTCTCCCACAGCCGATCGCCTGTTTGCTAAGGCAGGGTGACTCAGTCCTGCTCCTGGGGCCCCGTCCTTCCTCTGTGGTTTACTGACTACTTGAAGTTTCGTTGCTGATGATTTGAGTCAATCCTGTGTTGATCTGTTCTTCCAAACTCATCGCAGACTTGTTGTGACAGCAACACAGCCACAAGCGCTAACCCGCTTGGGATCAGGTTTGTCTTACGCAAGCAGGATTAGACTGCAGCTTTTTTAGCAAAATCAGCATCGGGGCTTTCCACCGGTCGAAGCGACCCGTGGAACGAATACCCACAGGGTAGCGTGGCCGAGCGGTCTAAGGCGCTGGGTTAAGGCTCCAGTCTCTTTGGGGGCGTGGGTTGCTTTCCTTGCTTTTTAGCCACGTCAGTGCTGGAAGCCTGTCCCAGCCTCTGCTCCTTTCTAACAGAGGCACCCTGTTGAAGCAGGGACACCAATAATTTACAATCATAGTGAAGTTACTTTAAAACAGGAAAAAGAAGTCGAATAAAATAATAGCGAAAAGCAATAAGTAGCCTAAAAGAATGGAAACAGCCAATGTCACTCATTGAAAGTTTTGGGTGAAAAAAAATTTTGGGAAAAAATTATTTTGAGTATGACGGCTAATACGCAGCTGGCTGCCATTTTCAAGACAGCCCCAAAGGCCTTGATTAGCGCATTCAGGTGTGTTTGATCCGAGAAAGACCTGCACTCTGCAGGAAGGGGGGCCTCCAGGAGTAGGACTGCGTACCCCTGCAAAAAGGAGGCCTCTACCGTGGAGAATTTCAAGGCGTTAGCTAGTGGCAAAGCGCGACAAGGAAAAGGTTGCTGGAAAGCAGCCCTGGATAAAGCAGCATCAGGGTAGCGTGGCCGAGCGGTCTAAGGCGCTGGATTAAGGCTCCAGTCTCTTCGGGGGCGTGGGTTCGAATCCCACCGCTGCCAGGACAACCTTCTTGGAAGACTCTTGTGGCTGCCATTGCCGAGCAAAGAGTTTTCCTTGGCCGCACTCGACGGTTTTTGTGAAGAATCTCCGCGGCCAGCATTGCCTCTATTTCTGGAGGGTGGAAGGGCAAAAAAAACAAAGCGGGGGTAGCGTGGCCGAGTGGTCTAAGGCGCTGGATTTAGGCTCCAGTCTCTCCGGGGGCGTGGGTTCGAATCCCTCCGCTGCCAGCAGTGGTTTTAACCAAGGCCGGGAGGCCCTGCGTGTACTCGAGAAAAGTCTGAAAATATTGTGATAGCACTTTTCCCTGGCAGTGCTTGCAAACAAGATGCCTCGTACTCTCCCACAGCCGATCGCCTGTTTGCTAAGGCAGGGTGACTCAGTCCTGCTCCTGGGGCCCCGTCCTTCCTCTGTGGTTTACTGACTACTTGAAGTTTCGTTGCTGATGATTTGAGTCAATCCTGTGTTGATCTGTTCTTCCAAACTCATCGCAGACTTGTTGTGACAGCAACACAGCCACAAGCGCTAACCCGCTTGGGATCAGGTTTGTCTTACGCAAGCAGGATTAGACTGCAGCTTTTTTAGCAAAATCAGCATCGGGGCTTTCCACCGGTCGAAGCGACCCGTGGAACGAATACCCACAGGGTAGCGTGGCCGAGCGGTCTAAGGCGCTGGGTTAAGGCTCCAGTCTCTTTGGGGGCGTGGGTTGCTTTCCTTGCTTTTTAGCCACGTCAGTGCTGGAAGCCTGTCCCAGCCTCTGCTCCTTTCTAACAGAGGCACCCTGTTGAAGCAGGGACACCAATAATTTACAATCATAGTGAAGTTACTTTAAAACAGGAAAAAGACGTCGAATAAAATAATAGCGAAAAGCAATAAGTAGCCTAAAAGAATGGAAACAGCCAATGTCACTCATTGAAAGTTTTGGGTGAAAAAAAATTTGGGAAAAAATTATTTTGAGTATGACGGCTAATACGCAGCTGGCTGCCATTTTCAAGACAGCCCCAAAGGCCTTGATTAGCGCATTCAGGTGTGTTTGATCCGAGAAAGACCTGCACTCTGCAGGAAGGGGGGCCTAGAGGAGTAGGACTGCGTACCCCTGCAAAAAGGAGGCCTCTACCGTGGAGAATTTCAAGGCGTTAGCTAGTGGCAACGCGCGACAAGGAAAAGGTTGCTGGAAAGCAGCCCTGGATAAAGCAGCATCAGGGTATTGTGGCCGAAGCGGTCTAAGGCGCTGGATTAAGGCTCCAGTCTCTTCGGGGGCGTGGGTTCGAATCCCACCGCTGCCAGGACAACCTTCTTGGAAGACTCTTGTGGCTGCCATTGCCGAGCAAAGAGTTTTCCTTGGCCGCACTCGACGGTTTTTGTGAAGAATCTCCGCGGCCAGCATTGCCTCTATTTCTGGAGGGTGGAAGGGCAAAAAAAACAAACGGGGTAGCGTGGCCGAGTGGTCTAAGGCGCTGCGCTCAAGCTGGGGAACAATCGTCCATCTAAGGTGGGGAAGAAGGGAAGAAGAGAGAGAAGGAAGAAAAAGAGAAGGGGGAGAAGAGAAAAGAGAAAAGAAGAAGAGAGAGCGTGAAATTTGACGTTCAAAGACAGTTCTTCCTTACTATGCGCGCAGTGATACAATTTCCGGTTTCTTCGCGCGGGAAAATCGCGCATTTATATTACACTGTTTCCTATTGCAGGTGCTCACCGAGACGGGGGTTCGAATCCAGCTAAAGACAACTTTTTGTAGTATTGTTAATTTCATTAAATAAATGAAGTTTCAAGGTTAATAAAATGTACATATGTACTTTGTTTGATATTCTTTCATGAAAATTAAAGTATACCAATGGAAATGTGTTTTTGTTGTTATTATTAGTTATTTAGTAGTTGTTGTATTGATATTATTTATTCTGATTAAGCATTTTTAGGTTACATTCATTCAAGACACTTACAAATCTGTTATTTCTAATGAAAAAGATGCAAAATAGTAATTAATATGCTGAAAAATATCTGTGACAAGAATGAGAAAATGTACAAATTATCTTTTTATCGACATATGTTACATTATTGCAGTGTACTGATGAAATATTGTTATATGAAAGTAAAAATAAAAAAGCAATCATTTGCCAATTTGTTTTTATTTTACAATTATGCCAACAGAACAGTAATGAGTATTAAATAAATTAAATTAAATAGGTTTTCAAACAACAATAAATTAAAAGATAAATAAGATAAAATAAAATTACAAATCAAAAAGCAAACATTTGCCAATTAGTTTTTTATTTTACAATTATGCTAGCAGAACAGTAATGAATTTTAAATAAATAAATAAGTTTTCAAACAACAGTAAATTAAAAGGTAAATAAAATGGTAATACCAAGTTTTCAAAAACAATAAAATAACAAGTTAAATGAAAAGTTAAATAGGTTTAAAAAAAACAGTAAATAAAAAAAGTTAAATAAAATATTAAATAACGTTTAAAAAAACAATAAAAAGTTAAATAATGTTCAACACAAATCTTAACAATAGTGAACTATATTTAAACAACTATATACAACACTACAATAAAAAAATAAATATATACATTATTTGGGAACAGTTCGCCGCATTTCCTCTAACCACTGTTCTTTTGTAACAGTCTCAGTCTGTGGGCAGTACACCCTGCCCCTGTACTGGCTATGTCCCGTTACACTTGTTTTGAACTGCCCGCACTTCTTGCAAGTGTTTGCCTCTACAGTTCTCTTGTAGGGTCTCTTGGGCATGGCTTGCGGACTGGCAGCTGGTGCAGCTGGTTGTAAACTGGTGCCCTGCAGAACTGTAGGCTGTAACTGTGGCTGTATCATTGACATCCCCTGGACCATCGGGATTCCCTGAACCATCGGCATACCCTGAACCATTGGCATTCCCTGGACCATTGGCAGTCTTTGAACCATTTGCAGACCCTGGAACACTGGCACACCCTGAAGCATCGGCACACCCTGGAAACCTGGTGCTGCTGGTATAAGTATGTTGGGTACCATCTGCACTGATGCTCCAGGTGCTGATGGTGTAACCAACAGAGGACTCTGTGCTGGTGCCTTGGGTCTGAGAGGGGGTCGTCCAGTAGAAGTCTGCCTTTGCTTTGCCTGACCTGCTGTGCTCTCTGGTAGCTTGTACTGGTGCTGCTCCGCTGGTTGTTCTGGCTCAGTCCTTGAGCGTTTGGCAGCCTGGAGAGGTTCCTGAGCTTCAGGGAGGGGCTGGGGCAACTGAATGCCCTGAAGCAGCACAGACAGCTCCTGCTTTTTCTGTCTGTTGTTGTACCACTGAATCAGGGTGTTCTGGTTAACCTCCACCAGCTGCATTGAGGTTCCTCCCATCACCAAGCTGTTGCCCAGTACAAGCTGCCTTATCCTTCTGTAGTCTTGGAGGATCAGAGACCATCTCGACAGCGTTCCCTTGCCTTTTCTTTTGGGGCTTGGGTGAATAGTGCAAAGCCTGATGAAGATGGTCTCCACCAGACGGCAACAGTCAGGCCACTGAGCAGGTGCGCTGCTTGCACCCAGCACACTTCTGGTAGTGCTCTCTACTCCAGGGGTTTGAGTGGGCATCTTTGGTACTCTGAAGCGTCCACTCAGCAGTCTCTTCTGGTGTCGAGCTGCATACACCACCCGTTGCTTGTCCCGGTCATCCAGGTTCTGCCAAAGTGCAATTATGGTGTTGGCTTCCTGATTGGTCAGGCTGAGGGCTGTGTGACCCCGGAGCTCCACCAGATATTCTGCCAGCCTGTCCACATGTTGATATCCTGGGACATTTTGGTAGTCAACGGCCTATTCAAAAACACAAGCACAAAATATATATTTTTTCCATCACATTTGTTTGATGCATAGTTCCATAACTAGTTCCATTGATTTTGTTATTTTCCTGTTTATCAATGTGAAGCTGTTTAACACAATATGTATAGTGCAAACACTAACAAAATAAAACTTGAGATTTGACAATGCATCTTTGTTGCCTACTAATGACTTTAGTTTAAAATCTGAGCAAAGTCTGGATTTAAAGCAGTAGTAAGAAGTAGATGTTGATCCATCCTTGTTTGAATTATTCTAGTTTATTTGAAAGAAATACAGAGGAGTGGCACTTACCGTCTCTTCATCATCATCATCACCAGCATCCTCTGGCTCTGAGGGGAGTGGTGAAACAGATGTTTCAGAGGGAACAGGTGAGACAGCAGTCCCTGAGGGTCCAGGTGATGAAGGAGACTGTGTGGGGTCAGGGAACAGTGAAGGGGATGTGGAACCCAGTACAGCCGTGTCACTGCTGGTGACCAGGGTGGCAGAAGCCAGTGTCAGTGTGGAGGAGGGTGGTGACAGAGCAACCTCTGGATCAGCAATGGTGTGATCCTCGCTGATGTCACAGAAGCCCTCATCTTCATCTCGCTCCTCCACATTAAGGTCCTCGATGAGTTCTGCAGTCTCCTCAGAGTCTGGGTTCATGTCCTGCAGTGCCTGACCAGTCTGCTGGAACAGATACTGCACTCCAATGAGCTCACCTGGAATATAAACAATAAACAAACAGGGATTAAATACAATTGTTGTGTATCATATTTCATATAGTGTAATAGTGTGAGAACATGGAGTGTATAGTCGAGGAGAAAAATAAAATAAACCTATAACTGGGGGGGCAAAACATATAATGCAATGCAGTACAATGATGATTGAGAGACTAATACATGTTCCTCAAAAACCTGATGAGCATATTTTATACTTACATGTAACTTGACTTTTCTAATCAAGTAAACCTAAGTTGCTTCAGTACAGTAAATGGTCACCAAATATTACTAATAATATCCAAGTTAATCTTTCTAAAAATAACAATTACTTTCTAATAATAAAGATTTCACAGCAAAATGACACGTTAAGTATGAGCTGAAGGGAGATGTTTGTACAATTATACTTAAAGGCCTTTTACTTGATAGAAAATATCAATCAGACGACAGAGGGCATGTTTCAAGAAAAATCTGATCATGCTGATAATTTAGAGGTCTAAAATACAGATACAGTAGACTTTATAGGCCTAAATATAAAATATTGACTGAGATTACACAGAAATTGCAAGTTAATTAATAATAAATTATCTTACCGGTGTAACGTGCAGGGGGACAAAACGTGGGGACCACTTTCCTGCCAAACAGCTTTTCATAATTGCTGTTTACACAGTGAACAAGTTCTCCTGTGTAGCTGCGTAAAGCTGATGGCTCCGATGACAGGGAAGCAGCCTCCCGATCCTGGTTCCACCTGTGTAGACCCTCCAGCAAATAAATCTGAAAGTTCAGACTGTTTGCACTGGTCCCTGTAAACAGACACAACAGTTTTTAGGGAGTGTTAAACACACAAAGACACTTAATGTTCTTTCTTTACATATGCAGTGTGTGTGACAAAGACGTACCTGGGATGAAACGGTTCAGGTGTAAATGAAAAGATTCAAGAGAAGTGGAGCCTCTGGCACATCTGTATGTCTTCAGAAGCACACCTCCCTTGGTTAAGCTCCCTGTATCTGTATAGAGCGCAACACCAGGGGGGTCTTGGATACACTTAACGTGCTTCTTCTGGACACTCCAGATGTGCTCCATCCTTTCTCGGTCCAGAAGAGGAACACCCAGGGAGTCACTGCCCTTGCTGCTCAGGAGCTCTGTAAGCAGTCGTTCAAGGAGAAGGATGGTAGCCTCCTCTCCACAGGTCCTCCTCCGGCAATGTAGAGCTAGCTCCTCCCTGGTCAGATGCTTGTTGACATCTTCATCTGTCAGCGCAGGCCAACCCTGGGACAACAGCAGCTCTCTCTTTGCTTTGCGAAGCATTGAGACATCAGCCGCATCCCATTCAAAGATGCACGCTGATAGCCGTGACATGAAGATGGGGTACAGCTGATGGGCATCAGTTGTACACCCCAAGGCAATCCTGCGCATAAAATGCCAGATGTCCAAGCGTATCACGAGATCTGGCCAGCCTCTGAATCTGGTTTTCAGCTTGGTCTCGCCCACCTCGGTGCAGCACCCACAGTCCACGTACAACACAGCAGGTGGATCCACACCAGCTTGCCGGTATCTTTTCACTAGACCGTCTACCATCTTGTCCAGTCCTGCACCTTCCTGGGCTGTCAGCACACTTATGAGCACCTGACCAAACTCGTTGCCAACAGAGGTAAGCCAGAGTCCCGTTGCCCTCGCTGTCCCAGCCAGCTTCTTGGTGATCTGCAATAAGAGATGATATGAATTTACGCTGTAAATGTAATCAAACATCACACCATGTACAAATACAGATACAGTGACCTGCCGGTATATAAACAACAGCATTAAGAACAAAAATCCACAACTAACCTTTTTAGTGGAATCCATCTTCAAGACAGAGCCATAGGTGGATGTTATCCTTGCATGGATTTCATCCAGCCTTGTCAGGATGTCTTGGCTGTAAACGGTGAGCAGCCACTTGCAGCTTGGCACCACTGTAGGCTCTGGGGGCTCCTGGAATTTTACCGGCATCACCCCGGGTTGATTGAGGAAGTCAACACATTGGGTGGTGTACCGGGCCAGACGATGGAGCCACTGCTCGCTGTGGTTTTCACGCAGCTGCTTAATCACCCGCGTGGGGCTGTTGCCTAAACCACGCTCACGCAGGAGCCGGATGACCCGCATATCACAGGCATACCTTAGGAAAAGCAATATCCACACATTCATATATTTTAGATATTTCATTTGTGAAGTATTTGCATATATATGTGATGATGGGCTAACAACTGGATGAGGAATGAAAGTGTACTTACTTCCGTGTGAGGATGACCTGAAACTCGGAACGATGGCCCAGATCTAGCTGTTGCAGGACAGTATGACTCCAGGACACATGCGAGGCTCTACACTTGGTACAGATGAGGGTTTCTGTGACCATGTTATATGTTCTGTCAATGTCTAGAACCTGCCGTGCCCTTTTGTGCAGACCACCTCCAGTCAGCTGATGTTGTCCACAGGCAGGATTGGGACAGAGAATCTTGACCCTCCACAGCTTGTACGGCATCCACAGCAGAAGAGAATGACAAAAGAATCTGTCTGGAGCTGGAGCCTGATTGTAGATAAGTGCTGGCTGTGGTGGGTAATACCAGAGCTGGAGGTTATCACGAAGCTCTGGCTTTCCCTTGGATCCCATTTTGAAAAGCCTTTTGCCAATCCACTTGTGATCCTCTGGTGGCAAGTTCTCTGACCACAAACGAGGAAGTGGAACTACAGATGGACCTCGCAATAATGACCCAGAAGGAGCTGTCTGTTAAGGAAAAAAGACAAAACATTTAGTCAAGGAAGGGAATTCATTTAATAAGCATTTTATTTTTATCCATGACTTCTTTCACATAAAATTATCATTGTAATTATAGTTTTCACTTGAATATATTGTTGATTTATTTTTTTTCATTTGTTTTAAGAAACTATTGGTTATAAAAGTAATATTCAAAATTTCAGGGCATGTGAGCCTTTTCACATCTCTAGACATACTTTAAGTGAAAAGAACAAAATATATACATTTATTTCTACAGTGTTAAGAACTGTGTTGATTTAATACAAATTTTAGACCAACAGAATATGAAATTACTTACTGAGACAACACTGCATGGCTGCACAGGACTGGACACATCTGCAGTGGCTGTGGGGACAGGGGCTGGAACCTGAGGATCTGGTGTCTGTACAATCATGAAGTGAAATATAATAGATTTTGTAAATATAACATTACAATAACTTTAACTCATCCTTTATGAAATCATACACTACAGTTTGAAAGTTTGGGGTCCAAATGTTTATAAAAGAAAACTATTCTGCTCACCAAGGTTGAATTTGATCAAAAATACAGTAAAAACAACAAAAAAATATTGTTACATTGTGAAACATTACTACAATTAAAAATTGTGAAATGTAATTTATTTCTATGGTGGCAAGAACACATTTTCAGCATCATTACTCCAGTCTTCAGTGTTACATGATCCTTCAGAAATCACTCCATTGAACATAAACATTTATTACTATTGTAATTGTGTACCTGTGGCTCAGTGGTAGAGCATTGCGTTAGCAGCGCAAAAGGCTGTGGGTTCAATTCCCAAAGAACACACATACTGATAAAAAAAAATGTATATCCTGAATGCACTGTAAGTCGCTTTGGATAAAAGTGTCTGCTAAATGCATAAATGTACTATTAGTTGAAAATGTGAAAATGGCTGATGCTTAATAAAACTGCATTACAGAAGTGTTTTCAGAATTAACAGCATTTATTTGAAATAGAAATCCTTTATATTTATATTTATAGAAGACGCTTTTATCCAAAGCGACTTACATTGCATTCGAGTTACAGTTTTTTACATTTTATCAGCTCTTGCTTTCCCTGGGAATCGAACCCATGACCTTGCCGTTGCTAGCACCATGCTGTACTATTTGAGCTACAGGAAAGCTGTAAAAATCCTTTGTAACTTTATGTGTTGAGAATGGAACATGTCTTCATAGAATACAATGTAGGTTATGCTAGTACTTACAGAGACAGTGGTGCTTGGTATTGAGGCACTAGACACTGCTGCGCTGGGCTGGTCTTCAACCTGAGAAGGTCTCCTGGCCACACTAAGATTTGGCTTTGCTGCAGCAATGTGAGAGCCAGTAAATCTTGGTTTGGTAAACTAAAAAGGGGCAAAACAATGGGCATTTCAGTGAGAAGACAGAATGTGTTATAATAGCATTTATTACTATTTATATTAATATTACTATTTTAAGTAAATGCAGCCTTCAAAAACACAAAATACACAAAAGTATTTGCATGATGGAATAATTATTAACATGTGTACAATTAATGATAGCCAGTGTGTACTGTATGTGGAATTTTACCTGAGATAGACAATGAAAAAGAGAAAATGTAGATTTAACACATGAGAAGTATAGAGAGAGATGTCATGAGGGACATGAGTCTAGCCCAGTGACCTTCAACCCAGGCAGAGCTCAGTTAGAGAGGAAGAGGACAATCCAAGAGTAGAGCCCAGAGATGAAAGAGAAAGAGAGAAAGCACACAGGTTACATTCTTCTTTGATCCTTGACCATGTGACTTAAACCAAATCTGAGATATTCAAACCGACCAATCAGCAGACGACAGCTGCCCCCACTGTACAAGAGGTGTGACAATTAGCAGGTCTCAGCCAGCCTCTCATAGTTTTCTTGCTTTTCTTTTTTTGTTGTTCTTACTTTCTGTACTTCCTCGAATTTTGAACTGAACTGATACTTCAATGCTTTTAAAAATAATAAATTAATTGTAATTCTTACCATTGACAATTGTAGTGCAACCCTTGTTGCCACGGGTGCAGTAGGCTGGGGCTGAGGAAGGGGATGAGGCTGGGGCAGGGGGTCAGGCTGATTTTGCTCCATGGCCGCCTTTGCTGTTCAGCAGCAGCAGCAGCAGGTTGTTCCACCACCCTTTGTGCTGGTCCAGTAGAGGCAGTGGGCTGCTTAAGACAACCAAAAAAAATACATATAACAATTCATAAAGAAAACAATTTCAGTAAATAATATTACCAAAAAATACTTGCTACATTAATGTTACCTTTGGAGTGTGAAAACCACAGATGCATTTCAGCACACCTCCATGCAAGGTTGTCTGGCCACGAGACTGCATTGGACATTTCTCAATCTGTAAGCATTATAACACATGTAATGCACAATACAAGTGAGTCCCTTAACAGAGCATAAAATACTTCATTAAATTCATATATTAATGAATTGATTAATTTCTAGGACATGAGTCACTATTTATCTTATATATAATGTTACAGCTGGCATCTCTCTTTAAAGGAGAGACAAACAAGAGAGGAACATTTCACACCTTCAAACCACCCATTCATTCACCATCCCTTCCCCCACCTTCTCAAATCTCTGTATCTCCCAGTACACAAACATCTTTAATGTAGCTTTTCATTAACAGTATGACATAAATCTCAAAATACCTACAACATTATCTACACAAATGTCTATAAACAATTATGACACCTGGTTTACATTGGTGTCATAACATTATACAACATCACACTATCTAATAAAGGTACATGTTTGTACTGAAGCCTAATGTGTTGTTCTGTTATGCAAATACATTAAACACAAATACTAATAATGTTCGATTATGCAAGTCAACAAACACTTGAGTCTTTTTTTATTTCTCAATCATGCAAAGGTAACAAACACTCACTCACCCTTTGATAAATCTCGTACCACTTCTTCTGTCGAGGAGCTGGCCTGTTACCCTCATTTGATGGCCAAATTCCTGTGCTGGCAAACTTTTTAAGACGCAAAATCCATTCAGCGTCCGACATCGCTTTATGCGATTTTTTTTGTTTGCCAGACATTTTTCCTTGAGTTCGATTAAACAGTTTTGAAAGAATAATTAAAAACGACACGCTAATTAAAAAAAAAAAAAAAACATGTATTAGTATGCAATTACATTATCATTTCTTACCTGTCGTAGTCCGTAATACCGCTGTATTTGATTATAAAATTCACTGTCCTCCGTAAAATGATGCTGAGCTCCGCGGCAATGATGCTCGTCGTTGGTCATGAACTTCAGTACTGAACTTTTTTGACCTCTGACACGCCCCCTGAGGATTATGTCATTCTTTCGTGCACCTTCGGCGCGGTTCGGCAATTTGATTGACACCTGACTGGAAGCGCTGACCCCTCCACCTAGCGGTGATACGCGGAAATGTGCCGTCGACATCCCCCTGTACTCTGATTGGTCAAATGTCACGAATGTTAAGAAAATGTTAAGAATCGCGCTTTTTGATTGCCTGGAAATGTTATAGTGCTTCGACGCGATTGGCCCGAATGTCATAGCGCTTCGACGTGATTGGCTGAGCAGTTCGACTGCTTTTCATTTCAAATATTGTCGGAATCCTTCGTCAGCTAGCGTCTCAGCTCCAGTAGGCTCCAGTCTCTCCGGGGGCGTGGGTTCGAATCCCTCCGCTGCCAGCAGTGGTTTTAACCAAGGCCGGGAGGCCCTGCGTGTACTCGAGAAAAGTCTGAAAATATTGTGATAGCACTTTTCCCTGGCAGTGCTTGCAAACAAGATGCCTCGTACTCTCCCACAGCCGATCGCCTGTTTGCTAAGGCAGGGTGACTCAGTCCTGCTCCTGGGGCCCCGTCCTTCCTCTGTGGTTTACTGACTACTTGAAGTTTCGTTGCTGATGATTTGAGTCAATCCTGTGTTGATCTGTTCTTCCAAACTCATCGCAGACTTGTTGTGACAGCAACACAGCCACAAGCGCTAACCCGCTTGGGATCAGGTTTGTCTTACGCAAGCAGGATTAGACTGCAGCTTTTTTAGCAAAATCAGCATCGGGGCTTTCCACCGGTCGAAGCGACCCGTGGAACGAATACCCACAGGGTAGCGTGGCCGAGCGGTCTAAGGCGCTGGGTTAAGGCTCCAGTCTCTTTGGGGGCGTGGGTTGCTTTCCTTGCTTTTTAGCCACGTCAGTGCTGGAAGCCTGTCCCAGCCTCTGCTCCTTTCTAACAGAGGCACCCTGTTGAAGCAGGGACACCAATAATTTACAATCATAGTGAAGTTACTTTAAAACAGGAAAAAGAAGTCGAATAAAATAATAGCGAAAAGCAATAAGTAGCCTAAAAGAATGGAAACAGCCAATGTCACTCATTGAAAGTTTTGGGTGAAAAAAATTTTGGGAAAAAATTATTTTGAGTATGACGGCTAATACGCAGCTGGCTGCCATTTTCAAGACAGCCCCAAAGGCCTTGATTAGCGCATTCAGGTGTGTTTGATCCGAGAAAGACCTGCACTCTGCAGGAAGGGGGGCCTCCAGGAGTAGGACTGCGTACCCCTGCAAAAAGGAGGCCTCTACCGTGGAGAATTTCAAGGCGTTAGCTAGTGGCAAAGCGCGACAAGGAAAAGGTTGCTGGAAAGCAGCCCTGGATAAAGCAGCATCAGGGTAGCGTGGCCGAGCGGTCTAAGGCGCTGGATTAAGGCTCCAGTCTCTTCGGGGGCGTGGGTTCGAATCCCACCGCTGCCAGGACAACCTTCTTGGAAGACTCTTGTGGCTGCCATTGCCGAGCAAAGAGTTTTCCTTGGCCGCACTCGACGGTTTTTGTGAAGAATCTCCGCGGCCAGCATTGCCTCTATTTCTGGAGGGTGGAAGGGCAAAAAAAACAAACGGGGTAGCGTGGCCGAGTGGTCTAAGGCGCTGGATTTAGGCTCCAGTCTCTCCGGGGGCGTGGGTTCGAATCCCTCCGCTGCCAGCAGTGGTTTTAACCAAGGCCGGGAGGCCCTGCGTGTACTCGAGAAAAGTCTGAAAATATTGTGATAGCACTTTTCCCTGGCAGTGCTTGCAAACAAGATGCCTCGTACTCTCCCACAGCCGATCGCCTGTTTGCTAAGGCAGGGTGACTCAGTCCTGCTCCTGGGGCCCCGTCCTTCCTCTGTGGTTTACTGACTACTTGAAGTTTCGTTGCTGATGATTTGAGTCAATCCTGTGTTGATCTGTTCTTCCAAACTCATCGCAGACTTGTTGTGACAGCAACACAGCCACAAGCGCTAACCCGCTTGGGATCAGGTTTGTCTTACGCAAGCAGGATTAGACTGCAGCTTTTTTAGCAAAATCAGCATCGGGGCTTTCCACCGGTCGAAGCGACCCGTGGAACGAATACCCACAGGGTAGCGTGGCCGAGCGGTCTAAGGCGCTGGGTTAAGGCTCCAGTCTCTTTGGGGGCGTGGGTTGCTTTCCTTGCTTTTTAGCCACGTCAGTGCTGGAAGCCTGTCCCAGCCTCTGCTCCTTTCTAACAGAGGCACCCTGTTGAAGCAGGGACACCAATAATTTACAATCATAGTGAAGTTACTTTAAAACAGGAAAAAGAAGTCGAATAAAATAATAGCGAAAAGCAATAAGTAGCCTAAAAGAATGGAAACAGCCAATGTCACTCATTGAAAGTTTTGGGTGAAAAAAATTTTGGGAAAAAATTATTTTGAGTATGACGGCTAATACGCAGCTGGCTGCCATTTTCAAGACAGCCCCAAAGGCCTTGATTAGCGCATTCAGGTGTGTTTGATCCGAGAAAGACCTGCACTCTGCAGGAAGGGGGGCCTCCAGGAGTAGGACTGCGTACCCCTGCAAAAAGGAGGCCTCTACCGTGGAGAATTTCAAGGCGTTAGCTAGTGGCAAAGCGCGACAAGGAAAAGGTTGCTGGAAAGCAGCCCTGGATAAAGCAGCATCAGGGTAGCGTGGCCGAGCGGTCTAAGGCGCTGGATTAAGGCTCCAGTCTCTTCGGGGGCGTGGGTTCGAATCCCACCGCTGCCAGGACAACCTTCTTGGAAGACTCTTGTGGCTGCCATTGCCGAGCAAAGAGTTTTCCTTGGCCGCACTCGACGGTTTTTGTGAAGAATCTCCGCGGCCAGCATTGCCTCTATTTCTGGAGGGTGGAAGGGCAAAAAAAACAAACGGGGTAGCGTGGCCGAGTGGTCTAAGGCGCTGGATTTAGGCTCCAGTCTCTCCGGGGGCGTGGGTTCGAATCCCTCCGCTGCCAGCAGTGGTTTTAACCAAGGCCGGGAGGCCCTGCGTGTACTCGAGAAAAGTCTGAAAATATTGTGATAGCACTTTTCCCTGGCAGTGCTTGCAAACAAGATGCCTCGTACTCTCCCACAGCCGATCGCCTGTTTGCTAAGGCAGGGTGACTCAGTCCTGCTCCTGGGGCCCCGTCCTTCCTCTGTGGTTTACTGACTACTTGAAGTTTCGTTGCTGATGATTTGAGTCAATCCTGTGTTGATCTGTTCTTCCAAACTCATCGCAGACTTGTTGTGACAGCAACACAGCCACAAGCGCTAACCCGCTTGGGATCAGGTTTGTCTTACGCAAGCAGGATTAGACTGCAGCTTTTTTAGCAAAATCAGCATCGGGGCTTTCCACCGGTCGAAGCGACCCGTGGAACGAATACCCACAGGGTAGCGTGGCCGAGCGGTCTAAGGCGCTGGGTTAAGGCTCCAGTCTCTTTGGGGGCGTGGGTTGCTTTCCTTGCTTTTTAGCCACGTCAGTGCTGGAAGCCTGTCCCAGCCTCTGCTCCTTTCTAACAGAGGCACCCTGTTGAAGCAGGGACACCAATAATTTACAATCATAGTGAAGTTACTTTAAAACAGGAAAAAGAAGTCGAATAAAATAATAGCGAAAAGCAATAAGTAGCCTAAAAGAATGGAAACAGCCAATGTCACTCATTGAAAGTTTTGGGTGAAAAAAATTTTGGGAAAAAATTATTTTGAGTATGACGGCTAATACGCAGCTGGCTGCCATTTTCAAGACAGCCCCAAAGGCCTTGATTAGCGCATTCAGGTGTGTTTGATCCGAGAAAGACCTGCACTCTGCAGGAAGGGGGGCCTCCAGGAGTAGGACTGCGTACCCCTGCAAAAAGGAGGCCTCTACCGTGGAGAATTTCAAGGCGTTAGCTAGTGGCAAAGCGCGACAAGGAAAAGGTTGCTGGAAAGCAGCCCTGGATAAAGCAGCATCAGGGTAGCGTGGCCGAGCGGTCTAAGGCGCTGGATTAAGGCTCCAGTCTCTTCGGGGGCGTGGGTTCGAATCCCACCGCTGCCAGGACAACCTTCTTGGAAGACTCTTGTGGCTGCCATTGCCGAGCAAAGAGTTTTCCTTGGCCGCACTCGACGGTTTTTGTGAAGAATCTCCGCGGCCAGCATTGCCTCTATTTCTGGAGGGTGGAAGGGCAAAAAAAACAAACGGGGTAGCGTGGCCGAGTGGTCTAAGGCGCTGGATTTAGGCTCCAGTCTCTCCGGGGGCGTGGGTTCGAATCCCTCCGCTGCCAGCAGTGGTTTTAACCAAGGCCGGGAGGCCCTGCGTGTACTCGAGAAAAGTCTGAAAATATTGTGATAGCACTTTTCCCTGGCAGTGCTTGCAAACAAGATGCCTCGTACTCTCCCACAGCCGATCGCCTGTTTGCTAAGGCAGGGTGACTCAGTCCTGCTCCTGGGGCCCCGTCCTTCCTCTGTGGTTTACTGACTACTTGAAGTTTCGTTGCTGATGATTTGAGTCAATCCTGTGTTGATCTGTTCTTCCAAACTCATCGCAGACTTGTTGTGACAGCAACACAGCCACAAGCGCTAACCCGCTTGGGATCAGGTTTGTCTTACGCAAGCAGGATTAGACTGCAGCTTTTTTAGCAAAATCAGCATCGGGGCTTTCCACCGGTCGAAGCGACCCGTGGAACGAATACCCACAGGGTAGCGTGGCCGAGCGGTCTAAGGCGCTGGGTTAAGGCTCCAGTCTCTTTGGGGGCGTGGGTTGCTTTCCTTGCTTTTTAGCCACGTCAGTGCTGGAAGCCTGTCCCAGCCTCTGCTCCTTTCTAACAGAGGCACCCTGTTGAAGCAGGGACACCAATAATTTACAATCATAGTGAAGTTACTTTAAAACAGGAAAAAGAAGTCGAATAAAATAATAGCGAAAAGCAATAAGTAGCCTAAAAGAATGGAAACAGCCAATGTCACTCATTGAAAGTTTTGGGTGAAAAAAAATTTGGGAAAAAATTATTTTGAGTATGACGGCTAATACGCAGCTGGCTGCCATTTTCAAGACAGCCCCAAAGGCCTTGATTAGCGCATTCAGGTGTGTTTGATCCGAGAAAGACCTGCACTCTGCAGGAAGGGGGGCCTCCAGGAGTAGGACTGCGTACCCCTGCAAAAAGGAGGCCTCTACCGTGGAGAATTTCAAGGCGTTAGCTAGTGGCAAAGCGCGACAAGGAAAAGGTTGCTGGAAAGCAGCCCTGGATAAAGCAGCATCAGGGTAGCGTGGCCGAGCGGTCTAAGGCGCTGGATTAAGGCTCCAGTCTCTTCGGGGGCGTGGGTTCGAATCCCACCGCTGCCAGGACAACCTTCTTGGAAGACTCTTGTGGCTGCCATTGCCGAGCAAAGAGTTTTCCTTGGCCGCACTCGACGGTTTTTGTGAAGAATCTCCGCGGCCAGCATTGCCTCTATTTCTGGAGGGTGGAAGGGCAAAAAAAACAAACGGGGTAGCGTGGCCGAGTGGTCTAAGGCGCTGGATTTAGGCTCCAGTCTCTCCGGGGGCGTGGGTTCGAATCCCTCCGCTGCCAGCAGTGGTTTTAACCAAGGCCGGGAGGCCCTGCGTGTACTCGAGAAAAGTCTGAAAATATTGTGATAGCACTTTTCCCTGGCAGTGCTTGCAAACAAGATGCCTCGTACTCTCCCACAGCCGATCGCCTGTTTGCTAAGGCAGGGTGACTCAGTCCTGCTCCTGGGGCCCCGTCCTTCCTCTGTGGTTTACTGACTACTTGAAGTTTCGTTGCTGATGATTTGAGTCAATCCTGTGTTGATCTGTTCTTCCAAACTCATCGCAGACTTGTTGTGACAGCAACACAGCCACAAGCGCTAACCCGCTTGGGATCAGGTTTGTCTTACGCAAGCAGTTTGATTAGACTGCAGCTTTTTTAGCAAAATCAGCATCGGGGCTTAGCAAAATCCACCGGTCGAAGCGACCCGTGGAACGAATACCCACAGGGTAGCGTGGCCGAGCGGTCTAAGGCGCTGGGTTAAGGCTCCAGTCTCTTTGGGGGCGTGGGTTGCTTTCCTTGCTTTTTAGCCACGTCAGTGCTGGAAGCCTGTCCCAGCCTCTGCTCCTTTCTAACAGAGGCACCCTGTTGAAGCAGGGACACCAATAATTTACAATCATAGTGAAGTTACTTTAAAACAGGAAAAAGAAGTCGAATAAAATAATAGCGAAAAGCAATAAGTAGCCTAAAAGAATGGAAACAGCCAATGTCACTCATTGAAAGTTTTGGGTGAAAAAAATTTTGGGAAAAAATTATTTTGAGTATGACGGCTAATACGCAGCTGGCTGCCATTTTCAAGACAGCCCCAAAGGCCTTGATTAGCGCATTCAGGTGTGTTTGATCCGAGAAAGACCTGCACTCTGCAGGAAGGGGGGCCTCCAGGAGTAGGACTGCGTACCCCTGCAAAAAGGAGGCCTCTACCGTGGAGAATTTCAAGGCGTTAGCTAGTGGCAAAGCGCGACAAGGAAAAGGTTGCTGGAAAGCAGCCCTGGATAAAGCAGCATCAGGGTAGCGTGGCCGAGCGGTCTAAGGCGCTGGATTAAGGCTCCAGTCTCTTCGGGGGCGTGGGTTCGAATCCCACCGCTGCCAGGACAACCTTCTTGGAAGACTCTTGTGGCTGCCATTGCCGAGCAAAGAGTTTTCCTTGGCCGCACTCGACGGTTTTTGTGAAGAATCTCCGCGGCCAGCATTGCCTCTATTTCTGGAGGGTGGAAGGGCAAAAAAAACAAACGGGGTAGCGTGGCCGAGTGGTCTAAGGCGCTGGATTTAGGCTCCAGTCTCTCCGGGGGCGTGGGTTCGAATCCCTCCGCTGCCAGCAGTGGTTTTAACCAAGGCCGGGAGGCCCTGCGTGTACTCGAGAAAAGTCTGAAAATATTGTGATAGCACTTTTCCCTGGCAGTGCTTGCAAACAAGATGCCTCGTACTCTCCCACAGCCGATCGCCTGTTTGCTAAGGCAGGGTGACTCAGTCCTGCTCCTGGGGCCCCGTCCTTCCTCTGTGGTTTACTGACTACTTGAAGTTTCGTTGCTGATGATTTGAGTCAATCCTGTGTTGATCTGTTCTTCCAAACTCATCGCAGACTTGTTGTGACAGCAACACAGCCACAAGCGCTAACCCGCTTGGGATCAGGTTTGTCTTACGCAAGCAGGATTAGACTGCAGCTTTTTTAGCAAAATCAGCATCGGGGCTTTCCACCGGTCGAAGCGACCCGTGGAACGAATACCCACAGGGTAGCGTGGCCGAGCGGTCTAAGGCGCTGGGTTAAGGCTCCAGTCTCTTTGGGGGCGTGGGTTGCTTTCCTTGCTTTTTAGCCACGTCAGTGCTGGAAGCCTGTCCCAGCCTCTGCTCCTTTCTAACAGAGGCACCCTGTTGAAGCAGGGACACCAATAATTTACAATCATAGTGAAGTTACTTTAAAACAGGAAAAAGAAGTCGAATAAAATAATAGCGAAAAGCAATAAGTAGCCTAAAAGAATGGAAACAGCCAATGTCACTCATTGAAAGTTTTGGGTGAAAAAAATTTTGGGAAAAAATTATTTTGAGTATGACGGCTAATACGCAGCTGGCTGCCATTTTCAAGACAGCCCCAAAGGCCTTGATTAGCGCATTCAGGTGTGTTTGATCCGAGAAAGACCTGCACTCTGCAGGAAGGGGGGCCTCCAGGAGTAGGACTGCGTACCCCTGCAAAAAGGAGGCCTCTACCGTGGAGAATTTCAAGGCGTTAGCTAGTGGCAAAGCGCGACAAGGAAAAGGTTGCTGGAAAGCAGCCCTGGATAAAGCAGCATCAGGGTAGCGTGGCCGAGCGGTCTAAGGCGCTGGATTAAGGCTCCAGTCTCTTCGGGGGCGTGGGTTCGAATCCCACCGCTGCCAGGACAACCTTCTTGGAAGACTCTTGTGGCTGCCATTGCCGAGCAAAGAGTTTTCCTTGGCCGCACTCGACGGTTTTTGTGAAGAATCTCCGCGGCCAGCATTGCCTCTATTTCTGGAGGGTGGAAGGGCAAAAAAAACAAACGGGGTAGCGTGGCCGAGTGGTCTAAGGCGCTGGATTTAGGCTCCAGTCTCTCCGGGGGCGTGGGTTCGAATCCCTCCGCTGCCAGCAGTGGTTTTAACCAAGGCCGGGAGGCCCTGCGTGTACTCGAGAAAAGTCTGAAAATATTGTGATAGCACTTTTCCCTGGCAGTGCTTGCAAACAAGATGCCTCGTACTCTCCCACAGCCGATCGCCTGTTTGCTAAGGCAGGGTGACTCAGTCCTGCTCCTGGGGCCCCGTCCTTCCTCTGTGGTTTACTGACTACTTGAAGTTTCGTTGCTGATGATTTGAGTCAATCCTGTGTTGATCTGTTCTTCCAAACTCATCGCAGACTTGTTGTGACAGCAACACAGCCACAAGCGCTAACCCGCTTGGGATCAGGTTTGTCTTACGCAAGCAGGATTAGACTGCAGCTTTTTTAGCAAAATCAGCATCGGGGCTTTCCACCGGTCGAAGCGACCCGTGGAACGAATACCCACAGGGTAGCGTGGCCGAGCGGTCTAAGGCGCTGGGTTAAGGCTCCAGTCTCTTTGGGGGCGTGGGTTGCTTTCCTTGCTTTTTAGCCACGTCAGTGCTGGAAGCCTGTCCCAGCCTCTGCTCCTTTCTAACAGAGGCACCCTGTTGAAGCAGGGACACCAATAATTTACAATCATAGTGAAGTTACTTTAAAACAGGAAAAAGAAGTCGAATAAAATAATAGCGAAAAGCAATAAGTAGCCTAAAAGAATGGAAACAGCCAATGTCACTCATTGAAAGTTTTGGGTGAAAAAAATTTTGGGAAAAAATTATTTTGAGTATGACGGCTAATACGCAGCTGGCTGCCATTTTCAAGACAGCCCCAAAGGCCTTGATTAGCGCATTCAGGTGTGTTTGATCCGAGAAAGACCTGCACTCTGCAGGAAGGGGGGCCTCCAGGAGTAGGACTGCGTACCCCTGCAAAAAGGAGGCCTCTACCGTGGAGAATTTCAAGGCGTTAGCTAGTGGCAAAGCGCGACAAGGAAAAGGTTGCTGGAAAGCAGCCCTGGATAAAGCAGCATCAGGGTAGCGTGGCCGAGCGGTCTAAGGCGCTGGATTAAGGCTCCAGTCTCTTCGGGGGCGTGGGTTCGAATCCCACCGCTGCCAGGACAACCTTCTTGGAAGACTCTTGTGGCTGCCATTGCCGAGCAAAGAGTTTTCCTTGGCCGCACTCGACGGTTTTTGTGAAGAATCTCCGCGGCCAGCATTGCCTCTATTTCTGGAGGGTGGAAGGGCAAAAAAAACAAACGGGGTAGCGTGGCCGAGTGGTCTAAGGCGCTGGATTTAGGCTCCAGTCTCTCCGGGGGCGTGGGTTCGAATCCCTCCGCTGCCAGCAGTGGTTTTAACCAAGGCCGGGAGGCCCTGCGTGTACTCGAGAAAAGTCTGAAAATATTGTGATAGCACTTTTCCCTGGCAGTGCTTGCAAACAAGATGCCTCGTACTCTCCCACAGCCGATCGCCTGTTTGCTAAGGCAGGGTGACTCAGTCCTGCTCCTGGGGCCCCGTCCTTCCTCTGTGGTTTACTGACTACTTGAAGTTTCGTTGCTGATGATTTGAGTCAATCCTGTGTTGATCTGTTCTTCCAAACTCATCGCAGACTTGTTGTGACAGCAACACAGCCACAAGCGCTAACCCGCTTGGGATCAGGTTTGTCTTACGCAAGCAGGATTAGACTGCAGCTTTTTTAGCAAAATCAGCATCGGGGCTTTCCACCGGTCGAAGCGACCCGTGGAACGAATACCCACAGGGTAGCGTGGCCGAGCGGTCTAAGGCGCTGGGTTAAGGCTCCAGTCTCTTTGGGGGCGTGGGTTGCTTTCCTTGCTTTTTAGCCACGTCAGTGCTGGAAGCCTGTCCCAGCCTCTGCTCCTTTCTAACAGAGGCACCCTGTTGAAGCAGGGACACCAATAATTTACAATCATAGTGAAGTTACTTTAAAACAGGAAAAAGAAGTCGAATAAAATAATAGCGAAAAGCAATAAGTAGCCTAAAAGAATGGAAACAGCCAATGTCACTCATTGAAAGTTTTGGGTGAAAAAAAATTTGGGAAAAAATTATTTTGAGTATGACGGCTAATACGCAGCTGGCTGCCATTTTCAAGACAGCCCCAAAGGCCTTGATTAGCGCATTCAGGTGTGTTTGATCCGAGAAAGACCTGCACTCTGCAGGAAGGGGGGCCTCCAGGAGTAGGACTGCGTACCCCTGCAAAAAGGAGGCCTCTACCGTGGAGAATTTCAAGGCGTTAGCTAGTGGCAAAGCGCGACAAGGAAAAGGTTGCTGGAAAGCAGCCCTGGATAAAGCAGCATCAGGGTAGCGTGGCCGAGCGGTCTAAGGCGCTGGATTAAGGCTCCAGTCTCTTCGGGGGCGTGGGTTCGAATCCCACCGCTGCCAGGACAACCTTCTTGGAAGACTCTTGTGGCTGCCATTGCCGAGCAAAGAGTTTTCCTTGGCCGCACTCGACGGTTTTTGTGAAGAATCTCCGCGGCCAGCATTGCCTCTATTTCTGGAGGGTGGAAGGGCAAAAAAAACAAACGGGGTAGCGTGGCCGAGTGGTCTAAGGCGCTGGATTTAGGCTCCAGTCTCTCCGGGGGCGTGGGTTCGAATCCCTCCGCTGCCAGCAGTGGTTTTAACCAAGGCCGGGAGGCCCTGCGTGTACTCGAGAAAAGTCTGAAAATATTGTGATAGCACTTTTCCCTGGCAGTGCTTGCAAACAAGATGCCTCGTACTCTCCCACAGCCGATCGCCTGTTTGCTAAGGCAGGGTGACTCAGTCCTGCTCCTGGGGCCCCGTCCTTCCTCTGTGGTTTACTGACTACTTGAAGTTTCGTTGCTGATGATTTGAGTCAATCCTGTGTTGATCTGTTCTTCCAAACTCATCGCAGACTTGTTGTGACAGCAACACAGCCACAAGCGCTAACCCGCTTGGGATCAGGTTTGTCTTACGCAAGCAGGATTAGACTGCAGCTTTTTTAGCAAAATCAGCATCGGGGCTTTCCACCGGTCGAAGCGACCCGTGGAACGAATACCCACAGGGTAGCGTGGCCGAGCGGTCTAAGGCGCTGGGTTAAGGCTCCAGTCTCTTTGGGGGCGTGGGTTGCTTTCCTTGCTTTTTAGCCACGTCAGTGCTGGAAGCCTGTCCCAGCCTCTGCTCCTTTCTAACAGAGGCACCCTGTTGAAGCAGGGACACCAATAATTTACAATCATAGTGAAGTTACTTTAAAACAGGAAAAAGAAGTCGAATAAAATAATAGCGAAAAGCAATAAGTAGCCTAAAAGAATGGAAACAGCCAATGTCACTCATTGAAAGTTTTGGGTGAAAAAAATTTTGGGAAAAAATTATTTTGAGTATGACGGCTAATACGCAGCTGGCTGCCATTTTCAAGACAGCCCCAAAGGCCTTGATTAGCGCATTCAGGTGTGTTTGATCCGAGAAAGACCTGCACTCTGCAGGAAGGGGGGCCTCCAGGAGTAGGACTGCGTACCCCTGCAAAAAGGAGGCCTCTACCGTGGAGAATTTCAAGGCGTTAGCTAGTGGCAAAGCGCGACAAGGAAAAGGTTGCTGGAAAGCAGCCCTGGATAAAGCAGCATCAGGGTAGCGTGGCCGAGCGGTCTAAGGCGCTGGATTAAGGCTCCAGTCTCTTCGGGGGCGTGGGTTCGAATCCCACCGCTGCCAGGACAACCTTCTTGGAAGACTCTTGTGGCTGCCATTGCCGAGCAAAGAGTTTTCCTTGGCCGCACTCGACGGTTTTTGTGAAGAATCTCCGCGGCCAGCATTGCCTCTATTTCTGGAGGGTGGAAGGGCAAAAAAAACAAACGGGGTAGCGTGGCCGAGTGGTCTAAGGCGCTGGATTTAGGCTCCAGTCTCTCCGGGGGCGTGGGTTCGAATCCCTCCGCTGCCAGCAGTGGTTTTAACCAAGGCCGGGAGGCCCTGCGTGTACTCGAGAAAAGTCTGAAAATATTGTGATAGCACTTTTCCCTGGCAGTGCTTGCAAACAAGATGCCTCGTACTCTCCCACAGCCGATCGCCTGTTTGCTAAGGCAGGGTGACTCAGTCCTGCTCCTGGGGCCCCGTCCTTCCTCTGTGGTTTACTGACTACTTGAAGTTTCGTTGCTGATGATTTGAGTCAATCCTGTGTTGATCTGTTCTTCCAAACTCATCGCAGACTTGTTGTGACAGCAACACAGCCACAAGCGCTAACCCGCTTGGGATCAGGTTTGTCTTACGCAAGCAGGATTAGACTGCAGCTTTTTTAGCAAAATCAGCATCGGGGCTTTCCACCGGTCGAAGCGACCCGTGGAACGAATACCCACAGGGTAGCGTGGCCGAGCGGTCTAAGGCGCTGGGTTAAGGCTCCAGTCTCTTTGGGGGCGTGGGTTGCTTTCCTTGCTTTTTAGCCACGTCAGTGCTGGAAGCCTGTCCCAGCCTCTGCTCCTTTCTAACAGAGGCACCCTGTTGAAGCAGGGACACCAATAATTTACAATCATAGTGAAGTTACTTTAAAACAGGAAAAAGAAGTCGAATAAAATAATAGCGAAAAGCAATAAGTAGCCTAAAAGAATGGAAACAGCCAATGTCACTCATTGAAAGTTTTGGGTGAAAAAAATTTTGGGAAAAAATTATTTTGAGTATGACGGCTAATACGCAGCTGGCTGCCATTTTCAAGACAGCCCCAAAGGCCTTGATTAGCGCATTCAGGTGTGTTTGATCCGAGAAAGACCTGCACTCTGCAGGAAGGGGGGCCTCCAGGAGTAGGACTGCGTACCCCTGCAAAAAGGAGGCCTCTACCGTGGAGAATTTCAAGGCGTTAGCTAGTGGCAAAGCGCGACAAGGAAAAGGTTGCTGGAAAGCAGCCCTGGATAAAGCAGCATCAGGGTAGCGTGGCCGAGCGGTCTAAGGCGCTGGATTAAGGCTCCAGTCTCTTCGGGGGCGTGGGTTCGAATCCCACCGCTGCCAGGACAACCTTCTTGGAAGACTCTTGTGGCTGCCATTGCCGAGCAAAGAGTTTTCCTTGGCCGCACTCGACGGTTTTTGTGAAGAATCTCCGCGGCCAGCATTGCCTCTATTTCTGGAGGGTGGAAGGGCAAAAAAAAACAAACGGGGTAGCGTGGCCGAGTGGTCTAAGGCGCTGGATTTAGGCTCCAGTCTCTCCGGGGGCGTGGGTTCGAATCCCTCCGCTGCCAGCAGTGGTTTTAACCAAGGCCGGGAGGCCCTGCGTGTACTCGAGAAAAGTCTGAAAATATTGTGATAGCACTTTTCCCTGGCAGTGCTTGCAAACAAGATGCCTCGTACTCTCCCACAGCCGATCGCCTGTTTGCTAAGGCAGGGTGACTCAGTCCTGCTCCTGGGGCCCCGTCCTTCCTCTGTGGTTTACTGACTACTTGAAGTTTCGTTGCTGATGATTTGAGTCAATCCTGTGTTGATCTGTTCTTCCAAACTCATCGCAGACTTGTTGTGACAGCAACACAGCCACAAGCGCTAACCCGCTTGGGATCAGGTTTGTCTTACGCAAGCAGGATTAGACTGCAGCTTTTTTAGCAAAATCAGCATCGGGGCTTTCCACCGGTCGAAGCGACCCGTGGAACGAATACCCACAGGGTAGCGTGGCCGAGCGGTCTAAGGCGCTGGGTTAAGGCTCCAGTCTCTTTGGGGGCGTGGGTTGCTTTCCTTGCTTTTTAGCCACGTCAGTGCTGGAAGCCTGTCCCAGCCTCTGCTCCTTTCTAACAGAGGCACCCTGTTGAAGCAGGGACACCAATAATTTACAATCATAGTGAAGTTACTTTAAAACAGGAAAAAGAAGTCGAATAAAATAATAGCGAAAAGCAATAAGTAGCCTAAAAGAATGGAAACAGCCAATGTCACTCATTGAAAGTTTTGGGTGAAAAAAATTTTGGGAAAAAATTATTTTGAGTATGACGGCTAATACGCAGCTGGCTGCCATTTTCAAGACAGCCCCAAAGGCCTTGATTAGCGCATTCAGGTGTGTTTGATCCGAGAAAGACCTGCACTCTGCAGGAAGGGGGGCCTCCAGGAGTAGGACTGCGTACCCCTGCAAAAAGGAGGCCTCTACCGTGGAGAATTTCAAGGCGTTAGCTAGTGGCAAAGCGCGACAAGGAAAAGGTTGCTGGAAAGCAGCCCTGGATAAAGCAGCATCAGGGTAGCGTGGCCGAGCGGTCTAAGGCGCTGGATTAAGGCTCCAGTCTCTTCGGGGGCGTGGGTTCGAATCCCACCGCTGCCAGGACAACCTTCTTGGAAGACTCTTGTGGCTGCCATTGCCGAGCAAAGAGTTTTCCTTGGCCGCACTCGACGGTTTTTGTGAAGAATCTCCGCGGCCAGCATTGCCTCTATTTCTGGAGGGTGGAAGGGCAAATAAAACAAACGGGGTAGCGTGGCCGAGTGGTCTAAGGCGCTGGATTTAGGCTCCAGTCTCTCCGGGGGCGTGGGTTCGAATCCCTCCGCTGCCAGCAGTGGTTTTAACCAAGGCCGGGAGGCCCTGCGTGTACTCGAGAAAAGTCTGAAAATATTGTGATAGCACTTTTCCCTGGCAGTGCTTGCAAACAAGATGCCTCGTACTCTCCCACAGCCGATCGCCTGTTTGCTAAGGCAGGGTGACTCAGTCCTGCTCCTGGGGCCCCGTCCTTCCTCTGTGGTTTACTGACTACTTGAAGTTTCGTTGCTGATGATTTGAGTCAATCCTGTGTTGATCTGTTCTTCCAAACTCATCGCAGACTTGTTGTGACAGCAACACAGCCACAAGCGCTAACCCGCTTGGGATCAGGTTTGTCTTACGCAAGCAGGATTAGACTGCAGCTTTTTTAGCAAAATCAGCATCGGGGCTTTCCACCGGTCGAAGCGACCCGTGGAACGAATACCCACAGGGTAGCGTGGCCGAGCGGTCTAAGGCGCTGGGTTAAGGCTCCAGTCTCTTTGGGGGCGTGGGTTGCTTTCCTTGCTTTTTAGCCACGTCAGTGCTGGAAGCCTGTCCCAGCCTCTGCTCCTTTCTAACAGAGGCACCCTGTTGAAGCAGGGACACCAATAATTTACAATCATAGTGAAGTTACTTTAAAACAGGAAAAAGAAGTCGAATAAAATAATAGCGAAAAGCAATAAGTAGCCTAAAAGAATGGAAACAGCCAATGTCACTCATTGAAAGTTTTGGGTGAAAAAAATTTTGGGAAAAAATTATTTTGAGTATGACGGCTAATACGCAGCTGGCTGCCATTTTCAAGACAGCCCCAAAGGCCTTGATTAGCGCATTCAGGTGTGTTTGATCCGAGAAAGACCTGCACTCTGCAGGAAGGGGGGCCTCCAGGAGTAGGACTGCGTACCCCTGCAAAAAGGAGGCCTCTACCGTGGAGAATTTCAAGGCGTTAGCTAGTGGCAAAGCGCGACAAGGAAAAGGTTGCTGGAAAGCAGCCCTGGATAAAGCAGCATCAGGGTAGCGTGGCCGAGCGGTCTAAGGCGCTGGATTAAGGCTCCAGTCTCTTCGGGGGCGTGGGTTCGAATCCCACCGCTGCCAGGACAACCTTCTTGGAAGACTCTTGTGGCTGCCATTGCCGAGCAAAGAGTTTTCCTTGGCCGCACTCGACGGTTTTTGTGAAGAATCTCCGCGGCCAGCATTGCCTCTATTTCTGGAGGGTGGAAGGGCAAATAAAACAAACGGGGTAGCGTGGCCGAGTGGTCTAAGGCGCTGGATTTAGGCTCCAGTCTCTCCGGGGGCGTGGGTTCGAATCCCTCCGCTGCCAGCAGTGGTTTTAACCAAGGCCGGGAGGCCCTGCGTGTACTCGAGAAAAGTCTGAAAATATTGTGATAGCACTTTTCCCTGGCAGTGCTTGCAAACAAGATGCCTCGTACTCTCCCACAGCCGATCGCCTGTTTGCTAAGGCAGGGTGACTCAGTCCTGCTCCTGGGGCCCCGTCCTTCCTCTGTGGTTTACTGACTACTTGAAGTTTCGTTGCTGATGATTTGAGTCAATCCTGTGTTGATCTGTTCTTCCAAACTCATCGCAGACTTGTTGTGACAGCAACACAGCCACAAGCGCTAACCCGCTTGGGATCAGGTTTGTCTTACGCAAGCAGGATTAGACTGCAGCTTTTTTAGCAAAATCAGCATCGGGGCTTTCCACCGGTCGAAGCGACCCGTGGAACGAATACCCACAGGGTAGCGTGGCCGAGCGGTCTAAGGCGCTGGGTTAAGGCTCCAGTCTCTTTGGGGGCGTGGGTTGCTTTCCTTGCTTTTTAGCCACGTCAGTGCTGGAAGCCTGTCCCAGCCTCTGCTCCTTTCTAACAGAGGCACCCTGTTGAAGCAGGGACACCAATAATTTACAATCATAGTGAAGTTACTTTAAAACAGGAAAAAGAAGTCGAATAAAATAATAGCGAAAAGCAATAAGTAGCCTAAAAGAATGGAAACAGCCAATGTCACTCATTGAAAGTTTTGGGTGAAAAAAATTTTGGGAAAAAATTATTTTGAGTATGACGGCTAATACGCAGCTGGCTGCCATTTTCAAGACAGCCCCAAAGGCCTTGATTAGCGCATTCAGGTGTGTTTGATCCGAGAAAGACCTGCACTCTGCAGGAAGGGGGGCCTCCAGGAGTAGGACTGCGTACCCCTGCAAAAAGGAGGCCTCTACCGTGGAGAATTTCAAGGCGTTAGCTAGTGGCAAAGCGCGACAAGGAAAAGGTTGCTGGAAAGCAGCCCTGGATAAAGCAGCATCAGGGTAGCGTGGCCGAGCGGTCTAAGGTGCTGGATTAAGGCTCCAGTCTCTTCGGGGGCGTGGGTTCGAATCCCACCGCTGCCAGGACAACCTTCTTGGAAGACTCTTGTGGCTGCCATTGCCGAGCAAAGAGATTTCCTTGGCCGCACTCGACGGTTTTTGTGAAGAATCTCCGCGGCCAGCATTGCCTCTATTTCTGGAGGGTGGAAGGGCAAATAAAACAAAGGGTAGCGTGGCCGAGTGGTCTAAGGCGCTGGATTTAGGCTCCAGTCTCTCCGGGGGCGTGGGTTCGAATCCCTCCGCTGCCAGCAGTGGTTTTAACCAAGGCCGGGAGGCCCTGCGTGTACTCGAGAAAAGTCTGAAAATATTGTGATAGCACTTTTCCCTGGCAGTGCTTGCAAACAAGATGCCTCGTACTCTCCCACAGCCGATCGCCTGTTTGCTAAGGCAGGGTGACTCAGTCCTGCTCCTGGGGCCCCGTCCTTCCTCTGTGGTTTACTGACTACTTGAAGTTTCGTTGCTGATGATTTGAGTCAATCCTGTGTTGATCTGTTCTTCCAAACTCATCGCAGACTTGTTGTGACAGCAACACAGCCACAAGCGCTAACCCGCTTGGGATCAGGTTTGTCTTACGCAAGCAGGATTAGACTGCAGCTTTTTTAGCAAAATCAGCATCGGGGCTTTCCACCGGTCGAAGCGACCCATGGAACGAGTACCCACAGGGTAGCGTGGCCGAGCGGTCTAAGGCGCTGGGTTAAGGCTCCAGTCCCTTTGGGGGCGTGTGTTGCTTTCCTTGCTTTTTAGCCACGTCAGTGCTGGAAGCCTGTCCCAGCCTCTGCTCCTTTCTAACAGAGGCACCCTGTTGAAGCAGGGACACCAATAATTTACAATCATAGTGAAGTTACTTTAAAACAGGAAAAAGAAGTCGAATAAAATAATAGCGAAAAGCAATAAGTAGCCTAAAAGAATGGAAACAGCCAATGTCACTCATTGAAAGTTTTGGGTGAAAAAAATTTTGGGAAAAAATTATTTTGAGTATGACGGCTAATACGCAGCTGGCTGCCATTTTCAAGACAGCCCCAAAGGCCTTGATTAGCGCATTCAGGTGTGTTTGATCCGAGAAAGACCTGCACTCTGCAGGAAGGGGGGCCTCCAGGAGTAGGACTGCGTACCCCTGCAAAAAGGAGGCCTCTACCGTGGAGAATTTCAAGGCGTTAGCTAGTGGCAAAGCGCGACAAGGAAAAGGTTGCTGGAAAGCAGCCCTGGATAAAGCAGCATCAGGGTAGCGTGGCCGAGTGGTCTAAGGCGCTGGATTTAGGCTCCAGTCTCTCTGGGGGCGTGGGTTCAAATCCCTCCGCTGCCAGCAGTGGTTTTAACCAAGGCCGGGAGGCCCTGCGTGTACTCGAGAAAAGTCTGAAAATATTGTGATAGCACTTTTCCCTGGCAGTGCTTGCAAACAAGATGCCTCGTACTCTCCCACAGCCGATCGCCTGTTTGCTAAGGCAGGGTGACTCAGTCCTGCTCCTGGGGCCCCGTCCTTCCTCTGTGGTTTACTGACTACTTGAAGTTTCGTTGCTGATGATTTGAGTCAATCCTGTGTTGATCTGTTCTTCCAAACTCATCGCAGACTTGTTGTGACAGCAACACAGCCACAAGCGCTAACCCGCTTGGGATCAGGTTTGTCTTACGCAAGCAGGATTAGACTGCAGCTTTTTTAGCAAAATCAGCATCGGGGCTTTCCACCGGTCGAAGCGACCCGTGGAACAAATACCCACAGGGTAGCGTGGCCGAGCGGTCTAAGGCGCTGGGTTAAGGCTCCAGTCTCTTTGGGGGCGTGTGTTGCTTTCTTTGCTTTTTAGCCACGTCAGTGCTGGAAGCCTGTCCCAGCCTCTGCTCCTTTCTAACAGAGGCACCCTGTTGAAGCAGGGACACCAATAATTTACAATCATAGTGAAGTTACTTTAAAACAGGAAAAAGAAGTCGAATAAAATAATAGCGAAAAGCAATAAGTAGCCTAAAAGAATGGAAACAGCCAATGTCACTCATTGAAAGTTTTGGGTGAAAAAAATTTAGGGAAAAAATTATTTTGAGTATGACGGCTAATACGCAGCTGGCTGCCATTTTCAAGACAGCCCCAAAGGCCTTGATTAGCGCATTCAGGTGTGTTTGATCCGAGAAAGACCTGCACTCTGCAGGAAGGGGGGCCTCCAGGAGTAGGACTGCGTACCCCTGCAAAAAGGAGGCCTCTACCGTGGAGAATTTCAAGGCGTTAGCTAGTGGCAAAGCGCGACAAGGAAAAGGTTGCTGGAAAGCAGCCCTGGATAAAGCAGCATCAGGGTAGCGTGGCCGAGCGGTCTAAGGCGCTGGATTAAGGCTCCAGTCTCTTCGGGGGCGTGGGTTCGAATCCCACCGCTGCCAGGACAACCTTCTTGGAAGACTCTTGTGGCTGCCATTGCCGAGCAAAGAGTTTTCCTTGGCCGCACTCGACGGTTTTTGTGAAGAATCTCCGCGGCCAGCATTGCCTCTATTTCTGGAGGGTGGAAGGGCAAATAAAACAAACGGGGTAGCGTGGCCGAGTGGTCTAAGGCGCTGGATTTAGGCTCCAGTCTCTCCGGGGGCGTGGGTTCGAATCCCTCCGCTGCCAGCAGTGGTTTTAACCAAGGCCGGGAGGCCCTGCGTGTACTCGAGAAAAGTCTGAAAATATTGTGATAGCACTTTTCCCTGGCAGTGCTTGCAAACAAGATGCCTCGTACTCTCCCACAGCCGATCGCCTGTTTGCTAAGGCAGGGTGACTCAGTCCTGCTCCTGGGGCCCCGTCCTTCCTCTGTGGTTTACTGACTACTTGAAGTTTCGTTGCTGATGATTTGAGTCAATCCTGTGTTGATCTGTTCTTCCAAACTCATCGCAGACTTGTTGTGACAGCAACACAGCCACAAGCGCTAACCCGTTTGGGATCAGGTTTGTCTTACGCAAGCAGGATTAGACTGCAGCTTTTTTAGCAAAATCAGCATCGGGGCTTTCCACCGGTCGAAGCGACCCATGGAACGAATACCCACAGGGTAGCGTGGCCGAGCGGTCTAAGGCGCTGGGTTAAGGCTCCAGTCTCTTTGGGGGCGTGTGTTGCTTTCCTTGCTTTTTAGCCACGTCAGTGCTGGAAGCCTGACCACTTACAAACGTTTATGCCGCTCATCAACGGCAGCTGTCACAGTTGCTAGGCAACAAAAACAGTCCTCCATAGGCTAGACTGGTCCAAGATCTTCGGAAGCAGCCTTTTATATGGGACACAGCTGTAATTAGCAACTATTTGTTAATATTCTAGCAATAAACTTTGTTCGTTTCATTTACAAAATAACAAAGTGGTTGAATGTCACAAAATATATAAGTGGCCAGAAAAAACTGTTGCCCTCAAATACTTCACACATGAAGACTCATGTCCATCAATATGATATACTGCATGCTGGAGAAATTCCCAGGAAGGAAGATGTTAGTGTAGCTAACATCAAGCACAAAAAAGGACTTGAAAAAGGTAAACGGCCTCAAGCAACAAGTCCGTTTCAATGGCATGGCCCGAAACAGTGGCGAAGGTGTGGGATGTCGTTGTCTCGTCACCAAGGCACAAAATGTGCAGGAATGCATCACCATGTTGGTCTCCACCTGTTAATTACACGACACTTAGTCTTGCAACATAACTTACATTTTTACAAGTTGTAACATTTAAGTTGACTTAAACAAATAATGTTTAAGTGTATTTTATGGAAATCAGCCAAACCATCAGGGTTTTCCTGTGAACTGGGTCTGGTAAAGGTTGCTCAAACTAAATATTTATTGTGATACTGATTTAGGTTTCTTTCTGCTTACTGGCACTTCTTGGTTGTCTACCTAAATTTCATCCAACCGACATGGCATAAATTATGGGGTATTTAAAGCCCCCAATATATATATACAGTACTGTGCAAAAGTTTTAGGTCACTAGTATTTTAGCCAGCTAGAAAAAGTTATTTCGATCTTTTGCTGTAATGTATCTGTAGGAAATATCAGTTTACATTTCCAAACATTCATTTTAACATTAATTGTAATAATCCAGTGAGATTTTTGTTTGCACAAAGAGTCTGAAAACAGCCAGTGCTCCACACAGAGATCTGATCTGATCTGATCATCATCCAGTCTGTCTGGAATGACATGAAGAAACCGAACAAACTGAGACAGACTAAATCCAGAAGAACTGTGGCAATGTCTCCAAGACGCTTCAAGAAACCTTCCTGCAAAGCTTCCTGAAAAAAGTGCACAGAGGGCAAAAGCTGCTTTAAATGCAAAGGATGCTCACACCAAATGTTGATTTAATTTAGTTAATAGAAGTTAACTGATAAAGGAAATCTATTTATGACATTTTTGACAGCATCCTCATTTTACAGCATTTTTTTCACAAGCGTCTTAACTTTTAACAGTACTGTAGCTTTGCAGGAAGGTTTATTGAAGCATCTTGGAGATGTTGCCACAGTTCTTCTGGATTTAGTCTGTCTCAGTTTCTTCATGTCATTCCAGACAGACTGGATGATGATCAGATCAGATCTCTGTGTGGAGCACTGGCTGTTGTCAGACATTCACTGGATTATTACAATTAATGGCTAAATGAATGTTTGGAAATGTAAACTGATATTTCCTATTGACACACTACAGCAAAAGATAGAAATAACTGACTTAAAACCATTTTTTAACTGGTGAAAATACTAGTGGCCTAAAACTTTTGCACAGTACTGTGTTTAGAGTAGAAAAAGTAAAAAAAACGTACAGGTTGTACGTCAAATGAATGACGTCCAGGATTCTGTGGTTGTGGGTCTGAAGACCTTTCCTCCGTTCTTGAATATTGATTGGGGAAGCAGAGTGGGCAGGACTTTGAAAGCACTCTCCCTTTTAGCATCTAAACCATAAGAATAATACAGTGCAAACTGTGAAACTGATCTCACAATCAAAACGACACATTGAAACACTTTTCCTGTGAAAATGTCTTCATTCCTTTAAATAGCTTGGATCGGATTGGATTGGATTTAAATAGATTGGATCAGAAACAAATGACACAGGCAGAACATGTGACAATGGCATGGCTGAAGTGTGACTTAGTCAGCCTACATTAATGACTTCCTGAGACAAACATAATGTCATTGATTAGGAATATGTAGATGTTAGTGACGTTCTGGCCGAGGTGCTGCTGCTGTGTACACTCACAGAAAACAATGTGTTCAAATTTTAAAGATGTGGGGTAGCTCCTGTAATATCGCCCTGACTATCGACAAAGACATCAGCTCTTAGCGATATCTCTGACTATGGTCAATACAGGGGTACAGGTGGCCCGCGGGCAGCGTCTGGCCTGTCTGCATTAATTATGTGGCCCGCGTCATGCTGAAGATGAATGTATTTTTTATTACAGTTTGAGCTCAAAATATTAGGCAGTTTGATTTTGAAAAAATTAAATATAGCCTATACAATCCAGGGCTCGAAATTGCGACCATTTTGGTCGCATATGCTCCCGAAATGTAATCTGTGCGACTCCAAAATATATTTGGGAGCATTTGTGCGAGTGCAAATAATTGTTGTAGTGCGACCTCTACAGTTCTCTGCTAAACGTACGCGAATTACTGCATAAAAATGTCTCCACGATCTGCTTTTGAAGAAATATTGTAGTATCGTGCTACAGCGCATTCTTTCAGTTGCAGTTCTGGTGCCGCCGTCTGTATGTACTGTACAACGCCACATCCAAAGCGCGCGAACTGAAAAGCCTATCTAACAGCGCCTGATTACTGAACTAAGTTATCTTTTGAGCTAATACTGTCAAAACACACAAGGTTTACATATAGACTCAGTTAGTTATGTCTAAAATAAAAGTAAACAGCTGAGAGGAACGGATGCGTGCCTTTACATTAGAAGCGTGCAGCTCTTAAAGGGACAGAACTAAACATGCAGCCAACTATCATTAAAGGGATAGTTCACCCTAAAATTTAATTTGTCATTATTTACTCACTCACGTGATGTCCCAAACCTGTATTAATTTCTTTCATGTGCTGAACACAAAAGAAGATATTTTGAAGAATGTGGGTAACCAAACAGTTGCTGGTCCACTTGATTGTAGGATAAAAAAAAATACTATGGAAGTCACTGTGGACCAGCAACTGTTTAAATAGCATTTATGTTCAGCAGAAGAAAGAAACTCAGGTTTAAAACTAATTTTGAGTGAGTAAATGATGGTATTACTATAAAACACTGACAGAATCAACAGACAGATGACAAAAATTTTATTCTTTAATGTTAAAACAACAAAACACAAAGAGAAAGAAATAACTAACTACTCCTGACTGAAAAAAATAATAGTTACTTTAATAGGAGTCAATCTATATAGTGATTTATTTTTATATTTGTTCACTCAATTTCTTGAATGCTCCTGCTAAATACGCCTGTTGTACCTGAAAATAAAACACTGTTTATTTTATTTGTATATTATGTGTATTTGTAATGTGTATCTTTGTTCTTATTTTTTAATAACAAAGGTAAAATAATGACAAAGATTTTTATCTTCACCCACTTTGGCCTAAATATCCACCATTCTTTTTTTATATTCTGTTACCTTGAAAGGCTTTCTTTATAATAGGGAAATTAGTCTGGCCATACTACTCAGACAAAATAGTAAAACTAGCATGACAAAGAATCGTGATAAAATCATGAAATATTGATATATTTTTGCCATATCGCCCACCCCTACTTGGAACTGACCGGTTTTGTGACCGCACTTGCACAAACTGCATTGAAATCATTTTCCAAAGTTTCATTTGTGTGGAAATATTGCCAAGTCTGTAAACAGCCATTAACGCTGGAGACGGACACAAAGAAAAGAAAATACTGTAGCAGCCCGAGCAAGCTCAACGTTCACTATGCAAAATATGGAAGGGAAATCCTAAATATTGAATTGGGAGTGGGGGTTTATATGAATGTATTTCTGAGGGGAACTGACTGTTTTGAGAAAAGTTTAAATTACATTTTCTTCTCATCTTGCCTCTGTATATTGCATGTATAAGGATCAGGTTCAATTGATGAAGATTTTTAATCATCAGGAAGGATGTTGCCAGCCCTTCCGCTCAATTGGCAGTTGTGTTGCTCCTTAATATTCAGTGGGTGCTCCTAAAATTTGTATGGTGCTCCTAACTTCTTGAAGTTGGGAGCACCAGTGCTACCAAGTAAAAAAGTTAATTTCGAGCCCTGCAATCGCAGTAGTAAAAGCTGCTCGATCTCTGCAAGCGCTGTAACTAACCACGCGCGGCACGCCCCAAACAACTTAAAAGAGAAGCGCTGTCCAACAAAAGAGGACACATGATTTTACGCCACAACATCAGTCGAGTGTTTGAAATAACTTCATTTTGTGGGCTAATGTGCGGTTTTTGTCACAGAACGAGGCAGATAATATATTCTATACGGTAAAGGCATTGTCGATTATCATTTAAATAGTTAGATCACGAACAGATTCAATCACCCACGCAATCTTGTTCATAAATGACAGGATTCATGTCTATTAAAGGGGTGGTTGATTGCGATTTCACTTGTTTAACATTAGTTAGTGTGGAATGTTGCTGTTTGAGCATAAACAATATCTGCAGAGTTGCGGCGCTGAAAGTTCAATGCAAACGGAGATATAGTCTTTTAAAATTCTGGCAGTTTAATGCCTACAAAAACGACTGGTAAGGGACTACAACGAGTTACTTCCCGGGTCTGATAGGTCATGGACCCAGATAAACCCCGCCCCCGGGAACACGCAGCAAAGGGGGCGGAGCCATGCAGCGCTGCTTTAGAGAAGAGGAAGAGAAAACTAGGGATGTACGTAAAAAGCTATTCATATGAATCGCGATTCTGTCTTCTAACGATTCTAATGGATTCTCAAGTTTCAAAATCATTAAAGCAGCAGTTCTTAATACTGTTACTCTGTCGCCCTGCTCTGCATCTCTCTCTCTCTCTCTCTCATTCAGATCGTCAGATCAGCTCCAACAAACTGTTCCAATTATAGGCCTACACTTATTTTCACACAGCAATGAGAAGCATTATAAATGGACACGCGTGCGGTTGCTGTGCTGTATTGAAGCTTTAATCAGGATAAAACTGTATATTAAAAGCTAACAGAAGCAGTAGCACTTACAAATAGCAGCGTATTTAAAAGTATGAGACAACAACCAAACATACCATTAAAAGCCATGCTTGCACAGGTTCTGCACGATCCTCTTCACTAATATCCTCTGGGTCTCAATCGGGCTCAAATTGATAAGCATTATAGACAACGAGGGGCGGGACGTTCAGACGCATACTGGTGGTTTAGCGAATCACAACACACTGAGCCAGCTAACCAATCTCAGCCCATTGCGTTTTCTGAAGGAGGAGCTTCATAAAACCAGGAAATAAATCGAGGCGTTTGTCAGAGAAGGGACAGAGAGGTGTGGAATAAAGGTAAATTATGTGAAAAATAATGCATTTTTAAAAAAAACAAGCATGAACACATGCTAGACTGCACCCCATAAACACAATCAAGCCTAGAAAAAAACCAGTCAACCACCCCTTTAAAGCCTTAAATCACAATGTAACGTTCAAATCTGCGTTCATGCTGCCGCTGATCCCGAGAGAGCAGTTTACTTATATGAAACATCTTTACAAAGTCTTTTGTATCGTTATTTCTGTGTTACAAATGTTCAAATAATCACAGAAGTACTGGAATATAAGTTTATAGCTCGGATATAAACACAGCTGTCTACAGAAACGATCAAAATAGAATAAATCACCTTATTGAAAGTGACCATGCTTCAAATAAAGATTGTATCAATTACAACGTAATGCCAGTAGGTGGAGACAAGTGACTTAAACTGAGATTCGTTCAAAAAACATTGATTCATTCAGGAATGAATGAAGTCTTTATGAGCAAGTCATGAAGTTATGAGTTATGAATCATTTGTTTAACTTTTTTATCAAATCGTTGATTATTGTATTTTATAAATAGACAGCAGCAATTTTTTATAGAAACTAGTAAATTACATGTTATTTTGTTTAGTTGTCTGTTTTTTGTTTTTTTTTCAGAATCATGGTGGGAGAATAGTGATATCTATATTAAAAATAAAATATTGATACAATATAGTTAATATAAATATGACAAATAATACTTCTTTCTAAAGTACTTTGTGAACTATGTTTGCTCAAGAATGTTTTTAGTTTTAGCATTTTGAGTTTGTTCAATACTCTGTTCAATATAGCAAAACAAACTTGTAATCCAATTGTTTGCTCCAGATTTTTACTCTTTAAAAAATATATATATTTTCATGCTCAGTCTTACAGGGGTAAGGACAAGCAAGACTTAGATAAGTAATAAACTGTATTTCTAAATCAGTAAATATGCAAATATTGTCTTAAATAAAGTCTGATGATGCAAATTGTAATTTGTCGCCCTTCGCATCGTATGTAGTTTAAATGCGGCCCGCTTGGCCTCTGAACTTGAGTACCCCTGCACTATACTATCGTCTATCTGCACAACCCCACTAACAATTTAACCATTTCAAATTTCTTTGTATATATATTATATATGTAACTTTTATAACGATAAAGAGATTGTTGAGGCCTTTTCAACAAAAAAATGTAGGCGGCTAATTCATTCTCAGAATAAAGCTAACGTTAACCCGCACAGTGACAGATCAAATATCACATTAACCGTGAAATCAGTGTGCTCTTACCACAGCTTATTAAAAATAGAGGTAAATAATCATATCATCATATTAATTTACCTTATAATCCTGCTTGCTGCGAGTTGCTTGAACGTCTGACGACGAGAGGAGTGAAGAATCCAGAAAATTCGATGAAGAGGAAAAATAAACAAACCGGTTGGGTCAAAATAACCCAACCCAGGTGTTCAGTGGTGAAAGAACCCCTTGCAGTCCATTTGACCCAGCATGAACAACCCAACTGTGTGTTTACATTACCTCAGACAACCCAGAATTATGATCCAGCGCAATTAACCCAACAATGTGTTTACAGAAATAACCCAGCACTTTTAAGAGTGTAAGGTTAGAAAATATGAAACAGCAGGACATGCATACAAATTACTCCAAAAATCATATAAAAGTAGTCAAGTTTGCTTCAGCAGTTCAGAATATGAAAAGGCAATGCAGAAAAGCTGAGCGGATGTGGCGGAAGACGAAACTTGACATTCACTATAGCATCTATAAAGACAGCCTTCATGCTTTCAATGTGGAACTAGCCACAGCTAGACAGACCTTCTTCTCAAACCTTATAAACAGTAACTTAAACAACACTCGTACTCTTTTTGCTACTGTTGAGAGACTGACAAACCCCCCAAGTCAGATTCCTAGTGAAATGCTCTCCGACAGCAAATGCAATGACTTTGCTTCCTTCTTTTCAGAGAAGATCAGTAATATCAGAAAGGAGATTGGCACATCTTCCTGTAATACAGAGGTCACACAGATTCGATCGCAATCTCAAAAAGAAGTGACTATGTCTGTTTTTGAAACAATTGATAGTAAAATTTTGGAAGAAATAGTACAGCATCTTAAATCATCAACCTGCTATCTCGACACACTTCCTACATCTTTTTTCAAAAGTGTGCTTAACAGTTTGGAAGTAGATCTCTTGGAAGTGGTGAACACCTCACTTCTTTCTGGAACTTTTCCAAACTCCCTGAAAACTGCAGTTGTTAAGCCCCTTCTGAAAAAGCGCAATCTTGATAGCACCATGTTGAGCAACTATAGACCAATATCAAATCTTCCTTTCATAGGTAAGATTATTGAAAAGATAGTTTTTAATCAGCTGAACAACTACTTAAACTCAAATGAATACCTGGATAATTTTCAGTCTGGTTTCCGTGTGCATCACAGCACAGAGACAGCACTCATTAAGATAATAAATGATATTCGCTTTAATTCTGATTCTGGCAAAATATCAGTGCTGGTACTGCTAGATCTTAGTGCTGCGTTTGACACTGTCGATCATAACATACTTCTAGAGAGACTGGAAAACTGGGTCGGGCTTTCTGGGTTGGCACTCAAATGGTTCAGGTCATACTTAGAAGGGAGAGGTTATTATGTGAGTATAGGAGAGCATAAGTCTAAGTGGACGTCCATGACATGCGGAGTCCCACAAGGCTCAATTCTTGCACCGCTCTTGTTTAGCCTGTATATGCTCCCACTAAGTCAGATAATGAGGAAAAACCAAATTGCCTATCACAGCTATGCTGATGATACCCAGATCAACCTGGCCTTATCTCCAAATGACTATAGCCCCATTGACTCCCTCTGCCAATGCATTGATGAAATTAACAGTTGGATGTGCCAAAACTTTCTTCAGTTAAACAAGGAGAAAACTGAAGTCATTGCATTTGGAAACAAAGATGAAGTTCTCAAGGTGAATGCATACCTTGACTCTAGGGGTCAAACAACTAAAAATCAAGTCAGAAATCTTGGGGTGATTCTGGAGACAGACCTTAGCTTCAGTAGTCATGTCAAAGCAGTAACTAAATCAGCATACTATCATCTCAAAAACATTGCAAGAATTAGATGTTTTGTTTCCAGTCACGACTTGGAGAAACTTGTTCATGCCTTTATCACCAGCAGGGTGGATTATTGTAATGGTCTCCTCACCGGCCTTCCAAAGAAGACCATTAGACAGCTGCAGCTCTAGTCTTTTGGAGTTTGTTGGATCAGTGTGTTACCTCTGTTGGCGTTGGTTGGTGTTGGTTGGAGTTGGTTGGAGTTTGTTTTCACCCGACTGAACATGCTAGATATAGAGTTGGTCGGTGTCTGTTGGTGCAGTGTGAACATGACAGTTAAGGCCAATTCACACCACACAGACAAATGCCAACAAACTCCAACAAACAAGTTGGCTCAAGTTGGCTGTTGGATTTAGAATCTTATGAAAAATAACTGTCATGTTCACACTGCACCAACAGACACCGAACAACTCTATATCTACAGTATAAGCATGTTCAGTCGGGTGAAAACAAACTCCAACCAACTCCAACCAACGCCAACCAATGCCAACAGGGGTAACACACTGATCCAACAAACTCCAACAGACTAGTTTGTTATTTTTCAGAAGATTCTAAATCCAACGGCCAACTTGAGCCAACTTGTTTGTTGGAGTTTGTTGGCGTTTGTCTGTGCGGTGTGAATTGGCCTTAATAGTTAGGTGTTTTGGAAGGTTTTTTCACTTAGTGCGGAAGAGTTTGAACAAAGCTTGAGAATGTTTGTTTTTAAATTCCTTGTTTTTATTGTTGTGATTATTATTATTTTTGAATTCCTTGTTTTTATTGTTGTGATTATTATTTTTTTAAATGACTATTTTACTTACTTTTATGTAAAGCACTTTGAGTTACCACTGTGTATGAAATGTGCTATATAAATAAACTTGCCTAGCCTTGCCTTACCTCCAAGCCACAATGGCAGAGTTTTTGTCCCCAGGAAAGGAATTATCACATTCAGTTCTCAATTTAATAAATACAGCAACAATTGCCTTCAGACCACCTTACAAATTAATCTGTGCAGTGGTATTGTTAAAGTTCACATTTCACATTGAAGTCACTTTCGAATTGCGGCAGCCTTCGTTGTGCCACGGTGATGCAATCGGCCTTCGAATGCAGGAGGGTGCATAGTGAATTGGGACGGTCTTCCTCGATTAAGGCTCCAGTCTCTTTGGGGTTGTTGGTTTGAATCCCACCGCTGCCAGGACAGCCTTTTGGAAAACTCTTATGACTGCGAATGCGATGGCCGAGCAAAAAGCTTTCCTTGGCTGCACTCGACAAACAGTTTTTAACACTGTGTGTTACTGTAAGCATTGTTTATGACCAAGAGAGGGAGCCCCAAGCTTGTTGTTAAATATGTGGATTTATGGTTGTGTGGATGTTGAAAAAATATTGACATCAAATTCTAACTTTAGTAAAAAAAAAGCCCACTTGAAGTGGGTTCTTAAACAGCATTTTAAGGCTGGATGTCAGTGATGCTAGTGAAGAGAAAATGTAACTCATTTCCATTACAGCATTGCCCTTAATACATGTTGATATATTTATATAAATCATTGAATGCCATTAGTCCTTAATCACCTATTAGTAATCACCAAAATATTTTCAAAACATGCATGGGGCATCTCAGTAACCTTTAGGACCCTGTGCCCCACCCTTCTTTGTTTGCCTTTCTGAAACCATCATGGGAAAGTGTTACCCTTATGCTAAAAGGGCAACAGGACAAAATAGCATTTACTTCCTTTTTACATTACAGCAGATTGTTTGTACAGTGGAAGTATGGTTGTAGAAGGGAGATATAAATTTTCCGCCCAAGCATTTCCATCATGAATCATTGTATGGGGAACACTTCATATGAAGACCTTATATTCTTGAATTTATGTGTATCATTTCCAGCAATAAACTAGATATTATGAGAGAGCTTTTTTGGGTAATAGTCATTTTTAAAAGGCAGAACAAATTACTACTGCATTTTAAAAGGATCTATTGTCTTTTTGAAAACCAGGAACAACATTTAAGTGGGATCATATACTGTTTTACAAAATGTAACCAATACTATCTATGCGTTATAATATGTTCTGTCTACCAACAATGTGCATGCTTTATTTCTCATTAGCATATACAAAATGACATGACTACTTCATACTTCCTTTGCAGAATATTTTGCAAATAAAGCAGGATGCAGAAAACAGATGACACATTGGTTTAAGAATCACTGTGAACAAGCGATTATCTGCTTGTCAATCTTTCATTTAACAGATCCATTATTCAGCAAAGCAACAACTGATTTCTTCCAGTCTGACATTGCTGGCCTGGCACGGCTATAGTGAAATTATTGTGACATATGGCTCAGTGGCACTGAGGTTAGTTATTACCATAGCTTGTAAATAACTAAATAAATAAATAAATGGACAAACAAAAACGGAATGAAAAGTGTAGTATGACCATTGAGTCTGTGCAGTAGTGATCGTGAAGTGGAGCCTTGGTGTCAAGGTCCCACCCATACTCCCGCAGAGTCATATAATTATTAATAATAATAATAAAGAATGATTAATGCTTTCCCCCTACATGGCTAAAAATAGACTTGTGGTCTTAGCAAAGTAGCCAACAACATGTATTTACTATTTATTAATATTATTTATACCTATTGTTTATTACTATTTATTAGTATTATATATATAAATACACTCCCCTCCAAAAGTATTGGAACAGAAAGGCCAATTCCTTTATTTTTGCTGTAGACTGAAAACATTTGGGTTTGACATCAAAAGATGAATATGAGACAATAGATCAGCATTTCAGCTTTTATTTACAGGTATTCATATCTGGATCTGATAAACAACTTAGAAGATAGCACCTTTTGTTTGAACCCACCCATTTTTCATGTGAGCAAAAGTATTGGAACAGATAGAATTAACATAGATTAAAGTGAAAAATACTTAATATTTAGTTGGAAATCCTTTGCTTTCAATAACTGCATCAAGCCTGTGACCCGTTGACATCACTAAACTTTTGCTATCTTCTTTTGTGATGCTTTTCCAGGCTTTCACCGCAGCCTCTTTCAGTTTTGGGGGGTTACTCCCTTCAGTCTCCTCTTTAGCAGGTAAAAGGCATGCTCTATAGGGTTTAAGTGTGGAGATTGACTTGGCCAGTCTAAAACCTTCCACTTCTTGCCCTGATGAACTCCTTTGTTGTTTTGGCACTATGTTTTGGGTCATTATCTTGCTGCATGATGAAGGATCTCCCAATCAGTTTGGTTGCATCTTTCTGTAAATTGTCAGACAAAATATTTCTGTAGACTTCTGAGTTAATTTTGCCTGTCCCAGAAGAAGCGATGAAAGTCCAAGCCATTACATTACCTCCACTGTGTTTCAGATGAGCTTGTATGTTTGGAATCATGAGCAGATCCTTTTTTCTCCAAACTTTAGCCTTTCCATCACTTTGGTCCATAAAAACAGTCTATAAAACCTTGTCCCAGAATTTTTGAGGCTCGTCTCCTATTCTTCTTGCTAATGAGTGGTTTGCATCTTCTGGTGTAGCCTCTGTACTTTTGTTCATGAAGTCTTCTGCGAACAGTAGATTGTGATACCTTCACTCCTGCCCTCTGGAGGTTGTTGCTGATGTCACTAACAGTTGTTTTAGGGTCTTTCTTTACAGCTGTCACAATGTTTCTGTCATCAAACAAGAATGTTTTCCTTGATCTACCCATTGGAGGTGTGTTACTTAGTACACCAGTGGTTTCTTTCTTCCTCAGGAAATTCCAAATGGTTGTACTTGCTATTGCCAGTGTTTGTGCAATGGTTTGATTGATTTTTCATCTTCTCTCAGCTTCACAATTGCTCGTTTTTCACCCAGAGACACCTCTCTGGTTTTCATGTTGGTTACACGTCTAACTAACTATAAATGCAGTCTGCACGGATCTGAAACTGAGCGCAGACATTCAGTGCTATTTATTGTTTGAATAATCAATTAATAGGACACACCAGGGCAACAAAACACACCTGTCAGTCACATGTTCCAATACTTTTGGTAACATGAGCAATGGGTGGGTTCAAACAAAAGGTGATATCCTCTAAGTTGTGTATCAGATCCAGATGAAAATACCTGTAAATAAAAGCTGAAATGTTAATCTCTCATCTCGTATTCATCTTTTGATGTCAAACCCAAATGTTTCCACCGCTCCAGAGTCTAGTGGTGATGTGCTTTACACCACTCCATTCGATGCTTGGCATTGTACTGGCAGCTGATCGTCCTTGCAGTGGCAAACCATGTGTAACCATGAACTTTCAAGTGCCTTGGTGGAAAAGTGACATCTCACAGCAAGAACTGGCAAATCAGGTGCAGTCCATGAAGATGAGATTCAATGTAGTATTTAAATAAGCTGGTGGCAACACATCAAATATCTGTGAAGCTTGTTCAGTTATGTCTCAGCTGTTTAATGTTTTATGTTAAAACAAATATTTACACATTACAAATAAAAGCAGTTAAAAGTGAGAGGATGTTTCTTTTTTAATTAAAATCAGTTTTTGTCCTGTGAATACTTTATATTTGTTTAAAAATTAACAGATGCTAACATTAGCTGACAGCTAGCAAATTTTATCTATGACATTAGGGGCAATTGTAACAGTTTATTTGAAAAAAAGTATAACTTTTAAATGTAATTTGAATTGTTCTTCATTTATGAGCTGATCACCATATGAAAATGGAAAAATAAATGATTTAATGTTACGCCTATTCTCATATTGAAAGAAACTGTGTATATTTTAACATTTATACTGCTGCAGTGTCTTGACCAGTAGACTTTCATCGTATAAGTGTAAGAAAGAGATGTATAAAAGTGACAAACTGTTGTACCCCTAAAGGTAAAAATTAATTTGTGCATGTTTTTCTGACAATGTAAACAGAATTTCTGTTTGTTTAAAAAAACTAAGAGAGAGAAATTTAAACGATTATCTGTGGTAAGTGACAGCATAACTGAACCTGGAACATTTCAATAGAATATAAAACACTTCTATAGCACCTGAGCATCACAGTCACCACTCACAGAACAGTGAAGATATCATTGAATCAGACTGGGCTAGATTGTGTTTCCTTTTTGTGTGAGAAGATTGAATTTGAATGATGAGAAAGAGGCTCTACTTTAAGCCACTTCCAGATCAGTCTGAAGTGCTTTGATCTACATTCTGCCTAGTCTAAATGTGGTTTGTTGGATGAAAAGATCGGGCTCAGGCCCCTCCTTCAATTATTATACATTTATGGGTATTTATTTTTTTTGTTCATTTTTTCCTCTGCCTTTCTCCTAGGCAAGAATTTTAGGTCCAGTAACAGAAATATAATAGCACACCTCTTCTCAACAAGCCGCATGATTCAGTCTCATTCATGTCCATAGCACAAACGAGTTCAGTGCCAAAGTTTAAAGCTCAGGGCTAGAGTTTTTTTTATTTTTTATTACTAACCTTAGCTATATTTAATAGTAGACTAACAGTGATGCTTGCAGCACTAATGAAGAAAACTTAACCATGTGTGGTGAAATTCCGTGTGACTGACGATATTTTGTAGAACTGTTTGTCTGTTTGCCCGTAGTCATTTGCATAATGGCATTCTTCTCTTCTTATCAATAGCGATGGAATATCATCTGCCTAATGCTGAGTTCAATATGATTTTGTTACACAATCTGATGTTCTCACTACCCTTGTGAAAAAGTAGTGTGCTTAAATGTATATAATGTTCACTTGTTAAACATCTGTACTTGCAGGTAATATGCATACAAAGTACTTGATTATAATTTCAACTGTACTGTTTATTCAGTATTACATTTAAAGCTATATATTTGAAATGTATTGCAGTTTCATTACAAATGTATGATTACATACCATAAATCAGTACATTTGGCAGTGCACATTTTAAAGACAATAATAGTAAATACATGTAAAGATGAACTGGATAACTACTTAAGGGGAAAAAGCACAATTTAATTTTTAAATTTAAATGATTTAAATTAAAATACATTTTCATTTAATTAATGCAGCTATACTGTATGTCTGAAAGTATTACAGTAAGTTTCACTTAAGTAATCTTTTAAAGTATATTGTTTACGTAAAAAGTACTCTTTTGAAAAGTATGCTAATATACTGTATATCCAAAACCTGTCATATTTTGGGCGCAGAATATGTTTTCAGGTGTGTAAATTCTCTCCTGAAGTTTTGGGCTTATCACAGAGCATGCAAGGTCATGCAGTGAGTGCAACACAATCTTCTATAGATTAAGCAGCTCCAGTATGATTGACTCACATTTCAAGGGTGAAATACTGGTGTGGCTGAGAGTGTTGAAGATGAATTCTGCAACAAAACCCCCTTATTTTGATTTTTAATATAATACGGTGCAGCTTCGACATATATTGTATTCCTCTTTGTTACAATATCACAGGATAATATGAAAGTATAACAGATTATCATTTTAGACAATCATTTAGAGTGCCACAAACACACACACACACACACACACAAACACAAACATCTTGTTACATTAAGTCCATAAGTGCTCCAGCAGGCCACAGATCAATCTGAATTAACAGCAGCCCACCCACACGCAGGTCATCATTTTAAGTAGCTGTCTGATTTAGTTTGAGTGTGTGAGACAGAGAAAGAGAAAGAACACAGGTGGGTGAAATAAATGAAAGATTTTTTTCATCAGTCCAAAGACTGTATTTTTTTTCTGTTGTTACAGAAACTGCAGTATAAAAAATAGCCTTTGTGTTTACAGGCAATGCTCAATTAATTTGTTAATATTAAACAATACTGTAATATGCCTGTCAAGCCCGTATGTGGCAGCTACATTTGCAGAAGTAAATAATATGTAAGTAAATAATATGAACCAAATAATATGAAACAAGTCGTGTTTCAGCATGGGGGAGGCATCAGTGATCTTTTCACAGATTAACCTTTATATGTGACTGGACAGACACCACAGGCTTAGCATTATATCAATGAGAAAAATCAACTCAAGCTGTTATAAATAGTACATGCATTTGCACTCTATTAATCTTTATTCTAGCTATACTTACACTTCAAAATCTATAATGTGTTATTTTATTATATGGCAAAAATAATTTTAGAATACACTTGCTAACTGTCATGAATATGGTAAAAACGTTATAATAATAATAATAAAATAAATTTTAAACGCAAGCTAATGGTTTATTATCATTTGCAATTATTTATTCTGTTATTTTTATCCTTTTCTGTTATTATGAGTTTCAGTGCATCCAACAGGACCTTATTTTGATTCATGGATTCTAATTTAATAATCAGTCCTTCTAGAATTGTCCAAATTATGACATAATTACATTAGCAGTTTCGTCCAGGAGTAGTTTATTTATAGATTAAAATATGAATACATATGGAAAATATCTGAATCAAGTGTCATGAACACTGAACGAATGATCTGTAGTTCATGCAAGTTAACATAGGCCTACCAAGTCATTTGGAATCACCAGACTAAATTCCTTGTAGCCGCTGATGTGTGCTGCTGGGTTGCGTGGAAACTGATCAGTGCTCGCTCTCTCTCTCTCTCTCTCTCTCTCTCTCTCTCTCTCTCTCTCTCTCTCTCTCGTTTTCTGTCCGCGTCCAAACGCGTCCACGGCTCGCGCTGCGTGCGGATCTCCAGCACTAAACCAGAAGGAATATATGTGCAAATGTCACTGAACTCACTTCTCTATAGCAAACCAGCGAAGGCGAATGCCGAGAAGAGCAGAGATCTCAGAAGACAGAGAGGAGAAATGTGAGTCAGTCTTGTATTCGAATGAAAAGTGCACTGAACGCAAGGTACATTCCAACGCGTATAAATAAGAAAATACACACTTAACAGCTCTACAGTAAGCGTTTAGAGTAAGATTTGTCAGTCTATAGGTGTTTGATGAAGGTTTGTAATTACAGTGTAAACTCTTGCTTTTATTTGTAATGTTACATTCTTTCAGGAGTCAAGCCTCTAGAAAAACTATGCATAACTAATTAAAAGACACTTGTGACTCTTATCTGTTTTACTTGTCACTAAATATTAAATATCATCACTATACAAATCAATAAAATATTTATTTACATATTAAAATGTTATATACATTTAGGTTAATTTTTTTTTTCATATATGTTTATCATTTAATACACTACAAAATGTGGAAAATGTTCAGTTTGAAAATATACCTCGAGGAGTCATTTGTACTCATGCTTAAAAATGAATTAATGTGGTCAGGTTGGTTTATATGCTTTTTGAATGAATAAAATGTATTATGAGGTAATTTAGATGTTGCAACATATAGCAAAAAAAACAAAACATTTCTTACAGTGCAGTTGTTACTTAGTGTGGACAATAACTACTGTATTTAATTATACATAACTATGTGTCAAACAGTTCAGTGATATATGTGGAGACACCAAGGTCATTAATTCTGCTCTTTATTTATACATCACTTTATTTGTCTGTCCACGTTTAAACCTTTAAAGAGTATGTGTGTGATGTTGTGTGATTTATGATTATTGGTCATTGATAGGTTTCTGTAGATTATTGTTTTTTTGTAAAAACTCAGATAATTGAACAGTACAGGTTGAAAGCAGGATCTCAGTGTAAACTATCACACACTGCCAGCAGTCAGGAGCACTCAGACATTGTTTGAAATGAATTATTAAACAAGACTAGAGATGAGGAAGCACAACAGTTTGTAGACTAAGAACTATTTCTCAAGATTAAAGCTTGTGATGGTTTCAAAAGACACAGACTAAACCAAATGATGAGCTGCCTCAAACATATTTGGTGTACATCAAACAGCTATTATAACCTAGTTGTTTTTTTAACCACCATTCTCTGTTCTCTCAACACCCACACTACTGTGTACTGAACACTGTAAAACTGAAAATGTGCAGTTACCCTAAAGAGCTATGTCAACTTGATGTGAACCCTGGAAATTACTTTACATTTTAATGTGACACATGTCATGCAGTTCTGTTGAATAAAGTTAGACATTTGAATATTACCACTTTTGTGCAATATTACTATTGAAAAAAAAGGTTTTACAGGCTCCTACTAAAGAGTAAACTTAAAGTAGGCTACTCGGAGAGTCAACAGGATTTTAAACAGTGAAACATGGTTCTTTTGGACAATCCATTAGCCAAAGATGTCAATAAAACATATCTGTTACTTTCATCTAACTGCAGCTCTTAATGTTAGAGCTTTCCATAGTCAGTCATCTACCAGGCTGTCTCATCCTATAATGCTTACATTCAGCATGCGCAACAAGAATAACAGTTTTATAAAATGACAAAGTGGCATTATCAGGCCAATTATCATCTCAGTCAAGTTCTATCAAATGACACATCATTCAATATAGTCCAGTTCAGCTCTGACAAAGTTTCTTTCCTCCTTTCCCATTCCCACTCTAATGTATTTTTCATTCTCTTCACCGTAATTTGTATTCTTGTTTGAGAGTCTGGACACAAATCTTATGGCAGTTCACTGAAAAGTCATAGTAGTACAAGTCAGGAGTTGCTGAAGACAAAAATAGCTATGTGTCCATGGCTGATTACAAATCACATGCATATCCATGCTGATTTGAGTTGTGATTTGTGGTGATTAGTGCTGGTTTAGTGGTTTGATGATCAACAGGAATAATGGTACATTAAATAGTTAAAAAGTGTGGTGGGTAAACTAGCACACAAGCATCCCATGCTGTCAGCAAGAATCCAAAACACAAGTCTTGATGACTCTTCAATCAAGTTGAAGTATAAATTGTCATATCATAAATCATATCAAGTATGTGTCTGTAATTTGTGACTCTCATCCATTATGTTTATTAATAACAGCATTTACATCACTAACTCATTGTTTTATTTCCCTTTTCCAGTCTAATTGGGTTCAATGGCCTTTCATTGCAGGGGCAGTGTCACATTAGTTTTCTCCCCCAAAATGTTCTGTCCTGAACCTTTTAACCTCATTTTTCATCCTTCTCTTCTTTCTTCTCTTCTGTAATGTAAGACTTGCTCCTCAGATTCTCTTGTTTCCTCTCTTGTTCTCTCTGTTGAATCATGTAAACATCCTGTGTGGTTTCACCCCCTACATGCTTCCCTCTCATGTCTTGTTTCAACCTTTAATTTGTCCATCTCTATCCACTGATCTGCCATTGAGCTATCATTGACTTTTTCCTCTCTCTCACAGCTGTATTTCTCTGCAGATCTGTGTTTTAGGTTTTTGTTGTCCTCATCTTTCACTGTCTGTCTGTCTCTCCTTATGTGTCCGGCCCACACCATCACTTGCGAAAATGTCATGACAGAACCCTGTTGTGTATTCATGAGCGGCACAGCTTTTCCAGGGGGTTTGTGACTCTTATCTAACTTATCTTCCACCACTATGCTCATCCTTAGGTCACCCTTCCACACTTTAATAAAGACAACTTTATGGTACAGCAAGGCTAAAATCACTTTTCTTTTAAACCCGGGTAAATAACTGTCTTGGTTTGTTTTTTTGGCAGGGAAAGACTTTGGTCTCTGAAGCATGAAAGCTGAGCAAATGTCTTCCTTTCTCTCTCCCTCTCTTTCTCTCTCCCTTCTTCAGCCTTCAGTCAAGGATCTATTTGCCTGGCATTTCAGCTGCTTTTGTAGTCTAGAACGTCTTATTCCCCCCTCCCTTCAACAAACAGTCCCTCCTTTAGGAGACTCCCACTCGTTATATGATACTAAGAGGTACTTAGAGATCGATTTCATTTTTAATCTGCGTAAGTGGACAGTGGCGGGTCCGCTGCCATTTGTCAACTACAAACCCAGTGACTTTTGGTATTTGGAAAATTCAAAATTATAGGTAATAAGGGGTGATGCAATACATAATTAGAGAACCAGTGATTTTTATATTGGTTGAAACTGCAGGCTTGAGTACAGTTGAAATCAGTTTTGTAGTTTTTCTTACAATGGTTAATGTTGGAAATTATTGGAGCCAACCAAGTCAGCTGCCTTCTTTGTAAGAGGATAGCCGCTTCTTATATGCTGCTGATATATTAATGAGCCAAGGTGGGAAGCTATTTTTAGAAGGTTGGACAAAATAAATAAAACAATTGTAAATTACAAAACAAGTTGTTGTTTATACTTGTTCTTCAGACAGAACGAGCTGTGTCTTAAGTGAAACTATTATTATGGATTACTGACCACAACATTGGTGGGATTAAATATCCAAAATGGCAACCACAGTTCAAATAGCAGGCAGTGTTCCTTACCTGCCCTCTCTTGTACTGTACATCATTTGGGCTGCTGTCTTTTCCATCTGCAATATTTAGAATGACCATTGTTTGTGGTAAGGCTAATTAAGTTAAATATAAGCATTCAAATTAAGATTTATTTGGGCAGTTTATCAAACACAGATGTAGATTAAGCCCAGAATAAAAGAGCATACTGTATGTTGCACTTTGCAAGTCTGGAAAAATCATTGAATCTGTCCCAAACGGATATAAAAAAAAAATGTAAGTGTCTTTCCAGCTGTCACCTAGCACATTTGGGTTTGCTGATATTGGGTTTGCTGATATGTCTTTGGAGGGTGGGGTTTTTGATAGAAGTTGAGTGATAGAAGGGATGGAGGCATTGATTTAAGCAAATCCTTTTAAGTTTCTACTTGATTTTATTATGTTTTTAATAAGAAATTTCATTAATATTCATCCAGTGAACCCCAGGAGAACTTCAGATTAAAAAAAAAAAAAAAAAAAAAAAAAGTACCTATTATGAAACCATGGCAGTCCACTCTCATAGTTCAATGGTTTTATGATAACATGGACTATATCATGTACATTAGACTCTTATAACTTATAAGTTGTCTTGTCACAATTACAGAGGAAGGCATGGAATTGCATTCTTTGACAACAGTTCATAAGAGGTATTTAAACTAGGTCACTTCTTATGTTTTATGTGAGCATAGGGAAGTTCAGCAATACATTCTGCCTATTTAAAAAAATTCCTTGAAGAAACATCTTGTTCATCTTTTGTCAGTCCTCGTTTTCATTAATGCCTGTGGCAGAGTTGTGAATTAGGCCATCATAGCAGGGATTTCAATCAACCAACACTTTTGAGGAAGTGCCACTTTTTATGTTATCAATGTGAATGGATATTCTTTGAAGTATTTTTCTTTTCACATTTTTTTAAGCATTGCTTAGTGTGTCTGGCAAAAAGGTATGAAGCCAGCAGGAAAATAATAATAGCTAAAACCCCACTACTTTAAGCATCAAGTGCATCGTTTTCCATTAGTAAATTAAAATTGAAAGGTTAAGGCAGCAGTCAGCTTATTCATTTTAATTTCTGTGCTTTATGTGTTTGTGATACTCGCATATGTATGGTTCTCTGTACATTTGTCTGTGTATACTACACATAGACAATGGAAGATACACTCTAAAAAAATGCTGGGTTAAAAACAACCCAACTTGGGTTATTTGGCAACCCAAATAAATTTTGGGTTGCCAGTGGTTTGTCTGTTGCTGAAAATCTGAGCCAGTGATGGGCTGCTGTTCGCCGGGGGAACTGCGAACCTCAGACCGCTGCCTCGCGTCTCACTCATACCTGAAAGATGCCTTGACTGACTCCATAACCTGCCCATAAACAAACAGTACTGAGATTAGACAACATATTTAAACATCAAATTAAATTAAATTTAGTATAAAATCAGTTTATGTTCTGCAAGGCAAAAGGTGTTACCATCGTGCGAAATGACCGCTGCTGACGCAGCTGACTGACATCTCGTCCTTGTATGTTGCGTTGCATAAAATAATATAATTTACAGCACAGTAAAGACTTTATAAATGAAATAAAATGTAAACAAACCTTTATTTTGCTGAAAAAGTGAACCAATCTCTCCTGTAGAGGACGCAAAATGTCCGCTATCTGACTGTAACTCAGTAGCTGGGTTGTTTCGTTGGGTTGTTTCGTTGGAGACAAGCTCAACCCAGTGGTTGGGTAGAAAAAAATAACCCAGCATTAAAAATGATGCAGCATCTTAGTTAGAGGAAAAATTACCCAGCACCTGGGTAAAAAAAATGTAAATAACCCAATAGAATGACCTAACAACTGAAGCCAGCATTTGGGTAAAAAACCCCAAAAAACAACAAAAAAAAAACCGCTTTATTTTAGAGTGCAGAAAAACTACCCATCCCCTGGGTAAAAATATTAAAAACAACCCAATAAAATGACCCAAAAAATAACCCAGATCTTGAAACGAGTCATCAGCAGTTTCAGTTAGACTTTCGTAACTTATCTACATAGGTCTGTTAGAAATTTGCATAATGCCAGTCTGTGGTTTTCATTGGCTGCCTGCAAACAATGTATTTTGACTTTACTTGGTTCGTGTTGTCAATATTTCAAGAAGACACTGTTTTATGTGGTGCAAAATAAAATTTTCCTTGTTTACACTTCCAAAGGGTAAGTGGTAAAAAGTAAATATTTATAATGATAGCACAGCAGTATAACTCCAACCTATTGTTGTGTACCCGTCATTTTACTGACATCTGCTTCTGCTTCATCTGCTTATCAGCTGTGGGCCCACTATTACCTAAAATTGTGTCAATTAATGCAGATTGTCATAGAAATAAGCACTTCAGTTTGTTCATGGACATACACTTGTTAATGCTGATGTAGAGGAGTTACACAGGAATGAATCCTTCAGAGCTGATTCAGATAATGGTAATGGGCATTTTGTTTCCGAAACACACTGTAAGTGTAAAACCAGTCACAACAGACTGCGCCATCTGACCAATCAGAGCAGTGTAGGCTTGCAGACAGGTGGGGTTTAGAGTGACTGAAGATACAAACAAATCGTTTTATATGATTTCTATATTATACTTTTTTTTAAGTGTTTTTAGACCTTAGATGCATGTAAATCTATTGTAGGAGACCTCCAAAACAAAATTTGGAACTTTTAAAATAGCATAATAGGGGCTCTTTAACTCTCATTCTTAATACTCATACTTCAAAATTATCACACACAGGGAGCACAGCAGCATTCAAAAGAAACACATTAGGATATTTACATATTCTGAAATCTGAAACATTAAAGAAATATATATTTTCCATTAACTGGTTGTATTCTTCAATCTTCTAGGTTTGCAAGCTGTTGGGCATTTTGATGTTGGGTACAGCCCCCTGGATGCTCTCAGCACAGGTTGTACTCTAAAGGGATTATGCCCACTGTCCTACAATGCTGCTACCCTCAGGTTGGCTGCTTCGGCACTCTGTGGTCATGTGGTTGCTGTTTCACAGCTTAGTGCTGATGACACTGTGTTTCCACCATGCTGCAACTTCCTGCTCCAAACACTGCTACTGTTCAGACAGCGAGGGCTCATTTGGTGGTAAGACTATGCGCTGCAGCAATCTGCATCTTACTGAGATCCCTCAGGACATTCCCAATGACACACGACGCCTCTACCTGGACTACAACCTCCTGACCAGCATCCCTTCCAATGCCTTTAATGATCTTCCACTGCTAGCTGAACTGGATCTTTCCCATAACGAACTAGCTTTGCTTGAACCTGGAGCCTTTAGAGGCTTGGCAGTCTCTCTACAATTTCTGGATCTCTCGTCCAACCAGCTCACGACACTGGACCCAGATGCCTTTGAAGGTGTTAGAGCAAGATCCAACCTCACTGGAAACCCCTGGCACTGTGACTGCAAGCTGCAGACAGCCCTTCCACGCCTAGACCTAGAGCCTGTGTCTTTGACTGGCATTATCTGTCAGACATCTGAACCCTCAGACTCTGGAGCCCAAGGTGTGCCTTTCCTGCTGGCCAAAGACCTGGACCTGTGTGTGGTGCTCAAAAAGACCACGGACGTGGCCATGTTGGTGACCATGTTTGGATGGTTCACCATGGTCATCTCCTATCTGGTCTACTATGTGAGACACAATCAGGAAGATGCCAGGCGCCACCTGGAGTATCTCAAGTCTCTGCCCAGCAGGCAGGGCAAGTCTGAGGAGTCTTCCACCATCAGCACTGTGGTATAGTGCCAGGCTAAGTGCTCATGACATGTGGAGGAAGCTTCTCAGGCTGCCAAAAGGCAATGGCACACTGGACAATGGGCTACCTGTCTCTAAAGTTTAAAATGGATTAAACCTGTAGAAAAACAAAGAATAATGGCTTTGTATCCCTTGAATCACAGACCACTCACTTCAAGGTACCACTCAGGATTGATCAGTACCCTCCCTAAGAACCAGGAAGAACTTCTGACATAGGATGCTTTGTTGTCAGTGGATTGCAATGTTCACAACAGGGAAATGTGAAACATACCATGCTAAAACCATCCACATACACACGCATGGACAGAGATGACTGGAGACAGAAGGAGGGAAATCACAGGGGCCATCTAATCCAATTCAGATGAATAATTGATTCAGAAATGGCTGAACTTGAGGCTCATCTTGACTAAGAGGTTTGTCTGCTCTGCATGCTTTTAAAGGAGGCGTCTGTTTTTTTTTTCATTTTTTTTTCATTCAGTGGTTCTTTTTTCAGTCAGATCCCCATTTGGCTGGCAACACGCGGAGCGTAAAGCACTCATCCTACTGGGTATTTACAAAAAGTACTGTTGTTGTCCCTGCAGGCAACATCAAAATTTTACAGAGCAATACTTTCTTGCATGCATCAATCATTTTCAGGTGTCTCGGTAAACATAGTATACAAATTGTGCAAAAGTAAAAAGCACTGTAGCTTGCTTTGATACTCAGTGGTTAGATTTTTAGGGGAGCACAGAAAATGGTTAATTAATTTCTTCATGAATCCTGCAGTGTTACTGATGCTGTGACTTAAAAGAAATAAACAGGTTAGCTTGTTATTTTTGTGATCAGTCACTGTAAGATAAATCACTGTTATCGTTTCTAGGGAAACCCCTGAGACACTTTTAAAAAATGATTTAAAATGTTTCTAAACTTTTATGTTTAAAGATAATGAGATGATGTTGACCACCACATAGTGTGTTTGCACTGTTAGAGCGGATCCTTGGTATGTCACATCCAATACTGTGATTGTTCAGTTTCTTATGTTGAGTGCCAGCAGGGATAATTCAGAATGTCTGCCAAGATAAATCTTAAGTTGAAATTCACCTGAATGTTCTGCCTGTGTGATTTAATATCTACAAAGCTTTACAAGTCAAATCTGTAAATTAAGAAAATAGCATTTTGTTATTTTTTTTTTACAAAAGGCAGTGAAGGATGTCATGGAGTTCCTTAGAAAAGTGCACTCTGTTCCAAAACCTAATGAGCTGCCTAGCAAGACATTTTAACATAGCATAGGCGCTCCTGACAGGAAAGCTGTTCCAAATGATAGGCAGGCATAATTTTGCTTGCATCTGGCTATGTAGACAGTAGATAACAAGGCAGCTCACTAGGTAATAACTTTAGTCCAGAAGTGGTTGTTTTTATATTAAGAAGGAAAGAAAGAAAGAAAACACTTTACAATAAGGTTCTAAACATTAACATTAGTTAATGCATTATATATCATGAACAAACAGTGAACAATCATTTTTTTACAGCATTTAATTATTTTTATACTAGTGTTAATTTATAAATATATAATATTACGTTTAATTTAAAAAGTAAAACATGTACAGTTAAAATCTATTAGTCTATGTGGAAATTAAAATGCTCTAAAAGCACTGCTTTGTTCAGTGTTTTTTCATGCTTTCAACTTTTGTGGAAGCTAACATTAATGTGTACAACCTTATTGTAAAATGTTAGTGAAATAAATTATTTGCTGATCATGCATATGTTGGATCTTCTGTTTCAGTGTTAACAACAGAAAATGTATGCATTATGTGGTTTGTTTGAAAGTGTTATCTGCATTAGAGTGCCAACATGGCATTGTTTTTTAGGTCTCTGTGATCACAGGGTATATTCAACCCACTGATCCTAACATTATTCAAGATTTATATAAATGTCATGCTGAAAATGTAAGGTAAACTCATACTTATAGGTAAACCTTATTTTCATCTGTAATGCTCATTTGTTTTTTACTTTCCATATGGATTGTGCACTTAAGCCTGTTCATTGCCTGGTTTACCTACTAAATTAATTAATAAAAAATAAAGAAATAACATCAATCATAATAAATGAGACAATGACAGTTTGTTCCTACATCTCATATATTATATTACATTTTAAAAAAAATTATAAATATAAATAGCTTAAATTCTGCATTGTCTAAATTGAATCCTAAAAGCTCAGCAGATTGCTGAGTTCTTGGCAAGGTGTCAAAACACCCCTGGCCATGTTCACAAACATGCGTTCACACACAAACATAATGGCCTGTCTCTGTGCAAGTAGCTGTGAAAGTCACCCTGGTACAAAATAACCCACTAAAATATACCTAACAACCGATTATTTATGATGATATCTCAGAATGTCTATACTGCACCATAACTAGCATTTGTAATATTGCAATATATTTGCAATATAACAAGCATTTAGCAAATTTTCAAGGAAAAAAATTTAAGTTCAGCACAAGTTAAAACACTATATGTTAAAATACTCACTGCTTCAATTGTAGTAATAAAAACTTGTATTACTAATACTAACATTTTATATTTAAATTTAAATTTACTGCTAAAATAATGCCATTTTAACAGAATAATTAATGTAAGTGATTTATAAAACTTTAAGCTCTACATTTACAATTCGCAAATTGGTCCCATTCTCATACATTGTAAGTGCGGCATGGGATAACATTGATTGATTGATTGATTGATTAATTGAAAATGAGTTCAAAAATATATATATCAACATGGTGCCATTAGTGCTTTTACTGAAACTGGAATATTCCAAAAACACAATGAGTCAATCAAACGTTGCATATAATATTATTAATATTACAGGCCTTTACATATGTGAGTGAATGTGTTTCTGAATGTGACGCTGAGCACTGGCATGTTTTAGTCAGAGGATGTTGTTATAGGGCATGATCAGCAACAAGGTTATGGCTTAAATTTGCAGGGAATATATATAAACTGTTATACTTTGATGGCAGTGTGAGTTGCTTTGGATAGAAATGTCTTCCAAATATAAAAAATAATCTCCCAATTGATAATGTACATAGAAATATAAAATACATAAAAACAAAAACAAGCAGTCATGGAGGGTGATCAAAGCATTCTATGCCCCATCAATGCATGACCCTTTAAAGTTAAACTGCATTTGAGAGATGCTTTTAATATATGTGTAGAAATCTGATTACAGCTCCTCTTCAGAACTTGTGAACTCCTTGACTGATATTTGGTTAATGGAGAGAAAATGGGTATGATACACTTGGCATCTGCTTGAGATTGCAGGTCCTGTCAGAAGAACCTTGATTGACTTTTGAAATAACCTCTGGAATTATTCCCCAAACGCCATTTTAAAGGTGCAATCAGTGCCATTTATAATGCATGGAATATTCTGACATGCCAATCAATCAAGATGCCTCAGAGGTGACGGCCCTCCTTCTTGATGTGTTTTCCTCACTGGGTTACTGTGAGGCAGATTTCCCTGCCCTGAACTGTTGCCCAGAGAACCTTAAGGAATCTTCCCATCAGCTAAGGATGTTTTGTAAGGGTATTCCTATGGGGACCAAAAAGTCGAACACGGGAGAAGAAAAACATGACCTAGTCTAGTTACAGAGCCTGAAATAGTGTGAGTCCCACCAGTATTATATACTGGTAGAAGAATGAAAGACCTAAGCATTTTTGCCTCAATTAGAGTAGTTAGATATTGGTTCAACATAGAAGAAAATAGGAGGGGATCTTGAGGTCAACATGAACTGCTTCTTGCAACTAGACAATGTTACTGCAGTATTGATGTTTTTAAACTAGTTTTTATTTTTACATTATTCTCCATTTTCAAAAAAAAAAGTATTTGTTTTTATATTGAAAAAAATATAGCTTTAGCTTTAGCACTTTTAGTAACTAAATAAGGATTAAACTCTAAAACGTGAAAATGGATCTATGGCATTCTTGAATTCTGACAAACAGATAAGCATATTAACAAAGATAGATTGTAATAATTATTAAAACAAATTTACAGATTTAACCAATGCAGTAAATTATGTATTATTCGTAAAACAGAAGAATGCATTTAATGTGTCTTTTCAAGACATGATGTTTACTGTCTTTTGTTTTGTTCTGCTTTGTCACACATGCTTAATTTGTTTTGCACATTTAGCAGTGGTTCCAATTTACCTTTTTTCCATTCCATAAACCACTAACACATTTGCTATCATTTTCATATGATACATACCACATGAACAGGTGAACAGCGTGAGGCTGTAATAATTTTGTAATAATTTTGAAAAAGAGCACACCTGTAAGTGTCTATGATTCCTAGAAATCCTTTTTTTTTTTTTTTATCAATCTGATGTGTCGTTCATGGACAAATGGCAAATGGAATAAGTTACATCACACACTAATTATTCATTAAATTAATTATTTCCCTTCTTTAATCTGTTGACATAGCAGTCCCAGAATATGGAATGTGAAATATAACATTGTTATTTCTAAACCAAAGCAATGTGATTAATATATTGTCACTGTCAAATCCTGCAACAATATAAGGAATTTACAAGACAGTTTAATTCTTTGTGCTTCATGAAAATATTGAATCCCACTGCAATCTTTAAACATTTTGAAATCACTAAGATATTGTGTGGTGGATCCCAACAGGTCTGTGTATTTTCTGCAGCAGTTCAAACAGAGATGCTGGGCTTAGATTCATGTGCAGAGATTTTAATGAGCAACACTGATAGCTAACAAATCTAAGTACAGAATCACAAGAGAATTTCCAAAGGGTTAAAATATGCAGTCAGGCATGATGAAGAGTAAACAAATGCAAATCACACAGTCTAAAAGCACAGGTACAAGATAATCAGACAGCAGTCAGATGAACCACGACAGAAAACTGCAGCAGCAGTTACATGCAAGACTTGACCAAAAGTGTGCAGAGAGTGAATGTGACTATAAATACACAACAACGAAAAATGATGAGCAGGTGTAAGCAATCAAGATTGCAATTCCATAATCTGGTGGTTACAGCACATTCGGTGAGTAAAACAACCAGCAGGCATTTCAAACACTTCATAAAGTGTGAACATATGAAAACAGTATTTCATAACCTCATGAATTTGAAGGTTGCTTTGGCAAATATCTTGTCTCATTTATTGAATTATGTGATAATGGTTCATGTTGATCTACAGTATGATAATCAGATCAGTGTTGTCAGATCAGCAAAAACCAATTGTGATTGTTGAACTTAAAAAAATAATTTGTGATTATTTAAATAAAATCAAATACATGCAAACAGTTAATAATAAAGTATGTCATCATTTTATTGAGTGCAGAAATCTTACCTGTTTGTTACCTGTTTCATGTATGACTGACAAATATGCATCATATTACACTTATTAGTTTGTTTATGTTAAAACTGTGTAATCCAAATGGATGGGAAAAAAATCTTAAATTTAGGCCTAAATGTTTTTAAGTGTGTCAGTGAGGTCAAATCTGGCACATGCCTTGAGGCAGCAAGTTTGAATATGTGCAACTGAACAAGATTAAAATGCTGCTGTGCAAAGCTGTTGTGTGGCTTCAGAAGACTTTGCTACATAAATTATTATAACTATGATGATTTTTTTTTCCAAAGCTCAACAGCCCCATTGTTTGGAAAAGACATTCATAAACACATCTGATCTTGTCTTCCTAACAACAAAGAAAGTAATACAGATTAAAAAAAAATACTAAACTAATAATGAGCAAATGAAGGCAGAATATTCAATTTTTGGGAGAAATATTGTCCTCCTGAAACCATCAATTTGGTTATCAGTACTACTAAAATATAGATGGTAAGACGTTCACTTGCTCACATCTCACTTTCACTCACACATGCAACAAAAATGGACAGAATCAGACAATGTGCAAACACAACAGTAATATATTCACACACAAGCCATCATAGACATTGTACAGTATGTAGTTTTAGCCAAGAAACATTTGTTCCTGACATTTCAATAGAAGAGTAAATTAAGAGGTCCAGCAGGTGAGACTGTGTGTGTGTGTGTGTGTGTGTGTGTGTGCGTGCATGCATGCGTGTGTGTGTGTGTGTGTAGAAGGGGATTGGTTTAACAGGTAGTGTTACAGTCCTCTACCAAACACACACCTGTTGCCTCAGGTTCATTTACATTTCAGACTAGCTCACCTTGCACTCGTGTGGAGGCAGTCTTTGTGTGTGTGTGTGTGTGTGTGTTCTGCTTAATAATGATTCTGGATTAAAAACTCATGCAGAACAAATTTCTAAGTAAATAATTTATAAATACTTCTTATGTATGATTGAAATTGTTCTGCTTGTGCTTCATGGGGCCTGATATGTGGACCCTTACAAAAATGTACAGTGACTGTGCCATGCACGTCATCAGATGATATAACCATTCTTAATATTTCTTCATATATATGACATTTACGTGATACTTTAAGTTACTTCATATTTTCATATCTCTCTCACTTTCCCGAACTGTATTGCTTCTTTCAGTCTCTTTGATTCTATAAACAACATTTCTAAGTTACTTCATAATTTCATATCTCTCTCACTTTCCCGAACTGTATTGCTTACTTTAGTCTTTGATTACTATAGAACCAACAACTCTACAGGTAAGATACTACATTGTTAATGACACCTCATTATTATAGAGGTTAAGCTGTGAGTTTAGTACAGTGAACACAACAAGCTATCAGCGCGCAAAAAAACTTTGTCTATATTCTCTAGATTTTATATCAGTGTAGTGCAAGTTTTCAGCAGTTTTTAGTATAAACTGTGGGTGAAAAGGTGACTTGTCAGACTTGTCAGCAGCCGCATATGTAACCTTAACATCCTGATTTTTGGTGTTTTAAGAAGGATTGTGTCCAAACAACAAACTACAAAAACTGGCCAAAGAGAACTTCACAAAGCCAAAATCCATGAACAAGTTGTGATTACTAGTTTAATCACAGACACCAGTGGTAAAATGCAAAATAAAAAAATAAAAAAATAAAAAATAGGTCTCATGGTCATAAAACCTGGACAGTTGGAGCATCAAGATAGAACATCAACATCTGCCCTGGCCAATCATCTGACTGAATATCATCCCAGTTTTAAAGAGAGTGAGAAGCGAATTTCCTGCTTCAGTATCACTGAAGGAAATGACAGATATTCTGATATACAACATTCCACTGGAGACTATTCAAAAGTCATATAAATCTTTTCTAAGAAGGTTGTAACCTGCATTAAAGACAAATGGTGGTAAAACACTTTAATAAATAAATATTCCATATATTACCTAGTTGTGGTGTTGAATATTGTGGAAGCACACATTTCCAAACATGTCTGCTGAACAATGGGTTCTATATTCTTGTGTGATTAAGAACAGGAACATGATGGATAAGAGCTTATATTGTGGGTTCAAGACACTGACCAAGGTGGTTTATACCTGAAGAGAGCTAGCCTTTAGTGTGCCTAGTCTTCTCAATGGAAGTTGATTACAATGGTAAGTTGTTTACATTTAACATTGTTTCCCCATGTTTCTATGTGTTTTCCAAGTGTTTTTTTCATGTAGATAGTTTAAATATTTATTTTTAGCAAGACAATAAATTCTATTTTTACATTTTCACCAAATCTATTAATAAATCCTAATCATTTGGCACTTTATTATTTTGTGTAGTTCTTGTGGTTCTTCACTGCTGCAAAAAACTTTTTTTTTTCTTTAAGAGTGTTGACCATAATCAAAGCCAAGCAGAGCCACAGACCCCACAAAACAAGATCAGGTGTCTCATTATTGGGACAGATCTCTGTTACATAAACACTCCGAAAAAAATCCACACAGCTTGAGTCAGGCAATTAAAAACTTCAAAGAACTCCTGAGGTCCTTTATTCATGCTGAGGACGCATCTTCTTTTTGATCAAACAATAAACCCTTAGAGAATGAAAGGTTGGTTATGAATTTTAAGGATGTACGGATGTAAAGCTTAAGCATTTTTTTCTTTGCCAGCTCCTACTTTCTTTTTCTTAAAACATATAAAATGTTAAACTGCTTAATTAACTGACATATTATTAACAATGACATATTATTGCTGTTTGTC